>CM036756.1:74522475-74892475 GCA_020796225.1 Arion vulgaris | reverse complement strand
CCTCCATTTCTTAATGTAGATAATATTTCGCCTGAGTGGTTACCGAGGCACAAATTGGGGTATAAAGAATAGAACCACTGTTACCTGCAACACATGTCGTAAGAGGCGACTAAGGAGGTAGGGTGTGGGGTTAGCTACCCCACACCGTAAAAACACTAGATGACTACAGAACGGAGTGCGAACCGAGTAAACGCTGGCTAAAACCGGACACATCGCCGAAGGATAAGCACCAGAGCTCCAAATGGTGTTGAAGATGGGACGTAAAACATACCAGTGCTAAGGCTGCATCAATCAGATTTCAACATGAATAAAATTTATGTGGAGATCTGGTACATCAGTCTGGGCGGTGATCGAGAGAGAGAGAGATAATATTTGTTGAGAAATAGTTCATGCTATAGACGATTTTTTTTCTTTAATACATTGCAACCTTACATTCACAAATTATCTAACTATCGTGTTCTCCATTTGTTTTCAGGCATGTTCACCATAAAATTCAAATGGGAACTTATTCGTTGCTGCTACTGCCTTAGAGGTAGATTCAAACGTCGTCAGAGGGAAGATAGTATTGGTATCAAGCGATAGTTTGTGCTATAGAAGATTTCATTTCTTTAATACATTGCAACCTTACATTCACAAATTATCTAACTATCGTGTTCTCCATTTGTTTTCAGGCATGTTCACCATAAAATTCAAACGGGAACTTATTCGTTGCTGCTACTGCCTTAGAGGTAGATTCAAACGTCGTCAGAGGGAAGATAGTATTGGTATCAAGCGATCATTGCTCTTTCAACTCAAGAGAAACTCAGAATCTTCATCTTCACGACACATCGACAGATTGACCAGAGCAATTGCTCACCAAAATACAATCAGTTCAACTGTGACTCAAAATTCTCGGTATTCTAATGTGACTCCACTTGCAGATGTCGTGACGAGTACTAGTCAGGTATCTCTTAGCTCTGTGGGGAAGGATGAACGAGCTAACTTCCTGACTTCTGCACAGAGACGATAAAACTCTTCAGAATAACAAGAAGTGATCTGAAACTGACAACATCAGATCAGCAGTGTAGGTGTTGTTTACAAGTATTCTGATGTACTATGCGTGCGAATACAGGCAGTTTCACATTAAGAAATAATTATATCAAGATTCGAGCAACTATAAACTGTCAAAAGAATAAAGGATTTATAGTGATTAAAAAATAAGACAACACAAATTAAGAAAGAAGAATTGAACTAAAACAGAATGAAGACTGGAAACTGTACAATACAGTTTTCAAATGTTAATGAAGAAGAAGAAACATGGGACAACATTCATAGAGAGTAAGACGTTTTAAGAATTCAAGGACAATTTTTAATAGATATAGCAAGACATTTTTCACAAGATCCATAATAGATAATGGAAGACATAGAAACACTGAGAGAAAACTGATTTGTCAATTTAAACAAATACTGACATATCAAAGGAGGATACTTTTTACGAAATAAAATGCAGTAGAAATGAAAATCTTACAAGAGAGAAAAGTTTTAAGATTCAAGCAGTAATAGAATAGAAACATTTACAAGAGAGAAGAAGAAAAATGTTAGAGATTCAAGTAAAGAATAGAGAACATCTAAAGAGAGAGAAGAATGTTTTAAAGATCAAGAATAATGAAAAGAAAGATCTTACAAGAGAGAAAGAAAACTGTTTTAAGAGATTCAAGAGTAATAGAATAGAGAACATCTACAGAGAGAAGAAAACTTTTTAAAGATTCAGCGAGTAATAGAATAGAGAAAATCTTACAAGAGAGAGAAACTGTTAAAGATCAAGCAGTAATAGAATAAGACATCTTACAGAGAGAGAAGATGTTTAAGAGATTCAAAGTAATAGAATAGAGAAACATCTTACAGAGAGAGAAGAAAAAGAGATTCAAGAGTAATAGAATAGAAACATCTTACAAGAAGAGAAACTGTTTTAAGAGATTCAAGTAATAGAATAGAGAAACATCTTACAAGAGAGAGAAGAAAACTGTTTTAAGAGATTCAAGCAGTAATAGAATAGAGAAACATCTTACAAGAGAGAGAAGAAAACTGTTTTAAGAGATTCAAGGAGTAATAGAATAGAGAAACATCTTACAAGAGAGAGAAGAAAACTGTTTTAAGAGATTCAAGCAGTAATAGAATAGAGAAACATCTTACAAGAGAGAGAAGAAAAATGTTTTAAGAGATTCAAGCAGTAATAGAATAGAGAAACATCTTACAAGAGAGAGAAGAAAACTGTTTTAAGAGATTCAAGGAGTAATAGAATAGAGAAACATCTTACAAGAGAGAGAAGAAAACTGTTTTAAGAGATTCAAGCAGTAATAGAATAGAGAAACATCTTACAAGAGAGAGAAGAAAACTGTTTTAAGAGATTCAAGCAGTAATAGAATAGAGAAACATCTTACAAGAGAGAGAGAAAAGTTTTAAGAGATTCAAGCAGTAATAGAATAGAGAAACATCTTACAAGAGAGAGAAGAAAACTGTTTTAAGAGATTCAAGGAGTAATAGAATAGAGAAACATCTTACAAGAGAGAGAAGAAAACTGTTTTAAGAGATTCAAGGAGTAATAGAATAGAGAAACATCTTACAAGGAGAGAGAAAGTGAATGAAACTGTTTTAAGAGATTCAAGGAGTAATAGAATAGAGAAACATCTTACAAGAGAGAGAAGAAAACTGTTTTAAGAGATTCAAGGAGTAATAGAATAGAGAAACATCTTACAAGAGAGAGAAGAAAACTGTTTTAAGAGATTCAAGGAGTAATAGAATAGAGAAACATCTTACAAGAGAGAGAAGAAAACTGTTTTAAGAGATTCAAGGAGTAATAGAATAGAGAAACATCTTACAAGAGAGAGAAGAAAACTGTTTTAAGAGATTCAAGCAGTAATAGAATAGAGAAACATCTTACAAGAGAGAGAAGAAAACTGTTTTAAGAGATTCAAGGAGTAATAGAATAGAGAAACATCTTACAAGAGAGAGAAGAAAACTGTTTTAAGAGATTCAAGGAGTAATAGAATAGAGAAACATCTTACAAGAGAGAGAAGAAAACTGTTTTAAGAGATTCAAGGAGTAATAGAATAGAGAAACATCTTACAAGAGAGAGAAGAAACGTTAAGAGATTCAAGGAGTAATAGAATAGAGAAACATCTTACAAGAGAGAGAAGAAACTGTTTTAAGAGATTCAAGCAGTAATAGAATAGAAAACATCTTACAAGAGAGAGAAGAAACTTTTAAGAGATTCAAGGAGTAATAGAATAGAGAAACATCTTACAAGAGAGAGAAAGAAAACTGTGATTTAAAGAGAATTCAAGGAGTAATAGAATAGAGAAACATCTTACAAGAGAGAGAAGAAAACTGTTTTAAGAGATTCAAGCAGTAATAGAATAGAGAAACATCTTACAAGAGAGAGAAGAAAACTGTTTTAAGAGATTCAAGGAGTAATAGAATAGAGAAACATCTTACAAGAGAGAGAAGAAAACTGTTTTAAGAGATTCAAGGAGTAATAGAATAGAGAAACATCTTACAAGAGAGAGAAGAAAACTGTTTTAAGAGATTCAAGGAGTAATAGAATAGAGAAACATCTTACAAGAGAGAGAAGAAAACTGTTTTAAGAGATTCAAGGAGTAATAGAATAGAGAAACATCTTACAAGAGAGAGAAGAAAGCTGTTTTAAGAGATTCAAGGAGTAATAGAATAGAGAAAGATCTTACAAGAGAGAGAAGAAAACTGTTTTAAGAGATTCAAGGAGTAATAGAATAGAGAAACATCTTACAAGAGAGAGAAGAAAACTGTTTTAAGAGATTCAAGGAGTAATAGAATAGAGAAACATCTTACAAGAGAGAGAAGAAAGCTGTTTTAAGAGATTCAAGCAGTAATAGAATAGAGAAACATCTTACAAGAGAGAGAAGAAACTGTTTTAAGAGATTCAAGGAGTAATAGAATAGAAAATCAGAGAGAATAAATAAGCATCTTACAAGAGAGAGAAGAAATTTAAGAGATTCAAGGAGTAATAGAATAGAGAAACATCTTACAAGAGAGAGAAGAAAACTGTTTTAAGAGATTCAAGGAGTAATAGAATAGAGAAACATCTTACAAGAGAGAGAAGAAAACTGTTTTAAGAGATTCAAGGAGTAATAGAATAGAGAAACATCTTACAAGAGAGAGAAGAAAACTGTTTTAAGAGATTCAAGGAGTAATAGAATAGAGAAACATCTTACAAGAGAGAGAAGAAAACTGTTTTAAGAGATTCAAGGAGTAATAGAATAGAGAAACATCTTACAAGAGAGAAGAAACTGTTTTAAGAGATTCAAGGAGTAATAGAATAGAGAAACATCTTACAAGAGAGAGAAAAAACTGTTTTAAGAGATTCAAGGAGTAATAGATAGAGAAAATCTTACAAGAGAGAGAAGAAAACTGTTTTAAGAGATTCAAGGAGTAATAGAATAGAGAAACATCTTACAAGAGAGAGAAGAAAACTGTTTTAAGAGATTCAAGGAGTAATAGAGTAGAGAAACATCTTACAAGAGAGAGAAGAAAACTGTTTTAAGAGATTCAAGGAGTAATAGAATAGAGAAACATCTTACAAGAGAGAGAAGAAAACTGTTTTAAGAGATTCAAGGAGTAATAGAATAGAGAAACATCTTACAAGAGAGAGAAGAAAACTGTTTTAAGAGATTCAAGGAGTAATAGAATAGAGAAAGATCTTACAAGAGAGAGAAGAAAACTGTTTTAAGAGATTCAAGGAGTAATAGAATAGAGAAACATCTTACAAGAGAGAGAAGAAAACTGTTTTAAGAGATTCATGGAGTAATAGAATAGAGAAACATCTTACAAGAGAGAGAAGAAAACTGTTTTAAGAGATTCAAGGAGTAATAGAATAGAGAAACATCTTACAAGAGAGAGAAGAAAACTGTTTTAAGAGATTCAAGGAGTAATAGAATAGAGAAAGATCTTACAAGAGAGAGAAGAAAACTGTTTTAAGAGATTCAAGGAGTAATAGAATAGAGAAAGATCTTACAAGAGAGAGAAGAAAACTGTTTTAAGAGATTCAAGGAGTAATAGAATAGAGAAAGATCTTACAAGAGAGAGAAGAAAACTGTTTTAAGAGATTCAAGGAGTAATAGAATAGAGAAACATCTTACAAGAGAGAGAAGAAAACTGTTTTAAGAGATTCAAGGAGTAATAGAATAGAGAAACATCTTACAAGAGAGAGAAGAAAACTGTTTTAAGAGATTCAAGGAGTAATAGAATAGAGAAACATCTTACAAGAGAGAGAAGAAAACTGTTTTAAGAGATTCAAGGAGTAATAGAATAGAGAAAGATCTTACAAGAGAGAGAAGAAAACTGTTTTAAGAGATTCAAGGAGTAATAGAATAGAGAAAGATCTTACAAGAGAGAGAAGAAAACTGTTTTAAGAGATTCAAGCAGTAATAGAATAGAGAAACATCTTACAAGAGAGAGAAGAAACTGTTTAAGAGATTCAAGGAGTAATAGAATAGAGAAACATCTTACAAGAGAGAGAGAAAACTGTTTAAGAGATTCAAGGAGTAATAGAATAGAGAAACATCTTACAAGAGAGAGAAGAAAAAAGAGATTCAAGCAGTAATAGAATAGAGAAACATCTTACAAGAGAGAGAAGAAAACTGTTTTAAGAGATTCAAGGAGTAATAGAATAGAGAAACATCTTACAAGAGAGAGAAGAAAACTGTTTTAAGAGATTCAAGCAGTAATAGAATAGAGAAACATCTTACAAGAGAGAGAAGAAAATGTTTAAGAGATTCAAGCAGTAATAGAATAGAGAAACATCTTACAAGAGAGAGAAGAAAAAAGAGATTCAAGGAGTAATAGAATAGAGAAACATCTTACAAGAGAGAGAAGAAAACTGTTTTAAGAGATTCAAGCAGTAATAGAATAGAGAAACATCTTACAAGAGAGAGAAGAAAACTGTTTTAAGAGATTCAAGGAGTAATAGAATAGAGAAACATCTTACAAGAGAGAGAAGAAAACTGTTTTAAGAGATTCAAGCAGTAATAGAATAGAGAAACATCTTACAAGAGAGAGAAGAAAAAAGAGATTCAAGCAGTAATAGAATAGAGAAACATCTTACAAGAGAGAGAAGAAAAAAGAGATTCAAGCAGTAATAGAATAGAGAAACATCTTACAAGAGAGAGAAGAAAACTGTTTTAAGAGATTCAAGGAGTAATAGAATAGAGAAACATCTTACAAGAGAGAGAAGAAAACTGTTTTAAGAGATTCAAGGAGTAATAGAATAGAGAAACATCTTACAAGAGAGAGAAGAAACTTTTTAAGAGATTCAAGCAGTAATAGAATAGAGAAACATCTTACAAGAGAGAGAAGAAAACTGTTTTAAGAGATTCAAGCAGTAATAGAATAGAGAAACATCTTACAAGAGAGAGAAAAAACTGTTTAAGAGATTCAAGCAGTAATAGAATAGAGAAACATCTTACAAGAGAGAGAAGAAAAAAGAGATTCAAGCAGTAATAGAATAGAGAAACATCTTACAAGAGAGAGAAGAAAACTGTTTTAAGAGATTCAAGCAGTAATAGAATAGAGAAACATCTTACAAGAGAGAGAAGAAAACTGTTTTAAGAGATTCAAGCAGTAATAGAATAGAGAAACATCTTACAAGAGAGAAGAAAAAAGAGATTCAAGGAGTAATAGAATAGAGAAACATCTTACAAGAGAGAGAAGAAAACTGTTTTAAGAGATTCAAGCAGTAATAGAATAGAGAAACATCTTACAAGAGAGAGAAGAAACTGTTTAAGAGATTCAAGCAGTAATAGAATAGAGAAACATCTTACAAGAGAGAGAAGAAAAAAGAGATTCAAGCAGTAATAGAATAGAGAAACATCTTACAAGAGAGAGAAGAAA
Organism: Arion vulgaris; assembly: GCA_020796225.1. NCBI lineage: Eukaryota > Metazoa > Mollusca > Gastropoda > Stylommatophora > Arionidae > Arion > Arion vulgaris. The sequence continues at coordinate 74,885,572 of CM036756.1, read as the reverse complement.
AAAGAGATTCAAGCAGTAATAGAATAGAGAAACATCTTACAAGAGAGAGAAGAAACTGTTTAAGAGATTCAAGCAGTAATAGAATAGAGAAACATCTTACAAGAGAGAAAGAAAACTTTAAGAGATTCAAGGAGTAATAGAATAGAGAAACATCTTACAAGAGAGAGAAGAAAACTGTTTTAAGAGATTCAAGCAGTAATAGAATAGAGAAACATCTTACAAGAGAGAGAAGAAAACTGTTTTAAGAGATTCAAGGAGTAATAGAATAGAGAAACATCTTACAAGAGAGAGAAGAAAACTGTTTTAAGAGATTCAAGCAGTAATAGAATAGAGAAACATCTTACAAGAGAGAGAAGAAAACTGTTTTAAGAGATTCAAGGAGTAATAGAATAGAGAAACATCTTACAAGAGAGAGAAGAAAACTGTTTTAAGAGATTCAAGGAGTAATAGAATAGAGAAACATCTTACAAGAGAGAGAAGAAAACGTTTAAAGATTCAAGCAGTAATAGAATAGAAACATCTACAAGAGAGAGAAAAGAGATTCAAGGAGTAATAGAATAGAGAAACATCTTACAAGAGAGAGAAGAAACGTTTTAAGAGATTCAAGGAGTAATAGAATAGAGAAACATCTTACAAGAGAGAGAAGAAAACTGTTTTAAGAGATTCAAGCAGTAATAGAATAGAGAAACATCTTACAAGAGAGAGAAGAAAACTGTTTTAAGAGATTCAAGGAGTAATAGAATAGAGAAAGATCTTACAAGAGAGAGAAGAAACTGTTTTAAGAGTTAGATATAAATCTAAAAGGAAGAAAACTTTAGGTGAATAGAGAAACATCTTACAAGAGAGAGAAGAAAACTGTTTTAAGAGATTCAAGCAGTAATAGAATAGAGAAACATCTTACAAGAGAGAGAAGAAAAAAGAGATTCAAGCAGTAATAGAATAGAGAAACATCTTACAAGAGAGAGAAGAAAAAAGAGATTCAAGCAGTAATAGAATAGAGAAACATCTTACAAGAGAGAGAAGAAAAAAGAGATTCAAGCAGTAATAGAATAGAGAAAGATCTTACAAGAGAGAGAAGAAAACTGTTTTAAGAGATTCAAGCAGTAATAGAATAGAGAAACATCTTACAAGAGAGAGAAGAAAACTGTTTTAAGAGATTCAAGCAGTAATAGAATAGAGAAACATCTTACAAGAGAGAGAAGAAAACTGTTTTAAGAGATTCAAGGAGTAATAGAATAGAGAAACATCTTACAAGAGAGAGAAGAAAACTGTTTTAAGAGATTCAAGGAGTAATAGAATAGAGAAACATCTTACAAGAGAGAAAAAACTGTTTTAAGAGATTCAAGGAGTAATAGAATAGAGAAACATCTTACAAGAGAGAGAAGAAAGCTGTTTTAAGAGATTCAAGGAGTAATAGAATAGAGAAACATCTTACAAGAGAGAGAAGAAAAATGTTTTAAGAGATTCAAGCAGTAATAGAATAGAGAAACATCTTACAAGAGAGAGAAGAAAACTGTTTTAAGAGATTCAAGCAGTAATAGAATAGAGAAACATCTTACAAGAGAGAGAAGAAAACTGTTTTAAGAGATTCAAGCAGTAATAGAATAGAGAAACATCTTACAAGAGAGAGAAGAAAGCTGTTTTAAGAGATTCAAGCAGTAATAGAATAGAGAAACATCTTACAAGAGAGAGAAGAAAAAAGAGATTCAAGGAGTAATAGAATAGAGAAACATCTTACAAGAGAGAGAAGAAAACTGTTTTAAGAGATTCAAGCAGTAATAGAATAGAGAAAGATCTTACAAGAGAGAGAAGAAAACTGTTTTAAGAGATTCAAGGAGTAATAGAATAGAGAAACATCTTACAAGAGAGAGAAGAAAACTGTTTTAAGAGATTCAAGCAGTAATAGAATAGAGAAACATCTTACAAGAGAGAGAAGAAAGCTGTTTTAAGAGATTCAAGCAGTAATAGAATAGAGAAACATCTTACAAGAGAGAGAAGAAAACTGTTTTAAGAGATTCAAGCAGTAATAGAATAGAGAAACATCTTACAAGAGAGAGAAGAAAACTGTTTTAAGAGATTCAAGCAGTAATAGAATAGAGAAACATCTTACAAGAGAGAGAAGAAAACTGTTTTAAGAGATTCAAGGAGTAATAGAGTAGAGAAACATCTTACAAGAGAGAGAAGAAAGCTGTTTTAAGAGATTCAAGGAGTAATAGAATAGAGAAACATCTTACAAGAGAGAGAAGAAAACTGTTTTAAGAGATTCAAGCAGTAATAGAATAGAGAAACATCTTACAATAGAAGAAAACTGTTTGTTCAAAGATCACACTGATGACCATAATAAGATTTCGGAAGCTCTTTTTGATGTTACCAAGAGCTTATGACGATTTCATAGCGAAACGTGACATAGGAACTAAAACGAACAAAGATATCTTTAAAATGGATACACCTATGTTAAATTAACGTAGTAGATATATACTTATTCAAATAACTAATTTTCTGTTGTTGTTATTCTGTTATTAAGGATTACTGTTATACATGTTATTTACAATTGTAATCATAGATTTATTTATGACAATTATCAACATTATTATGCATATTATTATATAGATATAGGAAAAAGCCTTTCAAAGAGAATGTCATAACTTTGAAGTTTGGCCATTTCTTGTCTTTTCAAAAGTTGTGTGTTAATTTCTTTCGTAAGACGACTTAGAAACACATGTTGCTGTGACACCTGACCAGTGTGATGCGGTCATGTGTCAAATACTATCTAAGATGAAAGAGAAATGTGGGTGTCTTAGACATGTGAAAAAGAGTCCTTAGCAGTTGCAAAATCGATAAGAATCAGCTGAAAAGTCGCTGCCCACGCAAACATTATAGAAATTAATTGAAGTACCTAGCACAAAAAAATCGTTATTATGAAAATTACATTGATGACTCTCGTTGATACTGAAGGTTTCGTTCACTTACAACGACATCTTCCTTAGGGTCTCTGTGGCTGAGTGGTTAAGCCCTTTGCCTTGCGAGTCGAAGGTCCTGGGTTCGAATCGGAGTGCAGTTTTTCCAGAGACCCTAGGATTGTTGCCGGAGCTACGGAGTTCGTGCTTTGTGCAATACTCTCTGCAGGTGGCGTGCCATTTCTGCGGAGAGGGACCGAACCATATGGGGTAACCCGGTGCAATGAAGTCAATCCTTCGGCTTTTTAAACCTTCCTGTTTAAGAAAGAGATTGGAGCTCAAGTGGTAATTTGACTAGGCTACGATGATGATCATAACTTTAAAATTAAATAACACTCCTACAAAGACAGGCATTAACAACAATAATTCTCTATCTCTTTCTCTCACTCATATACACACTCTGTTTTCTGCAATTATTTTCCGTTTCCAAGAGGACTGAAACTTATCATATTTCAGCTTGCCTAATGTAACATAGTAGTATTCTGAAATTGATCCTAACATTACATCTGTTATTCATAGTCGTCTCGACAGCAACGCCATTTTTTATAGAATTTGGCTTTAAGACATAGCCCAACCGGCGATAATCAAGTTACCTATTGTCCAATATGACATATATTTATACAGATAAGTTATTGATTATGTTGTGTTAACAGTAAAATGCACAATTTATAGTAATAGGGGAAGACTGCAGTAAAACTTGATAAATAGTGAAACACGTACAAACAAAGTACTATAGTTTTACAAAATACATAAACAGTGACGATAAACAGCAACGTTTCGACCAACAAGGCCTTTATCAAGCAAACGAACAAACAGGAGTGACAAATTAAAATGAAACACAAATGGACGACCAAATACCAACGTATCTAAGGAAAATCTGGAATAAAAACGAATAACGAAATAAATGTAACACAAAAACACACATAAAAACTAGAAATAGAAAAGAAACAATGAAACATCTAGTAAATATAAACGCTAAAAGAGGTAGAAACTGGAAATGCACATACACAACAAATATAACTATTAAATCTTACCTACTACGTCACAACGACTAGTTGCAGCAATATGGCGACGAATATCGAAATAGGGGAAGACTGCAGTAAAACTTGATAAATAGTGAAACACGTACAAACAAAGTACTATAGTTTTACAAAATACATAAACAGTGACGATAAACAGCAACGTTTCGACCAACAAGGCCTTTATCAAGCAAACGAACAAACAGGAGTGACAAATTAAAATGAAACACAAATGGACGACCAAATACCAACGTATCTAAGGAAAATCTGGAATAAAAACGAATAACGAAATAAATGTAACACAAAAACACACATAAAAACTAGAAATAGAAAAGAAACAATGAAACATCTAGTAAATATAAACGCTAAAAGAGGTAGAAACTGGAAATGCACATACACAACAAATATAACTATTAAATCTTACCTACTACGTCACAACGACTAGTTGCAGCAATATGGCGACGAATATCGAAATAGGGGAAGACTGCAGTAAAACTTGATAAATAGTGAAACACGTACAAACAAAGTACTATAGTTTTACAAAATACATAAACAGTGACGATAAACAGCAACGTTTCGACCAACAAGGCCTTTATCAAGCAAACGAACAAACAGGAGTGACAAATTAAAATGAAACACAAATGGACGACCAAATACCAACGTATCTAAGGAAAATCTGGAATAAAAACGAATAACGAAATAAATGTAACACAAAAACACACATAAAAACTAGAAATAGAAAAGAAACAATGAAACATCTAGTAAATATAAACGCTAAAAGAGGTAGAAACTGGAAATGCACATACACAACAAATATAACTATTAAATCTTACCTACTACGTCACAACGACTAGTTGCAGCAATATGGCGACGAATATCGAAATAGGGGAAGACTGCAGTAAAACTTGATAAATAGTGAAACACGTACAAACAAAGTACTATAGTTTTACAAAATACATAAACAGTGACGATAAACAGCAACGTTTCGACCAACAAGGCCTTTATCAAGCAAACGAACAAACAGGAGTGACAAATTAAAATGAAACACAAATGGACGACCAAATACCAACGTATCTAAGGAAAATCTGGAATAAAAACGAATAACGAAATAAATGTAACACAAAAACACACATAAAAACTAGAAATAGAAAAGAAACAATGAAACATCTAGTAAATATAAACGCTAAAAGAGGTAGAAACTGGAAATGCACATACACAACAAATATAACTATTAAATCTTACCTACTACGTCACAACGACTAGTTGCAGCAATATGGCGACGAATATCGAAATAGGGGAAGACTGCAGTAAAACTTGATAAATAGTGAAACACGTACAAACAAAGTACTATAGTTTTACAAAATACATAAACAGTGACGATAAACAGCAACGTTTCGACCAACAAGGCCTTTATCAAGCAAACGAACAAACAGGAGTGACAAATTAAAATGAAACACAAATGGACGACCAAATACCAACGTATCTAAGGAAAATCTGGAATAAAAACGAATAACGAAATAAATGTAACACAAAAACACACATAAAAACTAGAAATAGAAAAGAAACAATGAAACATCTAGTAAATATAAACGCTAAAAGAGGTAGAAACTGGAAATGCACATACACAACAAATATAACTATTAAATCTTACCTACTACGTCACAACGACTAGTTGCAGCAATATGGCGACGAATATCGAAATAGGGGAAGACTGCAGTAAAACTTGATAAATAGTGAAACACGTACAAACAAAGTACTATAGTTTTACAAAATACATAAACAGTGACGATAAACAGCAACGTTTCGACCAACAAGGCCTTTATCAAGCAAACGAACAAACAGGAGTGACAAATTAAAATGAAACACAAATGGACGACCAAATACCAACGTATCTAAGGAAAATCTGGAATAAAAACGAATAACGAAATAAATGTAACACAAAAACACACTAAAAACTAGAAATAGAAAAGAAACAATGAAACATCTAGTAAATATAAACGCTAAAAGAGGTAGAAACTGGAAATGCACATACACAACAAATATAACTATTAAATCTTACCTACTACGTCACAACGACTAGTTGCAGCAATATGGCGACGAATATCGAAATAGGGGAAGACTGCAGTAAAACTTGATAAATAGTGAAACACGTACAAACAAAGTACTATAGTTTTACAAAATACATAAACAGTGACGATAAACAGCAACGTTTCGACCAACAAGGCCTTTATCAAGCAAACGAACAAACAGGAGTGACAAATTAAAATGAAACACAAATGGACGACCAAATACCAACGTATCTAAGGAAAATCTGGAATAAAAACGAATAACGAAATAAATGTAACACAAAAACACACATAAAAACTAGAAATAGAAAAGAAACAATGAAACATCTAGTAAATATAAACGCTAAAAGAGGTAGAAACGGGAAATGCACATACACAACAAATATAACTATTAAATCTTACCTACTACGTCACAACGACTAGTTGCAGCAATATGGCGACGAATATCGAAATAGGGGAAGACTGCAGTAAAACTTGATAAATAGTGAAACACGTACAAACAAAGTACTATAGTTTTACAAAATACATAAACAGTGACGATAAACAGCAACGTTTCGACCAACAAGGCCTTTATCAAGCAAACGAACAAACAGGAGTGACAAATTAAAATGAAACACAAATGGACGACCAAATACCAACGTATCTAAGGAAAATCTGGAATAAAAACGAATAACGAAATAAATGTAACACAAAAACACACATAAAAACTAGAAATAGAAAAGAAACAATGAAACATCTAGTAAATATAAACGCTAAAAGAGGTAGAAACGGGAAATGCACATACACAACAAATATAACTATTAAATCTTACCTACTACGTCACAACGACTAGTTGCAGCAATATGGCGACGAATATCGAAATAGGGGAAGACTGCAGTAAAACTTGATAAATAGTGAAACACGTACAAACAAAGTACTATAGTTTTACAAAATACATAAACAGTGACGATAAACAGCAACGTTTCGACCAACAAGGCCTTTATCAAGCAAACGAACAAACAGGAGTGACAAATTAAAATGAAACACAAATGGACGACCAAATACCAACGTATCTAAGGAAAATCTGGAATAAAAACGAATAACGAAATAAATGTAACACAAAAACACACATAAAAACTAGAAATAGAAAAGAAACAATGAAACATCTAGTAAATATAAACGCTAAAAGAGGTAGAAACGGGAACATTTATTTCGTTATTCGTTTTTATTCCAGATTTTCCTTAGATACGTTGGTATTTGGTCGTCCATTTGTGTTTCATTTTAATTTGTCACTCCTGTTTGTTCGTTTGCTTGATAAAGGCCTTGTTGGTCGAAACGTTGCTGTTTATCGTCACTGTTTATGTATTTTGTAAAACTATAGTACTTTGTTTGTACGTGTTTCACAATTTATAGTACTACATTTACTGAACTATACTGTAGCAGTGTCTAAGGTTTCTGTAGTTAGAACGGAGATCGTAAGAGCTGGCACATGATCAAAAGACTTCCTACCACAGAAAGTTACGATGGGGAATCAGTGTCCCTTACATTCTTATGGGAAAATTCTCAATCTTCGTATCTCAATCTCAATATAAATACTTTGGAAGATGTTATCTACACTGGAAAAACCTAGAATAAGGAGACGGCCTCGTACTGCTGGACCATTTATACCAAAATACTCCTGCAAAAACTGACAGACTGCGCAAATACAGTCAACAAGTTGAACTGAATATAAACCTAACGAAAACAGAAGTTGTTGCGATAAATTGAACTCTGCTGAAGTAAAATTAGAGAAACCGGAACTAGCAGCAGAAAATGTATGCAATACACAGAAGACCTACAAACATCAGATGAAGGGGCTGGGGAGGATATCAAGAGATAAACAGACACAGAATTGGTTTGAACAATTCAAACAATATTTGGAGATCTATCCAGTCAGTACAACAACAAATCTAAGTGCCTCGCTGTACTCTATGCGGTCCATACCGCTCTGCTGTGATTAAACGGGTTTTCAAGCCGAAGGATTGACTTCATTGCACTGGGTTGCACTTGACCCCATATGGCTCGGTCCCTTTCCGCAGAAATGGCACGTCACCTGCCGAGAGTATTGCACAAAGCACGAACCCCGTAGCTCTGGCAACAATCCTAGGGGTCTCTGGAAAAAACTGCATTCGTGAACAGAAGGTCACGATCCGGATTCGAACCCACGACCTTCGACTAGCAAGGCAAAGGGCTTAACCACTCAGCTGTGATCCGCCTTTCTAACCGTTGAGCCAACTAGTGGCCTCATCCGTGAAGTCAGCCGGATCCAGTCTTTGCATGCATAGGCAGACAGTGCCTAGCTTACCGATGGTGTTAGACCCATCGGTTACCCTCACCTGGTTTGACCGCCGAATAGGCGATGTAACCATTGTAGACGCTGTGCATGTTACAGCTAAACCACAGGCAAGAGTTGTATGTTGTAGTCACGTTACAACTATTGTTCCGGTCGCCCTGCTGTGTGTAAGTTTACATTTCCAAAAGCGGCGCGATGGCGATAGAATAGACCTGTCCTGGCATGTGTGTCTGTCTCCGAAAAGGAATTAAGGATCAGTTCAAGTATTCCATCTGGAGAAGAGGATGGAGGAAGGAGGTGGGGGTGAGGGAGTGGGGGCTGGACAGAATATTTCGGTCAAACAAAATCAGGAGCAACGAACTGACTGGGAATCTTAGCTTATCTTCTTATCTTAACCACATTTGCCGTAAAGCGACGTGGGGAGAGTTAGTTCTATCTTGTGCCAGGTGTGTTGCGCTTGACGTTGTCAGTTCATGCTTTCGCAGGGACTCTGTTATCTATCCATCGTGTTCTTGGTCTGCCTGGTGCTGACTGGGAATAACCAAGAGAAAGTTTCTGTGGCTAAGTGGTAAAGTTGTTACTTGTTTTCAGAAGATTGTGAGTTCAAATCCGAACCACGTCGTTCTGTTCACGATTCCAGAGAATAATTGAACTGCTGACGGAGCTTGTGCTTTGTCCAATATTCTAAGCAGATGGCGGGCCATATCTGCGGAGATGGACTGAGCCATATGGGTACACCCTTGTTCATTTAAGTCAATCCTTCGTTTTTAGACGAATTGCATACATTGATGAAATGCAGACGCCGAAGCAGCTGAATAGGATACCTGCTCTGGAGCGATACAAAGGTCCTCATATAACCTGCGATGCAGTGGAGTACAGAAGAAAGACACAAGAAATGCATTTAAAACACAAAGGAGCACAGTAAATGCAGAGATACATAGTTTAGGTCAGAATTAGTGAATAAACAATTCTAAGCAACTGCAAATGATAATCACAGATCTTGCTATTTGTTGTTGCCATACAAGACATTGCTTGATTGATTGCTTGATTGATTGATTGATTGATTGATTGATAGGACCATCATCATTGTACTTCGGTGAGTTACCATATGTGCTCCGATCTCTTTCTTACACAGGAAGATCTCAGCGGCAGTGCACGAACTCAGCAGCACCGGCGATGGTCCCCGGTATAATTTAGAAGACGGTTGCTCGAGTGGTTACCGGGGCACAAATTGGTGTAAAGAATATAACCACTGTTACCTGCCACGCATGTCGTAAGAGGCGACTAAGGAGGTTGGGAGTGGGTCTAGCTACCCCACACCGTAAAAATCACTAGATGGCTACAGAACGGAGAGCGAACCGAGTAAACGTTGGCTGAAACTGGACACATCACCGATGGATAAGCACCAGAGCTCCAAATGGTGCTGAAGATATGACGTAAAACACAAGAATGCTACGGTTGCATGAATCAGATTTCCACATGAATAGAATTTATGAGGAGATCTGGTACATCGGTCTGGGCGGTGATCGCGCGCGAGAGAGAGAGAGAGAGAAGAGGGTGAAGATATTATGTGGAAATTTTGTTTTTAAACTTTTCAAATGAATTTCGAAAAGCCTGCTCTTCTTAATTTTGAACAGCGAAGGGTTCATTTACATGCTCAAACTGAACACAGGACTTTTGTTTTATCATCCGTACCGATATGACTAGGAACTCGACCTTACCTACACTGATATCAGGTATCTCTGGAAAAATATCTCGATGACTCCACGAGGGAATAAACTGAGTACCTTTGGCACGAGATTCGAACACCTAACCTCTACGCCACAGAGACTCGCAAGGAATATCAACCACTAAATAATCTGTTGATTTGTGTATAGGAACAAGAAGTAGAGGAAGACAAGTTTTTAAAATAGAAATGTCTTGTAATCACAATTTGATTATGTGATTTATAAAGGTATTGACAACAAAAATAGAAATGTCTTGTAATCACAATTTGATTATGTGATTTATAAAGGTATTGACAACAAAAATAGAAATGTCTTGTAATCACAATTTGATTATGTGATTTATAAAGGTATTGACAACAAAAATAGAAATGTCTTGTAATCACAATTTGATTATGTGATTTATAAAGGTATTGACAACAAACACATACTGATGTTGTAGTATTGTCTATTTTGTATACAATAATTGTCGTCGTAATAACATCAGGTGGTACGACAAGATAACCAACTCTGAAGTACTACAACGTGCAAATCTGCCTTCCATCATGGGCATGTAAGATGGTTGGGACATGTGAGAAGAATGGAAACTTATAGCATACCAAAACAAATGTTGTTCTGTGAACTTTCGGAGGGAAGAGGCACCAGGGCAGACCACTGCTCAGATATAAAGATGTCTGCAAAACCTCAATGAAAAACTTTTCTATAGATCCCAGCACATGGGAGGGACTAGCTGATGACAGAGTTGTGTGGAAAGCCAAATTACAGAAGGGCGCAGAGTCTTTTGAGAAGAGACTTATGTACGAGCTGAACAACAAGAGAGAAAAGCGAAAACTCAGAAGTTGTCACAGTAAAACACTTGCCTATTGACCGTCTGTAAAGATGAAAAGGGCCATACATACAATACAACATAATATAAAATCGAACGAATTCAGAAGAAGTGATGAAATCAGAGACATGTCTGGTCAACCACTAGTGACAACTGTTATAAGAAAGAGAAGATGGAGATATGTTGGACACACCATGAGAAGAAATGATCAACAAATATCAGAGCAGGCATTGAAGTGGGATGCAAAGGGTTCAAGAAAGAGAGGTCAACCTAAAGAGACCATGAAACGAACTTTACTGAGATAGGCAAGAAATGTCGGTCTCAGTTTCATGGAGGAGATTAAGCCAGTTGCCCAGGATAGAGCGGTTGGAGAAATTGCTTGCAGGCCCTATGTAACGTATAACGGTACGAGAGGAATTATTATTATTATTCTTAATACAACATAAACAATATATGTACATTATTTATGTGTGCATTTTGTGTCTGAATATACGTATTATTATACAGGGTGTTCAAGATAATTGCAGCCCCATTGACAAATCGAAAGTTGCCAGTAAACCTATCGCGTTGTGTTATTTACTATTTAAACCGGTTCTGACTAGCTCATCCTACGTCACATTTGTTCATCGCCCCTTCCCGCACTACAATTACACACCATCACACAACCTTGACCTATACTACGTCATAGCTGAACCTTCTCATTTTCATACATATATGCCAGATTAGCTCAATTCACAGACCGCTTTTATCTTGAACACCCTGTAGATCCACGAATTTCTGGTTATGTGAGTGTGTAAGAAACACTAGTTCAGTGAAGTAGTGACTGAAGAAGAGACTGAACTAACAACTAAAGTATTGACTGAAGAAGTGGTTGAACTAACAACTAAAGTATTGACTGAAGAAGTGACTGAACTAGTAACTAAAGTATTGCCTGAACTAACAACTAAAGTATTGACTGAAGAAGTGACTGAACTAGTAACTAAAGTATTGCCTGAACTAACAACTAAAGTATTGACTGAAGAAGTGACTGAACTAGTAACTAAAGTATTGCCTGAACTAACAACTAAAGTATTGACTGAAGAAGTGACTGAACTAGCAATTAAAGTTGGGACTGAAGAAGTGACTGAACTAGCAATTAAAGTTGTGACTGAAGAAGTGACTGAACTAGCAATTAAAGTAGTGACTGAAGAAGTGACTGAACTAGCAATTAAAGTTGTGACTGAAAAAGTGATTGAACTAGCAATTACAGTAGTGACTGAAGAAGTGACTGAACTAGCAATTAAAGTTGTGACTGAAGAAGTGACTGAACTAGCAATTAAAGTAGTGACTGAAGAAGTGACTGAACTAGCAATTAAAGTTGGGACTGAAGAAGTGACTGAACTAGCAATTAAAGTTGTGACTGAAGAAGTGACTGAACTAACAATTAAAGTTGTGACTGAAGAAGTGACTGAACTAGCAATTAAAGTTGTGACTGAAGAAGTGACTGAACTAACAATTAAAGTTGTGACTGAAGAAGTGACTGAACTAGCAATTAAAGTTGTGACTGAAGAAGTGACTGAACTAACAATTAAAGTTGTGACTCAAGAAGTGACTGAACTAGCAATTAAAGTAGTGACTGAAGAAGTGACTGAACTAGCAATTAAAGTAGTGACTGAAGAAGTGACTGAACTAGCAATTAAAATTGTGACTGAACTAGCAATTAAAGTTGTGACTGAAGAAGTGACTGAACTAGCAATTAAAGTAGTGACTGAAGAAGTGACTGAACTAACAATTAAAGTAGTGACTGAAGAAGTGACTGAACTAGCAATTAAAATTGTGACTGAAGAAGTGACTGAACTAGCAATTAAAGTAGTGACTGAAGAAGTGACTGAACTAGCAATTAAAGTAGTGACTGAAGAAGTGACTGAACTAGCAATTAAAGTTGGGACTGAAGAAGTGACTGAACTAGCAATTAAAGTTGTGACTGAAGAAGTGACTGAACTAGCAATTAAAGTTGTGACTGAAGAAGTGACTGAACTAGCAATTAAAGTAGTGACTGAAGAAGTGACTGAACTAACAATTAAAGTTGTGACTGAAGAAGTGACTGAACTAGCAATTAAAGTAGTGACTGAAGAAGTGACTGAACTAGCAATTAAAATTGTGACTGAAGAAGTGACTGAACTAGCAATTAAAGTTGTGACTGAAGAAGTGACTGAACTAGCAATTAAAGTTGTGACTGAAGAAGTGACTGAACTAACAATTAAAGTTGTGACTGAAGAAGTGACTGAACTAGCAATTAAAGTAGTGACTGAAGAAGTGACTGAACTAGCAATTAAAGTAGTGACTGAAGAAGTGACTGAACTAGCAATTAAAATTGTGACTGAAGAAGTGACTGAACTAGCAATTAAAGTTGTGACTGAAGAAGTGACTGAACTAGCAATTAAAGAAGTGACTGAAGAAGTGACTGAACTAACAATTAAAGTAGTGACTGAAGAAGTGACTGAACTAGCAATTAAAATTGTGACTGAAGAAGTGACTGAACTAACAACAAAAGTATTGCTAGAGATATTTCATGAATTATACCAGTCAACTTTAAGATAATATGTAAAATAATGAATGTATTAATTAAGGTGAATGAAAGTCTTTTATTTCTCTATTAAACAACTCAGAGATGTATAACTTTTCTCCTACTAAAAAAAATATATTAAATTGTTTTCATGTCTGTTACAATTATTATTTGTTATGTTTATGTTATTTAAATGCATTAAAAAAGAATGTTTTGTTTTATCATCATGGCTACGAGTTTGTTTTTTTAAACATATGTAAAATGTCTTTTTGTGGTTCGAGTGCAATCGTCCAAAATGTTTGTGCCTAACTTAATGTTACTTTTTTTTTTTTTAATTTCCCAAAAGTAACTTAGTCTTCACTAAATAACACAAATAGCAAGCTGCACATATATCATCTGTATTATCAATATGAGAACATAAATAAATATATCATCTGTATTATCAATATGAGGACATCAATAAATATATCATCTGTATTATCAATATGAGAACATAAATAAATATATCATCTGTATTATCAATATGAGGACATAAATAAATATATCATCTGTATTATCAATATGAGGACATAAATAAAAATATCATCTGTATTATCAATATGAGAACATAAATAAATATATCATCTGTATTATCAATATGAGGACATAAATAAATATATCATCTGTATTATCAATATGAGGACATAAATAAATATATCATCTGTATTATCAATATGAGGACATAAATAAATATATCATCTGTATGATCAATATGAGGACATAAATAAATATATCATCTGTATTATCAACATGAGAACATAAATAAATAATGCCAAAGAGTACTATTCAAACGGGACTGCAGAGCCGATATATCGGTTCAGAGTTTGTTCATGATGCTGCTAAACCGATATATCAGATTTTGGATGTCTGTTCACGGAAACGAATGTATCTTCACAACTACTTTATTGAAGTTTAAGAAATCTTCAGAAACTGAGCTTACTTATATGTAGGTACATTTCTACCTCCTTTTAACAAAGATTTGAAAGCAGGAAAGCAGTGTATTATTGTGTTAAAGTTGAGTCATAATTTTTTTTTAAACGATAATGTTTCCGACATTTGTCAACCTTGTCATAAAGACCAAAATAAGTTTATACAGTGCAATCTTGAGTATTGCTAGATCAAATTATAACTTGTGATAGTAATGAAGAAGATTTATTTGATGGTAATTGCGACATTTGATTGTTTATGAAATGCAGTATCGATAGTTGTAATTCTAAGTCTAATGTTATAATTGCTTCTAAAGAATGGTTGTTGTATATACCATTTGATGACATGTCCGCACTAAAATATAAATATTATAAAAACTACTGAACCTAATTAGATGAAACTTATAGAACATGTTCACAAATGGAGTATCGTCATTTAACTGCTATTTCTGAAAACATCTATTAATATTGAGATGTAATACAAACCCGAGAGTATAAATATTTTTTATGACTTTTTAGTTTTTTTTTTAAATAGTATTGCTGCAATAATAATTTTCTCAAACGTATATCACCTGATGTAAGTAACTTTTATATTAATTTATTCATCATCCAATTAACAACAATTTAATATATAATTTGTCATACTTTAGCAAAATAGTACTAGAGTTATAAAGATTTAAAACTACTTGACATTTGCTTGACATTGGAATTACAAAATATATGCGCCCAGAGGTAAAAACATAATACAGAGCGGAAGGGTTTGTAAAAAACGCAAACAGATCCATATATATATATATATATATATATATATATATATATATACAAGTAGTTTGAAAATAGGTGTTTACAAAAGATAACGAACATAAAATGTAACGAATTCAAGAGAAGTGATGAATTCAGAGAAATGTCTGGTCAACCACGAGTATTATAAGAAACCACGAACTTATAAGGAATAGAAGATATCTTGGGCATATTCTGAGAAGAAATGATCAAAGAATAACCAAAGGCTGGTATTGAAGTGGGAATCAAAGGGTTTAAGAGAGAAGGAACGGCATAGGGGAAAACCCCGAAATGAACTTTACTGAGAGAGGCGAGAAATATCGGACTCAATTGCATTGAACAGATGGAACGAGTTTCCCAGGACAGAGCGGTATGGAGAAATCAATTGCAAGCCATATCTATCGTACAACGGTACGAGATGTATGTATGTATATATATATATATATATATATATATATATATATATATATATATAGCTACAAAATTAGAAAAGATTACTGAGGAAATAAAACGATATAAACTGGAGAAATTGGGGTCAAACACGGAAAGATGGAATTGAACAGATAAAAAGATTGTTTGCAGGTTAACGTTCATTTGCTCTGGGAAAGAGGATGGCACGCATTTAGAAGGTGCAGAATAATTATGTCAGTTAGATTAGCAAAAAATTAGGAGAAAGAGCTAAGGAAGAGACGCTGGCGATGGATAGGACATACATTGAGAAGACCAACCGGTAGCATTGCAAGACAGGCACTGTTTTGGAACCCGCAGGAAAGAGGAGTAAGGGAAGGCCTAGACAGATCTGGAGAAGAGAGCTGGAGGCTGATATTAAAAAGATAGGTAAAACATGGAAAGAATTGGAAGGGATGGCAAGAGAGAGGAAGCGCTGGAAGAAGTTTGTTGTAGACCTGTGCTCTTTTAGGAGCTGAAAGGTGAAGAGAGAGAGAGAGGGAGAGAGAGACAGAGAGAGAGAGATTAGTAAAGACCATTTAAAATATGAACCTATCTTGAGTCGTATAATTAGAGCATGCTTTATTACCAGACATGTTGAAATGACATAATCCTGCAGCACTATACACCAAATAATGAAGATAAAGATGGTAAAAAAGGGACATATTTTATGAACAGCTGCAAAATGAAATTAACAAAACACTAAAACATGACATATTAATAGTAAATTAAGATTAACGCGGATTGATAGCTGACAATGTGGAGGTGGAGAGTTATAGGTAAAGAAGAAATAAACTCAATAAATTAAAACGGAGAAAGACTGGCCGAGTTATGTATGATTTTGAACTTGATAATTAGATGTACTATCATTGTCCACAAAGAGATTCACAAACTTACGTGGCATTCACCTGAAAGGGGAAACCAGGAATCAGATCATTTTTCTATAAATACAAAATTTAGAACATCAATGCTGGATATTCGTGCATAGAGAGGGGCGAATATCGGAAGCGATCATACCTTATGAGTAAGTAAATTGAGAATTTATTATATGATATATAATCCCTAGTGTCTGATATGTGTCCGGGTATACACGGCGTCAGTTTACATCCAATATTCACCACATTTCGTACACATATTTTTCGGGCTAAATTTAGATCAGCTAAAGAAACAGTTTCGAAATCGGATAAATATTAGCTTTAAAATAAAATAAAATCGAATTCTTGATGTCCGATCCGACATTTAAATCCACCATCTTGGTTACATCCAGACACGCTGTTAATAAAGCTTAACGGTCAAATGGATATAATCCAAAAATTGCCAGATGACCTCTACAACATAGGCATGGATTACGTCCCTTAACGTACCAATAGTTGCGTTGCGTTTTTCCGTTTGCGTTGATTTGAGCATGAATGTATAATTTTCATGTCATTACAACTTCACTTTTCTGTTTCAAACTACATTATAGAAATTTTAAAATAATTAGGAAGAATGCGAAAACGCAACTTTCATTAGACGGGAAACATTACAAGAACCACTCGAACTGTTAAAATCGTTTAACGACAACATGGCCTATTCAAACCACTTCTTAAAAAATTTCAGAAAATACAATTCATGCTATTAGATGACATCTTTTAGAAGTGCTTACCCAATTCCTCATCAACTATTAATAACAATTTTCACCGTGCGGAGCCGGTTAATTAGTTAGTACAAAATAAAAAAAAGTACTTCAAATAGAAGGACAGTCAAAATAACGAAAATAAAGAAGTAAAAGAAGAATATCCGCGCGAACTTACAAACAGGTTCAAGTCACTTGCTAAGGACAATAAACTGGACATTAAAAACAAATATAATCAAGGAAAAATCACAAGTTTGAATGTCGAGGGATTCAAGAAGATAGACAAGAAACCTTGGATAAGTGATGACATCAAGATATGTATTCAAGAAAGAATCATGATAAAACTTGTGATATACAATGCTAAGAATGCAACAGATTGAATACAAGCTGAAGAAAAATATAGAATGAAAGATAAAGGAATGAAAAGAGCTGTTACAAGAGACATGAGCATATATCGACTGGATAGTAATGATGTGACAAAGTGTGAGAAAAGCTGTTACAAGAAACAAATGAGCATATATCGACTGGATAGTAATGTTCTGACAAAGTATGAACAGAGCTGTTACAAGAGACAAATGAGCATATATCGACTGGATAGTAATGATGTGACAAAGTGTGAGAAAAGCTGTTACAAGAAACAAATGAGCATATATCGACTGGATAGTAATGTTCTGACAAAGTATGAACAGAGCTGTTACAAGAGACAAATGAGCATATATCGACTGGATAGTAATGCTCTGACAAAGTGTGAACAGAGCTGTTACAAGAGACAAATGAGCATATATCGACTGGATAGTAATGCTCTGACAAAGTATGAACAGAGCTGTTACAAGAGACAAATGAGCATATATCGACTGGATAGTAATGTTCTGACAAAGTGTGGCATATCCTTTACAGAACTTCGCTATCAACCACAGTAAACAAGTCATCGATTTTATGGGCACCACTTATACGTTCAGTAATTTTTCATTGATTTCTGAACGGTGAAGTCTGTTTTCACCGTTTGTAAAAATCCACTCTAATAAATTTGCTATCCAAATTGCCTGCCGTGGAGTTTGAACAAGGTACACTAGGGTTGTGATCGAGCTCACTACTGTTAAAGCTACAGAAGCCCACAATAATGCTATAGAATACATTAAAACAACTAAGTGCACCTTTTGTTTCAAAGGGTGGCCCACAATAAAAAAATATGAGAGATGTTAAAGTTAGCAGATCAGATACAGAGCAGAAGAAAAAATATATGAGAGATGTTAAAGTTAGCAGATCAGATACAGAGCACAATAAAAAATATGAGAGATGTTAAAGTTAGCAGATCTGATACAGAGCAGAATAAAAAAATATGAGAGATGTTAAAGTTAGCAGATCAGATACAGAGCAGAAGAAAAAATATATGAGAGATGTTAAAGTTAGCAGATCAGATACAGAGCAGAAGAAAAAAAAGGTCTGCCAGCCAGCGGAATTGAACAAAACTCATATGGGGCTTGTCACCCGTCGTCCAACGCGCTACGAACATTTTGGGTACGAACCTATGGGCAGACGGGCAGTAGAATGTTTTAAAGAAGTCCTACAAATACGTCACTCACCAAACTACTTAAGTTGGACAAAGAAGCAAGAAAAAACACTCTGCAAGTTAATAAAAAAAATTTAACATAACCGACGTTGAAATCAAGGACACAATTCGTTCCTTAATACTCAATAAGGTGACATGTGATGACAACATTACTGCAGAAATGTTCAAAGCTATAGTTGATGCAGTAATTAGGCAGATACAAAATCTATATGTTGGACACACCTTGAGAAAAAAAATTATTAGAGAATATTAAAGCAGGCATTGAAGACGGATGCAAAGGATTCAAGAAAGAGAGGACGACCTAGAGAGACTCTGAAACGAACTTTCCTGAGAGAGGCAAGAAATATAGGTCTCAGTTCCATGGAGGAGATTGAGCGATTTGCTCAGGGTTAAGTGGTATATAGAAATCGCTTGCAGACCGTATCTAACGTATAGCGGTACGAGAGGAATCATTATTAATAAAATTTGAGAACAAACAGTCCCATGGAGGAGATTGAGCGATTTGCTCAGGGTTAAGCGGTATATAGAAATCGCTTGCAGACCGTATCTAACGTATAGCGGTACGAGAGGAATCATTATTAATAAAATTTGAGAACAAACAGTTCCATGGAGGAGATTGAGCGATTTGCTCAGGGTTAAGCGGTATATAGAAATCGCTTGCAGACCGTATCTAACGTATAGCGGTACGAGAGGAATCATTATTAATAAAATTTGAGAACAAACAGTCCCAAATTAATGGAAGAAGGCAACAACTGTGACCCCGTCCCTCCCTTCCAAAATAAAAGTGATCTCACGGATTGCAATAACGGGAGAGAGAGATATCATTTTATTCTCAGTAATGATCAAGACATTTTCTTATCAATATTCTAAATAGAAATAAAGTAGCAGTGGATACAACACTGAGAAAAGAACAAATTGGTTTTAGACCTGGGAGAAGCTGCTTAGACAAAACTAATTAAATTACGTTAAAATTTATCTTGCAGGACCATTTTGAGAAGCAGGAACTGCTTATCCTAAATTTTATCGGTTTCAAAAAGGCTTTTGACAGCCTACACGTAATCTCTTTGTGCAATTTTCAGGGATCGAATGGAAGACCAGCCAAAATAATCAAATTTAAAAGCTGATATGATTGTTCACAGTGTGAAATCGGCACTGATGATGGTCAAAGTGACTTAGTCAAGTATTGAAACTGGAGTAAAGGTTTCGGAATATCTCCGCTATTGTTTAGATTTGCCATTTAGTCTCTCTCTCTCTCTCGTTCTCTCGCTCCCCACGTGTCGTTTAAACAAGGGTTGGGAAATACAAATTTCAAACAATTCGTGCCAAGTCTTCCTATGTTTAGATATCTCTTACAGCTGTGTCCAGCTCTTCAATAAATCGCTAATATTTGCCTCAAAATCAATCTAATCTCACTGTATTTCTAGGCTTTCTTCTCTTTAACTATCCGTGCTGGTTCCAGAAAAGAGTTTTTCGTGTTAAATTTCTCTCGTGTTTTTTCATGGTGTGTCTTAGCCAGCAACATTTTGTTCATCTCTTGATGCACTGGAATCTTTCTCGTTCTTTTCATAAACTCCTCACTTGTGACTATCATAACATTTCAGTCCCACTATTCTGCACATACACCAGATGCCGAATGTTTTCAATGTATTAGTTATTGTTTAAATCGTTCTTCATGTTTCTGATCCATACAGCAGAATTTCTTTAACTGATTGGCACATCATCAGGTGCCGTGCCGGCTGGCGTAGGCGATCATGGATCTCCACAAATCTATATCTGGTGTTTGCTATCAACTCAGATGTTGACGCTCTACCCTGCCACGAAGTCAGGGCATCCAAAATTTTCTCTCTCTGTCTTCCCCTGTCTTGTCTACCCTCGATTTTACCGGTTGTCACAATGTGTTCTAAACCTCCCTTTCTCATCCCATACCCGAAAAATGATGACTGCCTCTATCTTATATTGATGATAAACTTTCTCTGTGTATTGATCTCATTCAACACCTCAACATTGGTCATTTTAGCAGTCCATGGGATTCTCATCATTCTTCTGTAAGACCACATCTCTGTGGCTCATCATCATCATCATCATTAAATAGCTTGTCCTGAGCAGAACTTTGCCACTCCAGAAGTCCTCCGGAATTTCTCTCTCATAGGCCAGATGTCCCGCCTCTGCAGCCGTTCTTCATTAATATTATAATAAAATATTCTGAATTTGGTTCTAGTTTTAACTTCTAAAGACTTGCACAAATCTTCTAGTATAATGATGAGATTGCCTTGTTAAGCAAACATAATCAACATACAACAATAAGTAGACAACCAGGACATTGCCTTGTTAAGCAAACATAATCAACATACGACAACAAGTAGACAACCAGGACATTGCCTTGTTAAGCAAACATAATCAACATACGACAACAAGTTGACAACCAGGACATTGCCTTGTTAAGCAAACATAATCAACATACGACAACAAGTAGACAACCAGGACATTGCCTTGTTAAGCAAACATAATCAACATACGACAACAAGTAGACAACCAGGACATTGCCTTGTTAAACAAACATAATCAACATATGACAAGTAGACAACCAGGACATTGCCTTGTTAAGCAAACATAATCAACATACGACAACAAGTAGACAACCAGGACATTGCCTTGTTAAACAAACATAATCAACATACGACAACAAGTAGATAACCAGAAAACCTTACAATAAAACTCTAGAACGTAGAAATAAAACAAACAATTGAGGCCAAATACTTAGGAGCAATTTTCACAGCAGATGGAAGTATCGATAGCGAAATCAGCAATCGTTACACAAAAGCTAACCAAGTACTGGGACAGTTAACACCACTGTTGTTACATAAAGAGATACTGCTAACAACTAAAGCAAATCTCATAAGAACGATTTTCTGGCCAACACTATGTTACCAGTGTCAAACATGGCCAATAACAGCAGCTAATGAGCGGAAAATCATAACGACAGAGATGAGGTGTCTTAGAAGAGCTGCAGGTGTGACAATAAGAGACAAATTAGAAATGAAGAAATCAGGAAACTGGATGTGAAACTAGTCATGCAATTCATAAAAGAACAACATATTAAATGGTTTGGACACCTGACAAGAATGCCCTGGTATCGCCTACCACAGAGAGCCACACAGAAAAAGTATAATGAGTACAAAGCAAGAGGAAGACCACGCAAAGATGGAGCGACGGCATCAAGAACAGCCATACGAAAATGAATATCAGCTTACAATTGCCTTAAAACAAGCACACACAAGATCACTATGTTTCCCCCAACACTTCTATAAAGAAGTAAGTGGTGGAAGAAAAGAACAAGCACACACAAGATCACTATGTTTACCCAACACTTCTATAAAGAAGTAAATGGTGGAAGAGAAGAACAAGCACACACAAGATCACTATGTTTACCCCAACACTTCTTTAAAGAAGTAAATGGTGGAAAGAAGAACAAGCACACACAAGATCACTATGTTTACTCCCAACACTTCTTTAAAAAGTAAATGGTGGAAGAGAAGAACAAGCACACACAAGATCACTACGTTTACCCCAACACTTCTATAAAGAAGTAAATGGTGGAAGAGAAGAACAAGCACACACAAGATCACTATGTTTCCCCCAACACTTCTATAAAGAAGTAAATGGTGGAAGAAAGAACAAGCACACACAAGATCACTATGTTTACCCCCAACACTTCTATAAGGGAAGTAAATGGTGGAAGAAAAGAACAAGCACACACAAGATCACTATGTTTACCCCAACACTTCTATAAAAAGTAAATGGTGGAAGAGAAGAACAAGCACACACAAGATCACTATGTTTCAACCCCAACACTTCTATAAAGAAGTAAATGGTGGAAGAAAAGAACAAGCACACACAAGATCACTACGTTTACCCCAACACTTCTATAAAGAAGTAAATGGTGGAAAAGAACAAGCACACACAAGATCACTACGTTTCAACCCCAACACTTCTATAAAGAAGTAAATGGTGGAAGAAAAGAACAAGCACACACAAGATCACTACGTTTACCCCAACACTTCTATAAAGAAGTAAATGGTGGAAGAGAAGAACAAGCACACACAAGATCACTATGTTTACCCCCAACACTTCTATAAAGAAGTCAATGGTGGAAGAGAAGAAGTAGTCAACGTATGCATGGAGAAACTGACAATTTATCATACATATCATCAAATGTTAAAATGCAAAAAAAAAAAACCTATTGCAAAACACATGAAAACAAAGTACTGTAGTTTAACAGAATACAAAAACAATAACAATACACAGTAACGTTTCGATCAAAAGGCTACAACAAGTAACAGATACAACAGGAGTGATGAATTTCCTTTCTTTCACAACACCCTACATATAGACTTAGGACAATAACATGCTAACGGCCCTAAAATAAAGTGACTAAAAACGAATAAGAAATAAATATTTAAAAACTAGAAGTGGACAAAATACAGAAACAATAAAAAATTAAATATATATTTGCCGTGTATTGTTATTGTTTTTTGTAAAACTACAGTACTTTGTTTTTACACGTTTCGCTATAACTTGCTTGAAATACATTGAGAAACAAAGAATGAAGTGGTTTGGCCACTTAATAAGAATGCATCGAAACTCCACAGTATACAGTTTTCTAGAACAGAACATCAGGAAAGAAGGTGAGAGGAAGACCACGAAAAGATGGTTAGATGGTATAGCAGAATCCTGTCAAAGAGCAAAATAACAATCACCCAAGCCACCAGAACAGCGCAAGACAAAAACAGAAAACTACGAAACTGGGCAACAACCTGGTAGCAGTGTGATGACAAAAGAAGAAGAAGCCATTGCTATAGAGTTTTACTACAGTCTTCCCCTATATCGATAAAATAAAAGCTAGGAGCAGGCAAATATAATGAAACGACATATGACAAGTAATGTTGATATCACGCTGGTAACCAAGATTTGTCTTTTTAAACTGCAACAGAGCAGTTCAAATATTTGGATAGCGAGTTTTGCTATATGAAAAAAAAATGAGAGATACCAAACAAAAATTCATCATCATCATGATCAAATAGCATGTCTTGAGCAGAACTTTGCAATCTTCGGAATTTCACTCTCTTGGGACTCTCTTAGGCCCGATGTCCAGATGTCCCGCCTCTTCGGTCGTCATGCTCAAACCATCAGTTACCCCCTGAACACATCTTCTCAATGGTCTTCATTTTATCCTCTTAAGAAATTACGCTAAGAATTATCTCTTTCAAGTGTATCATGACATCAGATGAAAGTGTATGTTATCTTCTCACAAAGTGTATCATGACATCAGATGAAAGTGTATGTTATCTTCTCACAAAGTGTATCATGACATCAGATGAAAGTGTATCATGACATCAGATGAAAGTGTATGTTATCTTTCCACCAAATGTATCATGACATCAGATGAAAGTGTATGTTATCTTCTCACAAAGTGTATCATGACATCAGATGAAAGTGTATGTTATCTTCTCACAAAGTGTATCATGACATCAGATGAAAGTGTATGTTATCTTCTCACAAAGTGTATCATGGCATCAGATGAAAGTGTATGTTATCTTCTCACAAAGTGTATCATGACATCAGATGAAAGTGTATGTTATCTTCTCACAAAGTGTATCATGACATCAGATGAAAGTGTATGTTATCTTCTCACAAAGTGTATCATGACATCAGATGAAAGTGTATGTTATCTTCTCACAAAGTGTATCATGACATCAGATGAAAGTGTATGTTATCTTCTCACAAAGTGTATCATGACATCAGATGAAAGTGTATGTTATCTTCTCACAAAGTGTATCATGACATCAGATGAAAGTGTATGTTATCTTCTCACAAAGTGTATCATGACATCAGATGAAAGTGTATGTTATCTTCTCACAAAGTGTATCATGACATCAGATGAAAGTGTATGTTATCTTCTCACAAAGTGTATCATGACATCAGATGAAAGTGTATGTTATCTTCTCACAAAGTGTATCATGACATCAGATGAAAGTGTATGTTATCTTCTCACAAAGTGTATCATGACATCAGATGAAAGTGTATGTTATCTTCTCACAAAGTGTATCATGACATCAGATGAAAGTGTATGTTATCTTCTCACAAAGTGTATCATGGCATCAGATGAAAGTGTATGTTATCTTCTCACAAAGTGTATCATGACATCAGATGAAAGTGTATGTTATCTTCTCACAAAGTGTATCATGACATCAGATGAAAGTGTATGTTATCTTCTCACAAAGTGTATCATGGCATCAGATGAAAGTGTATGTTATCTTCTCACAAAGTGTATCATGGCATCAGATGAAAGTGTATGTTATCTTCTCACAAAGTGTATCATGGCATCAGATGAAAGTGTATGTTATCTTCTCACAAAGTGTATCATGACATCAGATGAAAGTGTATGTTATCTTCTCACAAAGTGTATCATGACATCAGATGAAAGTGTATCATGACATCAGATGAAAGTGTATCATGACATCAGATGAAAGTGTTATAATTTTCTATCATTCTTTCTCTCAGTATATCAAAACAAAGAGACATAAACTGAATAAGAACATTGTAAAAAAAAAAAAACACAGAGAGATCATCCTTTGATCATATATTTAATTTCACTGAATCTGTAACATTTTTTTCTTTGAGTTTGTTCAAGTTAGAATTAGATAAATTATTTGTTATCTCTTTGAAGAAAAAACAAAGGTGATACAAACAAAAATAAAAGTAATTGCAAAAATGATATCGACATTCAACATATTTTGTTATACAAGTACACAACCTTTAGTCAAATGCATGTCTTAGATTAGCAGAGAACTGGAGATGAGAAAATATATACTGGATATAAAGTGATATATCATTAAATGATAAATACTGTAGAGGAGATGATGTAGATTAGATTTATATCTTCAATCTATCATCTCAATAAAAAAATATATCATTTCTTGCAATTATTGTTCAGTATCAGCTAACTGCACTGGGTCATCTGAGATGTAGAGCCAAGTAGTAGCATGTCCCTTATGTAAGTCGCATGAAAAACTCTCGGTATCTACCAAGTTCATCCGCCAGCGTCATGCTAAAGGTTTCTTTGATGTCCTGCTGCCACCTTCGTATTGGTCATCTCCTGCTCGTACTCCAGAAACCATGCCTTCCGTTACCGTTTTCTCAAAACCCCAGTGACGTTTAACCATGGCCAAAATATTTCATCTTCCTGGACATGGTGCTATTTATGAGCCAATGCTCCTTGATATGCAGTTCTTGTACTAGATTCATATCTTCAATGTACCATCTTAGTCAAAAATCTATCACTTCTTGCAATTCTTGTTCAGTATAAGCTCATCGCATTGTGTCATCTGAGATGGAGAGCTAGATTCATATCTTCAATGTACCATCTTAGTCAAAAATAATTTCAACAAAAAAGTATCAGAATACAACAAGTTAGCAATTAGTAAAGGCTTAGTCTCAAATCACAAAGTAAGATAGTGATAAAATATTTAAAATAAAAATAAATTCACTTTTTGACCTAAAGGATTCTATTATACGAAATAGAAAGGATGCATTAACTTACTAACTACTAAGTGCAGCAGTCTCTGCCCCCTTTGTCTGTCTTCTTTGGCCATGTGACAACTCGGCAATGGTTTTTATTCATAGTCAAACCGGCACAAAATTTATCGTAAAATATTTTGATTGTTACCGGTTCTTAATTTATTCTTTCAAATGATCATTCATTTATCTACAAAATTATATATCACTCTTCAAATTTCTCTAACAAATAATAAAATTACAGCTTAATTTGTACATACTCCCTGAAATGGGGAAAATGAACAAAACTTAACTCGGCCACATCATGTTTCTCAATGCGATAGTCAATGTGATAGGAGTCAAAAACTGATGACACAATGCGAGATAACTCATGAGTAGTGATTAAGAAGCCTATATGATGCAAAAATAAAATTCAAAACAAAGCAAGATAAACATGAAATAGAAAACCTGGAGAAAAAAGATCTATATATAACATCATGAACATAAATAATGAATGAAAATATAATGACAATGGATAATGTCAGAAGAAGTGATGAAATCAGATAAATGTTTGGTCAACCACTAGTAACAACTGTATACAGAAAGACAAGATGGAGATATGTTGGGCATACTTTGAGAAGAAATGATCAAAGAAAAACAAAGCAGGCATTGTGTGGAAGACAAAGTGTTCAAGAGAGAAAGTGTTCAAGAGAGAAAGTGTTCAAGAGAGAAAGTGTTCAAGAGAGAAAGTGTTCAAGAGAGAAAGTGTTCAAGAGAGAAAGTGTTAAAGAGAGAAAGTGTTCAAGAGAGAAAGAATGTCTTAAGGAATTCTTGAAATTAACTTTACTGCAAGAGGCAAAAAATATCAAACTCCATTTTAAAGAAGAGATTGAACAAGTTGCCAGGATAGAGATCGAGGGAGAAATTGCTTGAGGCCCTATGTAACTTATAAGGCTACAGTATTTTATATATATATATATATATATATGTAGAGAATGAGAGAGCAGCAGCAGCATGAGAAAAGACAACTATCAAGAAACAGCCACACAAACTGCTAAATACTTTTTCCTTCTTAAGCTTTTGTTTGACACATCAGTTTACTGTGTAGCTATCTGTACTTGATAAAACTATCTTATTTTGTGTCTTGAGAGTCAGTCTTTGATATATATTTTTACTTCAGTCTTCCATATTATTGGTAATTATATCCAACATAAATCAATGATTTCCAGATAATAAATCACATGTTTGAACAACATAAATCAGTGATTTTTATGTAAATAATGATACACTTGAAGAAGAAAATGAATAGAGCATAATATGATTGCAATATAATTTATGGATATAGGAGGAAACAAAAGTTGTATATTGTAAAAGAAGTGGGCGAAATCATCATCAAAATAATGTGTAGAATGCTTGAAATAAATGAAATGGGGCAGGTAATGTGTTTTAGAAAGAAAATAGGTATATGAGATCTCAAGTGAAATATTAGCTATAATCGTTGTCATCTTATTCTGTTATCATTAAATATCGGTTGTTTCTATACAAGAAACAAGGAATGATTGATGTGTATCCCTCAGCTGTGTCCAGTGATGTGCATCACCCAACTGTGTCCAGTGATGTGCATCACCCAACTGTGTCCAGTGATGTGTATCCGTCAGATGTGTCCAGTGATGTGTGTCCTTTGTCTATGCCCAGCGATGTACATCCATCAGATGTATTCAGCAAGGTGTTTTTGGGATGTATGATGCAAACTGTAGCAGTTTTGTAAGCAAATAAGATATCCATGCAACATATATCCCCGTCAATGAGACCGATAAATGATCAAGCAACATATGAAATTGTACATTGCCCAGAACAAACACGTCAATGAACTGACTAGTAACCATTAGTGAGGCTCACATGGAGACCGATATATGAACAAAGAAAGATCATCTGTTATTATGTTCAATGCAGAGTTCGTTTCATCTCTATTCCATTTACCACTATAATCTAGTTGTTTCCCCTTAATCAATCACTCAATTGTTGCTCATAATGATTGGGCTATCACAATGGGTTTTTTTTGTCTTTCATGTTCACATTGATTTCTCTTATCTCATTTCCAGTTAATTTCTCTGCAATTATTTATTATAGATTTCTTTTCTGATGTGTCTAGAAACATCAATTTGTGCATATTTGAATGTAGCAAGTCAGATGTTGATGATCTCTATAAATGCTATCTAGTAAACCAAACTTTTCATTACCACATTCCCAATTTTAAATACATTTTGCTACCATGGATCCCCAAAACATTTCTATATATGAAAATGGACAGGAATTAATTATCTTTGTGTTACAATAGTAAACAATATTCTCAGACTGTGGGGAAACTTCAAATGATCTTTCATTTTGTTTAATTTCTTTCATTTTGTGATGTCAGACATTTAGACTCCAGTCGGGTCCTTTGATTTTGCAGCGAAACCAGTTTTTATACATATTTTTAAAACTTATTTTTCTGTTTGAAATGTCAAAGATCATAATATTTCTTTAAGTGATTGAGGATCCCTGTGAGTACCTCAAGGACACCCAGGGGGTCCAAAGACCCCAGTTTGGGAAACGTTGTAGTAAACTATTATCATCAGTCCTCGTCTAGTTCAAGGGAACATAAAACAAAGACATTTCAACTTAATTCAATCCTGCATCTTTCTTTCTTCCTCAAACCTTGTTAGATGTTCCATCCCCTTTTACTATGGCAACCCAATCTTCATGAACAGTTCAGGTTTTTTCTACCTCTGTTTACTATTTTTTACAGTGTGGGGTTATTTTTTATGACATGCCCTGCAGGAGATGGTGATTCTATTCTTAACTACACCTGAAATCACATGGTGGCAATAGTAAGCTATATTACTACAATTAATTTGTACATATATATTTTATTATGCTATGCACGTTTACCATTATTTAAGTGGTAATTCACATCTTGTCAACCTCCAAAGTCTCACGTGGATCTACTGTCTTTGTATCAGTGTTGGTCGCAACATGAGGTCAGTTTTTCTTCTCTTTCTACTGTTTTTGTTAGGTGTTCTTATGCTTCTCTTTATTCTCTTTCCTTGTGAGTGTACATCCATTGTATTTTTGCTTACATCGTCTCCTTGTTTTCTGTCATTACATTTTCTCAACTGTAATAGTTACTGTCCTGTTCACTTTCATCTTTTTTTTTTATTTATTATTTTCTGTAATCTGTAATGAAGTATATGATAGAACATCTGGACATGAAGATCTGCAGCATTGATGTGATATTCAAGGTAACATGTAATATTCACTTAAGCCATAGAGCAGGACTCATCTCATAAATCACCAACATGTGTTGCCGTAGTGGTTAACGGGGTCCAAATTTGGGGTGTAAAGAATAGAACCAGTTACCTGCCACGAATGTCGTAAGAGGCGACTAAGGAGGTTTGGCTGCAATCGAATGCACATGTCCTAAATGTGTAGAAGTCTATGCGTTTAGGGAATAACCAAACCAATGTGCAACGTATATAAGTTCTTGGCAAAGATCAAACATATCACAAAGAGTTATTAAAATTGGTCGTAAAGAATGAACGCAAAGAAGAAGATCAACATGTGTCATGAAGATCTGCAGCATTGACATAATACTCAAATTAGAATGTAATGTTCTCTAAGCCATGGAACAGGACACATCTCATATATCATCAACATGTGACATGAAAACATGCAGCATTGATGTGATATTCAAGTTAGAATGTCATGTTCTCTAAGCCATACAGCAGGACTCAGCCAGCATCTGCTAAATCATCAGTGTGTGCCATGAAGATCTGCAGCATTGATGTGATGAAAAAATGAAAATCAGGGCATATTCTTTACAGGACGTAGCCATCAACCACAGTAAATGAGTTGTAGATTTTCTAGGCAGCACTTATACATTCCGTAGTTTGCCATTGCTTTCTGTGCAATGAAAGATCTGCAGCATTGATGTGATACTCAAAGTAAAATGTAATTATTTTACAAGTCATACATCAGGACTCTATCTAGCATCTCCTACATCATCAACATGTGCCATGCCAACATGTGTAAGCTATCATATTCTTCCTCATCTCTCTGTCTCTTGTTATAGCTATGAGCTCTGATACTGTATTTGTGCAGTGTCATGATGTTAAATAGTCTTGAACATTTTCCATCTGTTGACCTCTATTTCTCTGCCCGTTTTAGCTTGTCTTGCCACAATATATTTTCACATATCTTGTCTATTGCCACACTTTTCTCTTCTCATTATTTTTTCAAAGAATATTGTTTCTTTTTGATGTGTTTCATGAGCGATCTATCCTTGTCTACTTTATTGAGAAAGTTATCATTTGTCATCTTTTCTGTCCTTGATATTCTCATCATTCTTCTATAAAACCAAATCTCGGTAGCCTCTAATAATCTACTATTCCTGTTATTTATTGTCCATGATTCACATCCATATGTGAGAACTGTATATTTTCCCATAACTATCTGTAAAAGTACCTGTCAGGGGTATTTCAACAGTAACCAGAGCCCCACTTGCCCCGTGAATCATCAACACCACTTGAATCATGAATATTCTTTGCCCTTTGAATCATGAACACCACCTACCCCCTAGAATCAACACCACCTGTCCCTTGAATCACGAACACCACCTGCCTCTTGAAACAGCACCCCCTGCCCCTTGAATCACGAACACCCCTTGTCCCTTGAATCAACACCATCTACCCCGTCCCTGAATTATGCCTACAAATACATTACATTATCTTATATTTAGCACATGCATTTTTATATTGGCTATAAAAATATATTTGACATATTCAATATTTCAAACTTCAGAAAGATTTGCATACACATGTGCTACACTGTTGGCTAGTTCAGTCTCTAGACTTTGCATGCATGGTCACAATAAGATTTGCACTTTTTTATTTTAAAATTTAGGTTTAGAAGGCTATGCATACTGTCCCACAGATGTAACAATATTTCTCAATAAAATCATTCATCAACATCAAATTTCAACAAAAATACATTTGACATGTTCTAGACAAAATGAGCACTCCTCAATTTCACATAGAAAAATAAACATTTGATTTGGCAGCCATTTTTTCTATAAACTTTAACAATATTTACTGGTTATTTAGCTGACATCACAGCCCTACAGACTGGCTCATGTGTGTTTAGTCTCACTTAGCATATGTTGAAGGGAATGTTTATGCTATTGGGTTATATGACTTGCTGGTTAAACACAATACATGCTCTTCTCTTAACATTTAGACCGATTTATTGGATTTCATTCATTCACACACTTCATTGAAACTGGACTGAATCAAAGTCTGTGTACACTGGGAACTATGCAGAGTAACATGTAGATAGACTATCTCTCTCTAATGCCTATTTAACCCATATTAGGGCATATGCCCTCAATCAACGTATTCCAAATCTTCCTATCTTTAGCTATCTCCTTACAGAACTTATGTGTTTCGTTAACCTCTGCCTTCCAATGTCCTCACTATGTATCTCCAGGTTTCCCTCTCCCTCGCTTCCCCTGCTGGTTCCATGGAAGGGCCCCTCTTGCTACATTCTCCTCAGATTCTCTCAAAATTCTTTACCTTCTGAACCACCAAGACACATTCTGCTCTGTCCATAAGCCCATGTGACCACTTAGATTGACTAACTACACCCTTTTCCTTTAATGAATCAACTAAAACTTGATAAAAATCGAAGTCTATGCATTCAGAGTACAGCTTTATGTTCTTTATCTCTTTCAACAAATTGAAAATGTCAGCCGGAGACAAATTACACAGTAGATCTGGTAATGATTCTAAACATTTTCCCCAGCTTCGAAAATCAAGGCATCCAATTTGAGCTGAATAAATGGGAATCCCTATGATGGAAACTGAATAAACAGAGTACATAAATGTTCACTTTTCATATCGAGCAGAAAAAAAAAGGTTTACTAATGAGGCGACATCTGGTGGGAGAAGTTGTTGGAGATTAGTGTATTGGAGAGAGAGAGAGAGAGAGAGAGATGTAAACAAAATCTTTAAAGATCAAAGTCTGATCTTGGGATCAATTATTAAACAATGAGTATTATAATTCTCAAACATCATATATGATAAATGACATTTATATGAAATCAGCAAATTTTTAATTCTTTGTGAAATATATATTTCTCATTGTTCAACACACTGTCAACAAAAATTAAAGTAGGAATTCAAATAAATTATTAGAAAAAAAAAAAGAAACATAATATTTATGATGTGTACAAAATTATAAACCAATTTATGAGATGTGAATGTACTGAACTGTTACAACATCAAAGGTAAAAAGAAAGACTGCAAACCGAAACTGGAATGATACAATTATGAGGTACATTTTGAATGGTTCCCTGGGGTTTCACAGAATGGTTCAATATAAAACAAATGACTAGATCACAAATTTAATACATAAATTGTTGGGGAGTTAACATAAAAAGAAAGGATCCAATTAGTTAGGAAAATAAAATGAGACTGAACTGATAGAGACACATGAGAATACCACAATTGCAATGATATATCTTTACTAATTTCAACTGAATCTTTTTATAATGTCAATTTTCAGTGTGTTCATTGTTTACTTCTTTGAACATGCATAAAGATAAAAATCAGAGTAATGATAAATGTGATGGACTGCAGCAAAAAAATCAAGATGAAATTCACAAAACCAGCAATAAATATTATTTAAAACAACTTTTTACATGAGCAAGGACATGGAACAATAAAACTAATCACCAAAAAGCTTTTATCTGGGACAGAGAAATAACATTTTTCTCAGATCTACTGTGCCCCTGATGAAGGCCTTTTGATCTAGCCTAGGTCATGGTAATTGTTCTTTATTTTTGTACATGATACAGATAAAAGCAATGAATTGGTTTCTCTTAGTAAGAAGTACAATATTCAGAAAATAATGGTTCATAATACATGGGAAGCATGAGGTTAGGAATGTTATATACACATTCAATAACATTTCTTCTCTGATTCTCATTACTGATTCTTCTATCAACAGTTATCACTTATGACGATCAGTCTTCGTTTATTTACAATTTAATTCTGTGCTATTCTTCGACTTCTTTATTTCAAAATGATTCTGCACGATCGGAAGATATAGACGAGCACAAATCTGCACTACAAAGTTTGCTCATTGTTAATTTGAGGATCACCTTCATCACACATGTCCATAATTGCTCCAATCTCCTCCCAAGCATGTATTTCAATATGTTTAGACTAACAACTCCCGTTATATGTTGAATGGTTAAATGGTTTGCTAGGTTCACCTATTTAATTTAGTCGTGACATCCATACACCTTAGACAGACAAATTCTAAAATTAGGATGTCACACTAAGTGTAACAACTCATTATCATTTGCTGCACTAAGTCAGTTCAAACTGTTTCATATATTATATTTTTGATAATGTCTCAAAGATAATAAATATTTAATTATTGTAATAATAAAATAGTGTTAACCCTTATAACTACAAAAAAATATAAGCTTTAGAACACAGCTATTTTCTTCTAAAAGATTAGCCTGCTCTTCTACTTTTCTAATTTCATTGTGGAATATCCTGTCTGCAACTCTAAGCAGTTTACAGCAGACATGAACTGGACCACTGCTAGGAAATATTTTAGTATCAGTTTCTCTGCACCGCATGCACCCTTTTATTCTCAGTCCCTTACAGTAAAGCTGAACATGTCAGTGGCAGAGGAGTAAACATTAGTTTCCCACATGATTCCAAATTTTTGACAAACTCAGAAAGTAAAAAAAATCCAAATTTTTAGCTGGGTATACTAGGGTATTGATCATATTGGGAACTGAACTATGCTACAATGGTTACCTCAGATATCATTATCTAGTAACTTGTCCTGATTAGAACGTTGCCACCATAAACAAATCTTTCACATTTCTCATAGGCCAAATGTCTTGTCTCTGCTGCTGTCATGTTAAAATCTTCAGTCACATAATGAATCCATCTTCTCTGTGGTCTTCCTCTTCTTCTCTTTGCCGGAATGTCTCCTTCCATCATGTCTCTGCTGTGGTCATGTTAAAATCTTCAGTCACATAATGAATCCATCTTCTCTGTGGTCTTCCTCTTCTTCTCTTTGCCATCATGATCGTCTCCTTCCATCATGATCTTTTTCAACACTCAGGTCTTTTTATATGTCCAAAATGCCCCATTCTTCTCTGCATCATCTGTTAGTTTTCTTTGATACCGAGTTGTTTCTGGTTAGATATATTTGTTACTTACCTCAGAGGGAGGCCTCTGTAACTAAGCCCATGCATTGCGATCAGAAGGTGATATATTTCTTACCTACCTCAGAGGGAGGTATCTGTGGCTAAGCCCATGCATTGCGACCAGAAGGTGGTGGCTTTGAATCTGTTCATGAGTGCATTTTTTTCAGAGACCCGTAGGATTATTGCCAGAGCTACGGAGTTCGTGATTGGTGCAATACTCTTGACAGATGGCATGCCATTTCTGCAGAGAGGGATCGAGCCATATGGGGTAAAACCCGGTACAATGAAACCAATCCTTTGGCTTTAAACCCCCTTTGCCACCTATTTATTGACTTCAGATATAGCCTACAAAAACTTGCTGCTTTATAAAGATAAGATAAAATTTCAAAGCCATCTTATGTGCCATCTCTAAGCAAAGGTTAGCTTCAATAGATTTCAAATAGTATGATCTAAATAACTTTATTGTTATAATTGTACTTGTAGTGAGAGAAGAAATTTATGCTTAATGATAATTCTCAGTTCTGAGTCAAGGCCTAGCCAAGGTCTTTATGCTAAATTTTCATATGACTTGTTATATTAGCTATTTGATCACAATTTGCAAAAAAACTGGCACAATGTCAGTGTCAATAATGCCATAACATCTTCAGATCCCAATTTTGTGCACATATTCCAACTCTGAACACAAATAGGTATCCAGTGACCAAACATATCATTTCAACTGATTTCAAAGATGGAAATATATGTTCCAGCTTGTTAAATACTAGAATCAGAAGTTATCATTGACTCAGTATTTCTGACAACTAAAGTTAGTAAGCATCTTGTGTGCCTGTTGTTACATTCAAATCTCTTAATTTTGCATATGTGGATTCATTATGAACTGAATGTTTCAGTTCACATTACCAGGACATTGCTAACATTATTTCACATTGATTTTCTTATTTCATTTCACAACCAATAGCTAATAGTATTACAAAGAAATATTACTAACATTAGCATTGATTTCTTCATTTCATGCACGTCATAGGCTGGGAATTAATACCCACAACAAATGTCTATGTTACATCATTCACTTTCATGTGATGTTCACTGATCATCTTCTTTGATGTAACCTTTTATTATTATTATTTTCAATGATTTTCTCTTGACTCTTTTTTTCTATGAATCCTTTTACAAATATTTCCTTGCTATATTTGTTCTTCCTCACTTTCTTCTAATCTCATACTGTCTGTTAACGTCTTGTATGTAACATCTAACTAATTCCACTTTTCTAAATCTGTAGTAGAATTGGTTATTCTCTTGTTCAACTATGTCAGTCTGCATCTGCTATTAATATAGACATCCGATAACCAATGTGCAATTAATACATCTGTTGGCAAAAAGTCTGCCGTTTGGTCATGACAATCATGCCATATATCGAAGCCACACAGCAAAACAGATTTACACACTTCTATTGAGCGGTCTAATCTAATTTTCCTTGGGGAAAATAGATCACAACACTTGAAACAAATACATTTCAGGTATGTATGTTGGTCACAACATATATAAGATAATGTGAGAACATAATCTTTGAGCAGTGCTCACGATGGGTTGGATATAACAGACAGTCGAGACTGTTTTGGTTCGATTTCCAACGAAGCTTTATATGTTTGGTCTTCATCAAAAAGTCTGCTCGGATCGAGCAAGTAGCTTGTTACCTGAAAATAAAAAAAGTGAAGAAAATGAAATGACAAGTGGGGAAGAAATATTAGCAAACAAAATAAGTAAAAAATGGGGTAGAATATAGCAAGAGACAACATTAGTTAGAGATCTAATAAAAAACCAGTCTTTGATGTATAATGTCACATGATCTGATTGCGCCCGTGTGGTGCCTCACAGGAAGCAAAGAATAGTACCACTGTGACCTACAAGGCATGTTGTAAGAGGTAACTGATGTAGGGGGCCTAGGGAAGCTACCCTAGTAAATAAGAAACATCACAAAAATCAGATGTGTTGGTCTGCTTGTAGGTGTATAACTGGCAAAACGTACAATCGTTCTTAGGCTTAGATCACATACAAATCAACATACAAATCACACAGAGTGGTTAACAAGTGGTCGATATGGAGCATTCAAAGAAGAAGATCTGATTGGGTTATATCTTAAAAGTTGTTGGTTACAAGATTTAACCTCCCAACATTTGAGCCAGATCCACAGTTTTTCTTAGTCAGTTTTGATGAGCAGTCTTTCTCAGTCAGTTTTGAAATATAGGTATAGAAATAGTTTCTGTACCTGACTAATTATTGATCATTTTTTAAATACATTCTCTAAGATGACTTTTCCTACTCATACCACTTCAGATGTTTCTGCAAACTTCTTCATTGCTTATTTCTGGTATGGCTATATATATATTTCTTTTTGGTATTTTGGCTATTTGAGTATAAATAAGTTACTTTGAAGTTCATAGCAAGGTTGCAATATCTGACTTTTATCCCAGAACTAGCTGTGCCGTTTGTCCCAGTACTAGCTGTACCTTTTGTCCCAGCACTAGATGTGCCTTTTGTCCCAGCACTAGGTCTGCCTTTTATCACCCATTGCGTGTCACTGGTCAAACAAAAATATGAGTTTAATACCATTTTCCCCCATTATACCTCATTGTTTCACTTCAGGTGTCAACAAAATGGCGATCTGCATTTGGCTATTATGGCTAAAGACACTTTTTTTTGACATTGCTGTTATATTTAAAGTGATGCTTTGAGCAAATAAAGCAGACTTAAAGTGTGTCTACATGCTGATGAGCTGTATGACTGCAGTACAGCCAGTCTCTAACATGGAAATGGATTATTTGGCCTCGTAACAGAGATAGTGTGTGTAGGCAGGGATCATTCCACATAAACCTACAGCATTTTATATCACATACTACACAGATGTGTTAGACAAGCTGCCAACAACAAAGTATGAGAAAGAGGAAAATGTGCAGGTGCAAGAAATATATGTTGAAGTATGAGCGACTAGGCCAGCACAACAGCTGTATAAGTATGCTCCTCAATCAATGTCGAAAAGATATGGTTAGTCGCTGGACGTTGTTGAAGATATTGCAAAGGAGACCAGAGCACTTATGAATGCGTCAGGAGTGAAATAAAGAAATTCCACACTGAAACCTTATTGTATGAAAATGGGTTCTTTACTTTTTCTTTGCTCATTGTAACAAATAGAATTTTCTTTATATGGTACCTTGCGACCTCATGCATTCAACATACTACATTCCTATGTTTCTTAATACTGTCTGTTCTCATGCTCTATATTCTATATGTGTGTATGTTAAATGTGTATATGTTATATATAAATTTGATTCTTATTGGTTATCTTCTTTTTTCCACTTCTAATTTTGTGTATTTATTTCGTTATTCGTTTTTAGTCACAGATATTCATTTTAGGGCCGTTAGGAATTTATGGTCTGATTCTATATGTTGTGTGTCTTGTAAGAAGTGAATCTCTTCACTTCAGTTGTATCTTTTGCTTGGTAAAGCCTTTTGGTCAAAATGTTTTTACATGTTTCGCCATTGTAACAAATGAAACAAAACTTTAGTTAGAACATAAACAAATATCTTTATGTGATATGTGTATGATAATATGAAAATGAAATTACCCGTGGATGATGTTCAATCTTGTATGATGTTTGTTGAAAGAGACGAATTTCTCGTATGACATGAGCAACCTGTAACAAAAGACAAGAAACAAGACTTGTAGAATGTACAAGTAGAGGGTCTGACATTTATTAATATACAATATTGTTAGCATAACTGGCTCCATTACAAATAAACTGGTACAGGAAAAGATATGAAGCAAATTAATGTGTGAAAATAAATGATGGTTCAGTCAGTCTCTGAATTTATTTAATTTAATTCGTTATTTGCAATCTCCACATTAAATATTAGTTGTAATTATTCTTCAACAATTCATATCTCTTGTAATGTTAGTGCATTCTGTTACATTGTTCTTACCTATCTCTTATTGGTTACTAAACTGACGTCATTGCACTCCGGGTAGACCCATAGGTGCAGTCTCCTCCAACAGATATCGAAGAGTATGCATACTGATGGTTCCCGTGGCTCGTTGATTTTTTTTTTTCCACACCCCGATCCAGAAGCACTTGAGTTTTTCAACTCTTTGACTGTGCCATGGACATCGTAAACCTTCGGTTCGGTGCCACGAACACCATAAATCTGGAGAACCTGTGGCTTTTCTGCCAGTCCCGGGAATTGAACCCACACTCACAGACGGCTAGTCACCCGTAGTTCAACGCGCTACGAACACACTGGGCAAGCGGCGGCTCGTTGATTAAACACACCTCTCACGCATCCAGTTCGACTTGTACAATGGGTAACTCCAAACTGCCTTAATCGCTTGATCTATTCAACATCGATTTTAGTGTCCTCATACAACAGACAGTCGCGAAGAGACCAAGAACATCCCCCTTATCCATCTTCCACTCCCCAACAATCGATGCTGTTGATGCAAGCCTGTCCGCTCTCTCATTACCGTAAACACCCACATATCTATTTCTTAATAGTTTCCTTCCATTTATAATGTTGTCTTCCTCTTGCCCGTTTACTATCAACCTTACCATTCAGTAGTATTTTTAAGCAGTAACAAGTTTTTTTATATGTTTAACCGTCCGAGTGGTTACCGGGCCCAAATTTGGGGTGTAAAGAATAGAACCACTGTTACCTGCCACGCATGTCGTAAAGGCGACTAAGGAGGTTTGGCTGAAATCGGATGCATGTGTCCTAAACGTGTAGAAGTCTATGCGTTTAGGGGCCTACCAAACCAATGTGCAACGCATACACGTTCTTGGCAAAGATCAAATATATCACAAAGAGTGATTACAATTGGTCGTAAAGAACGAACGCAAAGAAGAAGAAATGTTTAACATATTTTATTTGTCTTCGATCTCTTGAAATTATTTCTTTTTCATTCTTAGCTTTTAAGGGTTTCTTTATTTGTTTGTGTCTGCAATTTTTTTAAAAACCATAATAAGGAATATCATTATTTATCCTACTTCTGCTTGTATCAGTCAGCTGGTATCTGGTTGTTGTTTTTTTAAAAATTAGACTAAACAAATGTGTGACAAACATTATTAACTTCCAAACAACAAAATATACAGTAGAGATTATGTGTAACCATAGCGTTCATGTATCCATTGTTGGCTTCTGTGCAAACTTATTAAACGTTATATGGTTTATGGTCCACACAAGACATCATATACACAAGACATGTTTGAATCGTTGAGATACTTGATAATTTGAGTCACTTTTAAGTTGGACAATACTTTGGTTTCTTTCTAAATAAAACCAATTATATCTAATATTATTTTACCATTCTCATTTTAGAAAAGTTCACTAGGCCATCCTCTGTGATGTTAGGAGTGCCTTCTTCGATGAATGAGAGATCGGTGAGGTACATTCCCAAATAAGGGATACAGGGAGGGTCACATCTGTGGAGTGAAACAATCATATAATTATACAGGGTAATCAACATAAAAGTAGCCCAATTTACAGGCTTTTATTAGTCAATTGGGCTACTTTTATCTTGAACACCCTGTATAATTGATTTGTTATATCCCATCGCAAAATAAGAATATTTAAAAGTCTATTTCTTTACTGTTTATTCTGCAATATGGAATATGCAGATAACTGGATTTTTCTTGAGGTACTTTCAGATGTTCCAGAAACAAAGTTTCTTATAGCAGGGAATTTCAACGCTCGATCGAAAGAGTGGGGCAATGCTACTGAGAATAGACAGGGTGTCGCTTTGAATCATGCTTCATCAAACTCTGGCCTATCTATTTTAAATGATGCATCCTGACCTGAGGACACAGATGGTGTCATCAATCTGGCAATTATCTGCATGACCGAATCGGCTTTAGCTCAATGGTATGTTCTCAGGGTGCAGAAAAGTGATCTCCATTGCATTGTCCTTCTTGACAAGATCAAAACATTGCGGCACAGAAGGCCCATCTCAGTTTTTTCAGTACATAACATGTCATAGTGATCACACAAAAAACCCCATTATGTAAATTGTGGCAGAATGTCAGAAAGAAGGCCTGCTAGGACTCATTTCCTTTAACCACCCTGGTGGAATGAAATGGCTGAAAAGACATGGTTGGCAAAAGAGACTGCTAGAAGATCATGACAGATAGCCGAAAAATAATGACAGAAAAAATATGTGTGATGTTGCTGAGAAGTCTGCTGTCCTACACAAATCCATTAATTATTTCAAAGTATTTGTCTGGAAAGCAAAGAGGAATTTATGGGAGGCTTGCGTCACACAGGTTCATGATGATAAGTCATTGCATCAAATCTGGCAGTTTTATTCATAAGGAGGAGATTATATTGTGACAAGTGCATGTAGATAATCAAGATGTATTGCTGAAAGAGATTATATGGGGGACAATCTTTCCTTACTTTCATTTATTTGAAATTGTATCTATATGTTCAATGTTATTTTTTGTATAAACTTCACTGTCTTTTGTAGATCATACAGATGTCTGTGCAGTTTTCTTGTCAGTGTTGTTTCGTTAGGCCAGTGAATTTACCTCAGTATATCATATTTTGGACAGTCTTGAAATATATGCTCTGCAGTCTGAAGTACCTGTCCACATGCACACATGGCTGAATTGTCAATCTTGAATGATGTGGTTGCAAAGTCAATTGTGTACGGTTCAGAGGCGCAGTGACATATTGTTCTAATCTGCTCGTATTTTAGTAGCCATCCGTTAGTATTGGTAGCCTTCTGATTGATTTAATCATCCTTTTCCTTTGATGATAAGCAACTGGTACATCCAGCTACTCTCCTGCAACACCTTTCTTCGTCAGTGGATTTGCTTTCTGATTTCTGGTAATTCATAGTCAGATGGTATCCATTGCCTGATGACCTTGCGTTGGTTGCATGGTTTAGACTTCCATGAAGATAATACATAAAATATTATTCAATATTAGCAATTAAGAATACTTTTGCGATTTGATATAAATTTCAAATGGTTGCTGCTCACAATATCCTTGATCTCTGCGTTATACAAACTGTACAGTAGTTTAGTAAATCTGTTATTCAAAAGTAATCCAGTATATATTTTCGCACAAGAGCTGGCGGGGCCTACAAGGGAAGCAAAGAATAGTACCACTGCGATCTACAAGGAATGCCGTAAGAGGCGACTGAGGTAGGGGCCTAGAGAAGCGACCGTAGTAAATGAAAAGCGCCACAGAAATCGGATATGCTGGCCTACTTGTAGGCGCATAACTGGCACAATGTACAACCGCTCTTAGGCTCAGATCATATAGAGTGGTTGATATGGAGTGTTCTTGGAAGAATATAATTTAATATTAATATAACAGGCACTTTCTTACCTATGTAATGCATCTCTCATGTTTTTAAAGCGACCCTCAGATGATACTAAAGTCTGAAGTCTATCAATCATTTGTCTGGTCTGAAATACAAACAAAATATATCAATCATTTGTCTGATCTGAAATACAAACAAAATATATAAATCATTTGTCTGATCTGAAATACAAACAAAATATATAAATCATTTGTCTGATCTGAAATACAAACAAAATATATAAATCATTTGTCTGATCTGAAATACAAACAAAATATATAAATCATTTGTCTGATCTGAAATACAAACAAAATATATAAATCATTTGTCTGATCTGAAATACAAACAAAATATATAAATCATTTGTCTGGTCTGAAATACAAACAAAATAATCTAGTCTACCTGTAAATGTCAAACCAAAAATGTATAACTCAATTGGTTTTGTAGATATGGTTTTTGCAAAGTAATCCTTACAAATGGAAAAAAAATTCAAATTAGAACAGCAATATCTCTGCTTATATATGATTTAGACAACAAGTGGAGGTTCATGCTATAATTATGGATATGTACATCATATGCTAGTTTGGCATTCTTTGCACTTCTTGTATTCGTGAAGAAAATATTTCAAGAAAATGAATTATATTTTAAATAAATAAATGCAATGCATACACTAAACCTTGCTTATCATCAAAATCAATGCCTTTTGCAACATGTGGCCAAATTGTATGACAATATGTTTGTTAGTTTTTTTCTGTTAATTTAAAAAAGACAATCCTTGTTCTGGGTGGATCTCCGCCTTTTTTAAAGTAAGCTATCATTAACTTAGTATCTTGAACGTCATATTTAATGGAAATAGCAATAGGAAATCTTAATATATTATATGCACATAATAAAATAAAATTTCAGTCCATAAACATTCAATTGTAATCATGTTACTCTACTGTGACTGATATAAACATTCAACAATGGTGTGACAACATAACCCTACTTTGACCGACATAAACATTAAACAATGAAAATTTTACTCAGATCAAAATAAACATTCAAATTATTGATCACTTCTGCTGTCATTGACATCCTCTTCTTAGTTATTCCTAAAAAAGGTGTCAGCTACATTACACTTTATAAACCTGAATTTAAAGTGGACAAACCGCCCGAGTGATTACCGGGCCCAAATTTGGGGTGTAAAGAATAGAATCACTGTTACCTGCCACACATGTCCTAAAAGGCGACTAAGGAGATTTGGCTGAAATCGGATGCACATGTCCTAAATGTGTAGAATTCTATGCGTTTAGGAGCCTACCAAACCAATGTGCAATGTATACACGTTCTTGGCAAAGATCAGCCTTATCAC
The DNA here is from genome assembly GCA_020796225.1 of Arion vulgaris. NCBI lineage: Eukaryota > Metazoa > Mollusca > Gastropoda > Stylommatophora > Arionidae > Arion > Arion vulgaris. The sequence continues at coordinate 74,842,216 of CM036756.1, read as the reverse complement.
AAAGAGTGATTAAAATTGGTCGTAAGAACGAACGCAAAGAAGAAGGAGAAGTGGGCAAACGAGAAAAAGAACACTATAGGCTGGTTGAGACCAAACAACACATATAAAATATTTTGCTATGCTTAATTATGCGAAAATACTTTTACCTGTTTAGAAAGTTTCTCCCATGTTTTCTTGAGTCTATACACAGAACTATTTACAAATCCTGCACATATCTGCAGAACACCATTATAGTTGTGCATGCAGCGACATATGTCAGCAATGGCCGCCCACTTTTCTATACATGCCACTCTGTCTTGCATGTTTGATCTGCAAACAATCTCCGAAACAACCAAGCGGCTTACCTAATGTCAAAAGTCAAGGAAAAGAAAAATTCAGATCAGATCCTGTGAATTGTCGATAATAAAGAAAGTCAGTAATAGATTTTCACTATTTTCTATCCTTTGCTAGGATGATACATTCGAATATTATCTTCATGTTTACTAATCACTTACAGTACTGATACCTGTTTCCTTCAGCAAGGAAAAGTTTCTCAATAACTATGTTTATTTGTTCAAAATTTATGACTTGCTTTGAGTTATTCCACTCTACTTATCATGAAGCATAGGGATTTAACAGTTATTCTCCAGTTTCCCGGCCTCTGACTGTTTTCTTTATAGCTTCCAAGTATAATCGGACATCCTTAGTTCCTCCAGAGTACTCTGTCTCAGGTCTGTTTAGGGCGTTTCCATTTTCAATGCGGCTCCACTCAAGTGTCTGTCTAGTAACACTTGACTGTGTCTTCCGTACGGTATGCCCGACCCACCACTACTTTCTCCTCCTGACCAGCTCAACAAGCATTCATGTACTGTCCTTATCCACAGGTTTGTGTTTGCTATTCTGTCATACCATCTCAGTCTCTCTCTCTCTCTCATCCATGCTCAGAGTTTTGTCCTGTGTGGGAACACGTGCAACTCCGTTCGGGTCCCCACCTCTGAGCCCAAATTTCGCCCCATGTCGCTTCTCTGGATGCACCGCTCATAACTCAATTTGGGCCCCCACCTTGGGGCTCAGAGTTTCACCCTATGTGGGCCCACATGCAATTTAACTCTGGCCCCCACATCCGGGCCCGAGTTTCCATCTCAGTCTGAGAATTCGCAAACAACATTTGTTGATAAAGGTCTGAATTTTATTTGTATTCAACTTGTTGACTCGCAACATTCAAAATTTATAGATCGGTATTTTCAACTTATGTGTTTCAATATTTCCACACTGGATTTTTCTAAGATTTGTTTATTTTGAGCCTTTATTTCTGAAATACATTTAGTTTAACTATGAAGTTTGGGTAAGGTTTGCTAGAATGACGAGAGACACTGATAATAAAGAAAGCAAGTCTGCATTAAAAAAATCAGTCAGTTGCCATATTACGTGTCATCACCGCCATATTACGTGTCATCACCGCCATATTACGTGTCATCACCGCCATATTACGTGTCATCACTACACCTGAATTTATAGCAGGCTAACAAAATTAAAAAAAATAAATTGGCTATCACTAATTATGGTTTAACCTTTTGAACCCTGGCCACTTGTACCCAAAAAACCCCTTTCTCTGAGCTCCTGAGAAAAAACAGCACATATCAGAGTGATATTAAAAACATGATAATTTGGCACACTTTGGTGTTATATAATTTCTATTGACTTACCCTATCATCTCCGTTATTTCTGCTTATTATATATTTGCAGAATACCAAACTGTTTAAAATTTACTATATATATTACGTGGTAACACCCACGAATATTCCCACATAATATAGCTTGTTCTCGGGATTGAACATATTTGGCTTGAATATTAAAGGATTCAAAGAGTTCTTCATTGTCTAAATGATCGTCAGACTCACTTTCGATATCCTTACCAGAATAATCACATTTTAAGTCTAATTAATCTTTAGAGCAATTCAAAATAAGTTCAAAAACTTGCTCTGTTGTTATCATTTTAGACTGACAAATTCCTGAATTTTACGCACGCCTTTTCATCATAAAAATACATAACTAATTACCTCAGCACAAAAAAAATATCAAACAGCAGCGTCTGTCATCTTATTAAACCATGTGGATTATTATTTACGTCACCTTTGTACACCAATGTACAACAAATAACAATGTAGTCTGCTCAGACCCATATTTCGGGACATCAGGATACACAATGTTTACTTTCAATACTGAAATATCGGGATCACAGTTTCTCAGGGTTAAAAAATGAATGTGTAAGAAACTGAACTAATCAGTCACTTAGTTGTTGTCATAATAAACAAGTCTAGAAACAAAAGTATTACCTCATTAAATCGTTTACTGACTAGCAGAACATGCTGAGCTCTATGACATTTATCTGGTTTCATCCATGCTTGACACAGCAATTCTCTATGAAATAGATATAATAAACTGATGGTTAACCATAATTGATATCAACTTATCTTTAATAGTTGGTAGGAAAAAAGGCCTGGATGTCTAAAGGAAACATAAAGAAGAAAGCGCTGCCGGGCAAAATTCATTACAATAGAATAAAAATTAAACTCATACAAAATATCATCATCATCATCTTCAAATTACATCGGGGACCAAATCGGCTTTAGCTCAATGGTATGTTCTCAGGGTACAGAAAAGTGATCTCCATTGCATTGTCCTTCTTGACAATGTCAAAACATATCATAGTGATCATACAAATAAAAACCACCGGCGTTATTGAGTTCGTGCACTGACGCTGAGATCTTCCTGTGTAAGAAAGAGATCAGAGCACACTTGGTTACTCACCAAAGTGCAGTGATGATGGTCCTATCAATCAACCGATTGATCAAAGAATACCAAACCAGGCATTGAAGTGGCAGGCAAAGGGTTCCAAAAAGAAAGGATACACTGAAACAAACTTTACTGAGAGAGGTAGGAAATATCGGACAATTTCATAAAAGAGATTGAGCTAACTGCCCAGGACATCACGTGATGGAGAAATTACTTACAGGGCCTATGTAATGTATAATGGTAGAGAGGATATATATATATATATATATATATATATATATATATATATATATATATATATATATAGATATATATGTAATGTATAATGTACGAGAGGAATATATATATATATATATATATATATATATATATATATATATATATATATATATATATATATATATATATATATATATATATATATATATATATATATATATATATATATATATATATATATATATATATATATATATATACATACAGGGTGTTCAAGATAAAAGTAGCCCGGTTGACAAATCAAAACTTGCCAATCGAGCTACTTTTAACTTGAACACCCTGTATATATATATATATATATATTCCACCATTTATCAAGAAATCTGGTCCACAGAAACATAAATGACATGTGCTAAAAGACTTTCCAAACTCAGATGTTGCCTGTTATACAGGGTGTTCAAGATAAATGCAGCCCCATTGAGAAATCGAAAGTTGCCAGTTACACAGTGAGTGGTGTTTATTTACTATTTAAACCGGTTCTGACTAGCTCGTCCTATGTCACATTTATTCATCGCCCCTTCCCGCATCTACAATTACATACCGTCACACAACCTTGACCTATACTACGTCATAACTGAACCTTCTCATTTTCATACATATATGCCAGATTAGCTCCATTCACAGGCTGCTTTTATCTTGAACACCCTGTATTATTAATGAAACATGTACTCACTCGCTTCTTATTGCAATAAAAATCTGATGATCAAGGTAAGTCAACTGTTCAGCTATATCCAGTGCAGATAAGGTGTCCAAGTTATCTTTCGATGGTGACTGTGGAAGATACATTTTTTACAGCTAGTAATGTATTGTTGAGCGAAAACAGCTTTAATGAAAATAAAAAACGCACTATGCATGAATTCACTACCAATGACACTGTGAAAAAGAGAACTCCGGTGCTATATTGAACCAATACTTATGTATGACAGCGAATAATGGACAATTAACAAACAATCAATAAGATCATTGGAAGTCACAGAGATGTGGTCTTACAGTAGAAAGCTGAAAATTTCATGGACAGAGAAGAAAACCAATGAGGTTTTGATCAGGTCTGCATACCAAGAAACCTTATCAAAAGAATAAGAATCAGACATTCAAGGTTCTTCGAGCATGTAATGCAAAGAGAGGGTTTAGAACATTTGGTGACTACAGGTAAAATTCAGGGAAGGAGAGATCGTGGAAGACAGAGGGAGAAGATGTTGGATAGTCTGACATCGTGGTTCGACAAACGATTGACGTCAGAACTGATTACCTGCACCAAGGAGAGAGAGTTGTGGAGAGACCTGATTACCTACATGAGTACAGACATGGCACTTGATTGAATCTATTTTTATAAAAATTTATAATGTTATAACTTATCTCTGATGTGGTACAAAAGCAAGAAAAGTCAAGGCAAAATAAAATGACTATATCTTTTCCAACAGCCCAAAGATACAGTATCCAACTCTGAACAACACTTTCTATGTGCTCAATTTTAGCACATACCCTCAGAAACTATGCAGAGATCACGGGAACTGCCTTTCAGTTGATTTTGGAGGAAGCTGAAAAAGAAACAGACCAAAGACAGTGGTGGAAAACAGTGATGCACAGTTTGGTTCAGATTTGGGACATCCTGAAATTGATGGTCACGTAGCAAGTAGGTTGGAGAGATGTTGTTGAATTATAAAACATCATCAAGTATGTGAGCCATTGCGAACTTTATTGGTTCATACCCAAGGAATGAAGAAGAGAAAAAATAATATTCACTGTGTGCCAAAGAGAAGAGGAAAATATTCACTGTGTGCCAAAGAGAAGAGGACAATTTTCACTGCGTGCCACATTATGATTGGTTTTTGTTTTAACCATTTCATTAAACCTCTGGATGCATTTATTTTACAATCTATACTTAATTAGCCTTTCGTCATCTTAAAAATACAATGAGCTGATATATCGGCTCAGAAGGCTGAAGGGGTTAAATATTATTCAGAATTATTCATAATCTTGTGAGTGATTGAAATATATGATATTGTATGTGATTTAAATATGATTGTGTATGTGGCTGAAATGTATGATTTTGTATGTGAATGTCATTCTTAAATATGATTTTAAAATGTAAATTGAAAGTTGACTGCAGTTTCAATCTACGAATAAAAATTTAAAAGTTAGCCTTACGTTTGGTGGCATAAGAAGTTGGGCAAGATCAATTCGTTTTTCAGGAGAGGGTTCCTTGCTGATTGTTCGAAGTATGGAGGCAGCAGCTTTATGCTCTGCTGGCAGAAGATTTGCATTCACCACCATCTCTTCCAGCAAGTCAACCACTTGAGCTTTGAGGTCAGGATCAGATTCAAAGTCCTGTTGAAATGATTAAACTGTGTTAAACCAATTGTAGTTTTATATCTAGAAACATGGATGTTAGTGCCAGGATTAAATGAGTCATACTTGTGTATACATTCTCTACACTCAGTGTAATACTTTGCTACTTTTTTTTAATACAATGAAGTTATGACATTTGTTGCAAACAAAAACATTACTCCTACTTATTTTTCTTCCATCTTGTTTTGTCTCACAGCGTCAGGATACAAAGAGATTTATAGAACAGGCTTTTGTGTGCAATTAATAATTTTATTATATCTGAGGTTCACCTATTGCATGAACCGCCTTTTGATTTGTATTCACTGTATCAGAGTAACTTTGCTCTTTGAGTCTTTTGGTAATCTGTTTATGTAGCCAAACCATTTTATTTATTGTTTCTTGATGAAATTTAGTACTGATGTTGTACCCACTTTTTTCCTGATGTCTTCAGTTTTAAACCAGTCTTATGTTACTCCCAGCAAAGTGACTTCGAAATAATAGTTGATTTTTAGTTATTGCAAAGAGCCTCACATTACTTTTGGAAGACACATGTCTCTCTTCGTATCTGTCACACGGTGTGCAGTTTCTGTGACTTGCTTATTAAACAAACTTATTGTGTCCTGATTTCAAGTGACCTGAATTAATAATGTTATGTTGAATTCCAAATTCACTCAGCCGCAGTTGATATTAATAACAGTTGACATATATAGTATGACAATCCCTCAGAATAACTTCTAGGAGGTCTCTGTGGCTAAGTGGTTAGCCCTTTGCCTTATGAGTTGAAGGTAGTGGGTTCGAATCCAGAATGCGCCGTTGTATTCACGAGTGCATTTTTTCCGGAGACCCTAGGATTGTTGCTGGAGTTACGGAGTTCGTGCTTTGTGCAATACTCTCGGCAGGTGGCGTACCATTTCTGCAGAGAGGGACCGAGCAATATGGGGTCAAACCCGGTGCAATGAAGTCAATACTTTGCCTTTAAAATCCTTTAAGCCTCTAGATCTCAGGCTGTAAGAGGAATGATGAAGTGAGAGTACTATGTGACAGAGAATATCACATCTAAACTACCGTTATCACCAACATTTCTTTCTATTATATATTACCTATCAGATGGTCAGAGTAAGCCATAATTGTATTACACTGCACAAAACTGGTGACATATGAGTAGTAAGAGCTTCAGAAAAAACAAATTTGTCAATATGTTTTTTCGGAAGCTCTAAATACTTGTACACTGTCTATTTATTGATAATATTCTTTGCTTCCGTTGCTTCCTCTGGGGTTCTTACAAAAAAACTCCTTGCTCTCATCGGACATACGAGTAGACAAATCCCAACGCAGGATCTTGTGACTGAATTACAGCATATGTGCAGTGGTTCAGTACATATACGTTATTTATTAATGTGATGGTTGTTTTCTAGCTTGCAGTCCTAAATGCACAGAAAATCCAGACATCCAAGCAACAAATCATCATCAAAAAGCTTGTCCTGAGCAGAACTTTGCCACCCCAACAGTCCTTCAGAATTTCTCTCTCTCTTTCTTTCTTTCTTTTCTTTCTTTCTCGAATCCTGTATGCCTCACAGCGTCAGGTCAGGAAGAGATTTCTAAAACGGGCCTAGTATGCGCTTCGTAGATAGTCTCTTTCGTCGCCTCTGTTATCTCTGAGGTCCATCTTTTGCGTGGCCGGCCTTTTGCTTTGTACCCATTGTATCGGAGCAGCATTGCTCTTTGGGTGCACTGTCTGATGGTAATCTGCTTACGTGACCGAACCATTTAATTTGTTGTTTCTTGATGAAGTCTAGTACTGATGTTGTACCCACTTTTTCCTGATGTCTTCATTTCTCAACCGGTCTCTTCTTGTTACACCCAGCATTCTGCGTAGACACTTCATCTCTGTTGTGACTAGTTTTCTTCTATCGTTTGTTGTCAGCGTCCAGGTTTGGCACTGGTAACATAATGTGGGAGAAAGATTGTGTTGAACATTGCCTTTTTGTGTTCATGGTGACGTGTTTGCATCTTAAAATTGGCGCCATTTGCCCTATCATTTGGTTTGCTTTGTTGCATCTGTGTTGAATTTCATTAGTTATTCTTCCATTTGCTGAAAAATGCTCCCCAGGTATGTGAAATCTTTTGCTTGATTTAGTAGATGATTATCGATGGCGATGTTGGTGGTGTTTTCCTCTCTGGCGAATGTCATTACTTCTGTTTTGTCGATGTTAATTCTCATGTTGTATTCGTTACATGCTAACTGGAGTCTGTTGATGTGTTGTTGTAGCTGTTCTTCTGTTGTTGATATGATTGCCTGATCGTCTGCAAAAGAAATTCATTTAAGAGTTCTCCGAGGTTGTTTCCTTCACTGGTGTTAGCTATTTTACAAATGTGGTCAATGTACGTGATGAATAGCAGGGGGATAGTACGCAGCCTTGTCTTACTCCTGACCCTACGTGAAACTTTTCTGATAATCCTGTATTTGTTCTAATCGTACATTGGCTGTCAGTATAAATGTTCTTGCAAAGGTTGATTAGGTGTTCATTAACCCCATAGGTTGTTAGTATTTTCCACAACTTGTGCCTATCTACGCGGTCGAACGCTTCATAGGCCAACTGTCATGTTCAAACCATCAGTTACAAATGCACAATATATATCCTAGGGTCAAAGATCAAAGGGCAGGGGCACACAACCTGCTGGATCAGAAACCAACCAACCTTACATAACAAATGGTATGAGCTGTCATTGGTGAGCAGTGTATGCATTCAGAACTCCATTTTTTAATACCAGAATGTACAGGAGACAAATTAAGATCACATTTTAGAAACATATTTTATAAAGACATAGAAAATCTAGAATTAAAAATGCACAATAGTTTAACAAATATAATTAGAAAATATTTGATTGATAGAAAATTCATCTTTGCACTTTGGTGAGTAACCATGTGTTTTTTTTTCTCTCTATTTTTTACACAACAAGATCTCAGAAGCAGTATACAAACTCTTTACATTGGGAAGGGTCGTCATGTAGTTTTGAAGATTATGAAATATTTTTAATGAATTTTGCCCAGGGAGCTGTTTTACAGCCTACTCTTATGGATTTTAAACAGTCAAAGGCTCTTCCATGTGTTTAGCTTGATCACTGGGCGTATGTGTTATTGCATATCTCCAATAGGACTAGGAACTCGTGAAACAATATCATAGTTGTTCCATGCAGGGAACAAATCAAGTAACTTTGAAGCAAGCACCATGCCTCTATGTCAGAGAGACCACCAGTTATAAGATAAAATGAGTAAAGTTTGAATATGGTCTAAAAATATAATTCAACAGAAAGTGACAGCTGTAGTCCTGTGTAACAGAAAGTGACAGCTGTAGTCCTGTGTTCTAATGAAAACCAGATGAACCAAGTATAAATAGTCAACGAGTGGAAGCAGAACATGAAACATATGTCAGAGATCCACTTCTATATACATAAAGAACTCTTTATTTGATCTGAATCGCTGTGTCTTGCTGCAGTTCGCAAGGGGAGCAAAGAATAGTAACACTGTGATCTACAAAGTATGTCATACAAGGCAATTGAGGTAGGGGCTTAGGGAAGCTGCTCTAGTAAATAAAAAGCATCACAGAAATCGGATGTGCTGGCCTAATTGTAGACGCATAACTGGCACAACGTACAATCGCTCTTAGGCTCAGATCACATCCAATTCACAAAGAGTGGTTAACAAGTTGTTGATGTGGAGCGGTCGAAGAAGAAGAAAAAGATTTGATCTGAATGTGTACGAATTACTGTTATCTCCTACAATGCAACTCGGCACCTGACAAACCGGTCTAGCAGTAGCTATTTTCTGACAAGCTAACTCACAAGCCAAAACATTAAATAGAAATAACATTATTTATAATACTCATTTGATGTGATTTGAGCATCATTCTTGGTAGAATACATCAGGCAAATTTATAACAAAAAATTTTCAACTCTACCCATTATGTTATATATGAAATAGTTCTCTGGTGCTTAACATAAGAAACGTATTGCAAATTTTGTTCGAGAATCCGCTATTAAAGATTCTATACTAAAAAACATGTGAAAAGAAGAAGTGTAAAAACATGGTTTTAGTGTGTGTATATACTAGAGTTCAAACAGCTAAAATCAGCAGAGTGGTTGCCGGGGCCCAAATTTGGTGTGTAAAGAATAGAACCACTGTTACCTGCCATGCATGTCGTAAGAGGCAACTAAGGAGGTTTGGCTGAAATCGGATGCATGTGTCTGCTAGGGAATGCTAACCCGAAACAAATGCTTGCAGAAAACGGATGCACCAGGTCGTAAGGCGCATAACATGGTGCAACAACCCCTCACAATGAGGAATGGGATAATGGATTCTACGGTCGCCAATTTGCCTCTGAGATTTAGCCACACAGTAAGAATGTCAGACCTACCATCACGAGGGTGGCCAAAACTTACTGCAGGAAGAGGTCGGCACAAACGGGAAGCAGAAATCATAGGAATTATATCCTATACAACTGCTCCTAGTATGCAGACTTGAGAAGAAAGGGGTGGCCCACTTACACTAGCGTGGCTGATAATCTGAGGCAGACGGCTGCCTTTATTAGAGAATCCGAAATCCCAATCTAGTGAGAATGCATAAAAAGAAACAGCTAAAATAGTCTTTGTAAATAGTATAATATACCTATTATATTGTGTTATAAATATTATAAAGTAATAGACATATATATTATAAACCAAATAACACTGAAACATGCAACAAAGTAAAAGCTAGAAAAAACATGCACAAGTTTTGAAATTATAATCATTTTGCTATTATTGGAAATTTGTGAAAAATAATCCAAGGATGTTTCTAGCTGTGTGAAAATAAGAAAATAATTAACATGACATAAAACAAAAGCAACCTTTATTCCTCAACAAAACAATATCCATTGTGATCATCATCATCATCATCAAGGTGCGTATCCTTTATAGGACGTTTCTCTCTTTGCCGAGCATCTGAAATTCACTGTCTCTAGCCAGTTCACCCACTTCGTTGATGGTCATATTCATGGTTTCTTTAATATCTTGTAGCCATCTTCTTCTTGGTCTGCCTCTGCATCCTGGTACCCTGCCCTCTAGTATTGTTCTTTCCAGGCCATCGTGACGCTTGATGTGACCAAAGTATGTAATTTTTCTGTATAGTATGTTGTTTATCAGCCAATTCTCTTAGTTCTTTCAGGACATCAGTGTTCTGAATCTAGTGATCATATTGACTGCAATATGATTTATCAATCAGAATTTCGAAAAGATTTGTTCTGATATGAAAAAATGGTTCAATTTGTCAAGGACATCTACATTGTGTGATTAGTTGTACTTGATTCTTAATGTGTGTTTTATAAAACAAAATGACCCACAAGAAGTATGAGTATTAAATATGTCAAATGATTCACCTTTTACTAATGTTATACTATGTTACAGTGAATATCTTATACAATGTTACAGTGAATATCTTATACTATGTTACAGTGAATATCTTGTATATCAGAATTAATGTCTTATGTGTTGCAGTGAATGTTTTAATGTCATGCACACCAGAAAGAATGTTTTGCATGTCACAGTCAATTGTCCCACACATCACACTGAATGCCTTGCATGTCACAGTCAATTGTCCCACACATCACCCTGAATGTTTTGCATGTCACAGTCAATTGTCCCACACATCACACTGAATGTTTTGCATGTCACAGTCAATTGTCCCACATATCACACTGAATGTCTTGCATGTCACAGTCAATTGTCCCACACATCACACTGAATGTCTTGCATGTCACAGTCAACTGTCCCACACATCACACTGAATGTCTTGCATGTCAGTCAATTGTCCCACACATCACAATGAATGTCTTGCCTGTCACAGTCAATTGTCCCACACATCACACTGAATGTCTTGCATGTCAGTCAATTGTCCCACACATCACAATGAATGCCTTGCATGTTACAGTCAATTGTCCCACACATCACACTGAATGTCTTGCATGTCACAGTCAATTGTCCCACACATCACACTGAATGTCTTGCATGTCACAGTCAATTGTTCCACACATACATCACACTGAATGTCTTGCATGTCACAGTCAATTGTCCCACACATCACACTGAATGCCTTATATGTCAATGTCAACTGTCCCACACATCACACTGAATGTCTTGCATGTTACAGTAAATGTTATGCACATCACTAAGAAAAATGTGCATATCAATTTGTTGTAACTATAACAATGTTATTTAGTTACAAAGAATCACATTAAACAAATCTCATAAATAGACACTCTAATCAGACTCAGATTGAAATGTATTTACTTTCTTAACTCTTTCTATGCTTTTGCGCACTCTGCATCACAGCGAAAGTCTGTTGAAAGCCATTAGCAGTACGATGCAACACAGAGTTGCTTCCCTTATAAGAAGTCTTTCTAGTATACTTTTACTATTTCACTTCTACTACTTTTTAACCTTGTTATTCTATTAGGTTGTCCAGTTTTCTTCAATTTAGTATATAATAATATATATATGTTTATTTATTGATGAGTAGTTGGGGGTTGTTTGTTTTTTGTTTTTACCTCCCTTGAATTAACTGTTTAAAAATTGAGGAAATAACTCTGCGTGGAAAGAGTTAATTTATTCAGTAAATTGTTAGCTTGTGGTTGTCTAATAGGACACCACACACAAACTGGTAAGAGTAGACAGTTATCTCTAATATGCTTTTTGATGGATATGGGTTATAGAAATCCATATATTTGTTCTCTTTACACTTATATAAGTAACCAAGGAAGAGCGTGGTGCAGAACCAGAATTGTTATGAATTAGATTTTAAGAATAATGAAATATTTAAAAATGGTAAATTAAAAACTGAAAAATATGTAAGAAAAATTATAACCGGTTACAAAACAAGTAGTTACAGAATAATAGTTGTAAAAATTGAAATGTATTTTAAAATGTTCATTAGTTAAAAATAATTAATTAAAAAATGATAGTTAAAAATAATTAATTAACTCTTTCCACGCCCATTTATTTCCTCAATTTTTAAGCAGTTAATTCAAGGAAGTAAAAAAAAAAAAAAAAAAAAAAATTACGATCCCAACTACTTATCAATAAATAAACATATATATATTATTATATACTAAATTGAAGTAAACTGGACAACCTAACAGAATAACAAGGTTAAAAAGTACTATAAGTAAAACAGAAGAAGTAAAACTAGAAAGACTTCTTATAAGGAAGCAACTCTATGGCGCAGTGTGCGGCTTAAAGCGTGCAACGGACTTCCGCCATGGCGCAGTGTGCGGCTTAAAGCGTGGAAAGAGTTAAAAAATGATAGTTAAAAATGATTATCAGATATGGTTTAAAAAAACTCCATTTGCATGACAAATAGAAATGTCAAAATATCAATTTGAACTTATTCATCAAACAGGGTTGATTGAATTGTTAATGAGTTTGAAGAGTCCCAAATATTCAGGAGTATTTATCTTTTTTCTAATCCGTTTTGTCTCACAGTGTCAGGATAAGAAGAGATTTATAGAGCAGGTTTTTGTGTGCGCTTCATAAACAGTGTTTTTTGTTGCCTCTGTTATCTCTGAGGTCCACCTTTTGCATGGACTAGCTTTTGTTTTTCAGGAGTGAATAGGTTAAATGACACAATTTAGCAGAACAAAGTTTAAATAATGCATTGTGCAGTGATTAAGACAATGGCTAACAGTTAACATGCTTGCTTTGTGCTGCATGATGGGTGCATCTAATTCCCTAAATAAAACGTAAGAGCACATCTTTTCAGTAGAAAAATGTCTCAAGATAAAGAAAATAATTAAATGCATTTGAAAATAAATGTCTGCTACAAATAATGAAGATAAATTGTAACTAGGTCAGGAGAGGTGATGAAATCAGAGGAATATCTGGTCAACCGCTAGAAACTATTGTTGTAAGAAAGAGAAGATGGTAATATGTTAAGCATATTCTGAGAATAAAGGATCAAAGAATCACAAAGCAGGCTTTGAAGCGGCAGGCAAATGGTTCAATAAAAAAATAAACCTCGAAAAACTCTGAGATGAACTTTACTGAAAAAGGAGAAATAACAGACTCGATTCCATAGAAGAGATTAAACAAGTTTCCAGGGATATAAAGGAATTGTGACATTTCTATGTAATGTATAATGGTACGAGAGGAATCCTTTATTTTAGGCAAGGTACATTAAAAATAAATAAGAACATTAGATTAATTGACAAGCCATTAACTTTAATATCTTTTTCATTCTTCTAAATCTTTGACATCATATACTGCTTCAAGAAGAACGATCTCAATTTTGTGTCAAGTTTTTTTTAAAGGATATACAGTAACTACAGGACGAAACCAGGTCCTACAAATCCAAACATGCAGAAAAATGTGCTAGCAACCACACCCTTCAAACGGGGCTCGCTAGCCTATCCATGTTTGTGGGTAGTCTCCAAGTCACTGTTAGAATATTATGTAGCCTTTTCTTGATGTCTCCCTCTTACCCACTTGTTAACAATCTTTATTTTTATTATAACTCTAAATAGTGTCAGGTCTCTCAATACATCTCTGAAATATTTATACTACAGTATTTTTTCTTCTATTCATAATTCTGCTGGCAATATCTTTATGTTACTCTCTTTGATGTGTCACTTCTTTTGGTTATACTATGCTCTTCCCAATATATGTTAAGAAAATGTGCATATGATGCTTCATCTTCTTCTTCTTCATCACTAGCATGAATGTAGTTGGGGCACTGAAAAGGATGTTTTCAAAGCTCTATTGCTAAACAGTGATATAAAAAAACATCAAAACAACCCAAAACCAAACAAGCAATTTAATCAACAAGTTAATCAACAATGTTTACAGCACATGCAACTAAATAGAAGTAAATAAAACACTACTTTGGAAACTGAAATCAAAATTAGGAGTTTGAATTTTACAATGCTTATATTTTGTATAAAATACATTTACTTTCAATCATACAAAGTGCTTTCTATGGCAGTTTGAATTTTTTTAAAGTGATTAAAAAAATACAACAGATGAAGATACTACTAAATTGAAAATAAGAAATCTTGTATTACCTCATAATTATTAAATATCCAATTTTTCAAGATTTTAATGACCCTCAAAGTGCGAGCAGAACCAATAACAACGGATGGGTTTGTCTGACCTGCACAGAGCACAAAATATAAGGCACAACATTAAGCATAGCAAATGCCCAGAACGGTGAACACCAGTACACAGCAAGTGAGCAACATTAGTGATGACTTCAACCAACAAATCTGGATTCCAGGCTTGGAGTGATATCACTATACAGAAGATCATTTTAATAACAGATCTAGATGTAAAGTGTTATGGACTATTTTCTTTTGTAAGCTGAGAGTAATCTGCATGTTGTATTTTTAGCTGAGCAAGTGTTCAAGCTGCATAAGAAAAGATAAAAGCAAACCCAGACTAAAATAGACATTACAAATGTATTAATCTCAGGCAATCTCTTAACACCCCCTTCTCCAGCCCGCCCTACCAAATAAACTAGAAGTAAAGCAGATTTAGAAAATACAGCAACAGATAAAATATTTATTTTTACCAAAAGATTTGTACCAAACGCAGAACACATACCAAAATTGCATTCGCAAACATTAATCAGTTAAGAAAAAGTTGTGACAAATTGGATATAAAAGATCCTCATCAACGGAAACTACATTCTTCAGGTGTCGTTTGCTTGACAAATGGTCAATTATTTATGACATTGATTTTCTCTGTTACAGTTGTACTTTCTCAAGCTTCCTTATTAAACTGTCTGAACTTTGTCATACTTAATGGCAAAACACATCAAAACAAAGCACTGTAGTTTTGTTTTATATATATATATATATACATATATATATATATATATATATAAATAAATATATATATAGTTTTTGTACCTGTGTAAAACTACAGTACTTTGCTGTTACATGTTTAATCATTGCTAAATAGTTTTAATGGTAAATTATACTATGGTTGAGTTTTTCTATAAACAAATTTAGTCAGTGCAAACAATACTCAAACTCAAGTTACTCAAGTTTATTCCAATTTGGTTAAATAATCATATGTTTATATGATAAAATAACCATGCCATTAATTTACACATATAAAACACCATTCATGAAAAGTGGATGAAGCAAAGTTATTAATATTGTCATCATAAATTAATTACGTATGATTTATATATGTATATGTTTTAACTGAAATTGCCATTAAATTATTGTGTATCTGTAAAATTCAAGAGTTTCAGTGTTAATGTCCTCCTACAGTTCGTCATCATTTTGGCCACAAATTATGCTGAAATACTTGTAGTACTCTAGAGGTAGGGGAGAGAAAGATATATTTTTCTTTGGTTAATAAATTGTAAGTTTAACTAATTGTAAATTTACAATTAAGTAATTGTAAACCCTTATAAATATATGCTGTTTACATTTTTGTACGTTAGTAATTTATTTGTTTAAATATGTGCTGTTATCATTTTTATGTCAGTAATTTATCCGGTTAAATATGTGCTGTTATAATTTTTATATGTCATTAATTTATCCGCTTAAATATGTGCTGTTATCATTTTTATAAGTCAGCAGCGGAGAATAAGCAGAAGGAATCAAAGATGTAGAAAATGAAGTGAATCTGTTGAGATTAAGAAAGATGACTGCAATTCATAAACTGAAGCTGTTGACCTTATATACGCAGCATGCATAACTGATAAGGACATATGAGTCACACACAACATATTAACTGATCACGATGCAATATGATTGACATGAAAATGTTTTAAGACAATATTCCCAGAATGTTCTCACAAAGTTACAAGGAGAAAAAAAGCAGCCCTATTACAAGGACACACTGAATGCCGGAGATACCAAACAGGGAAGTGGGTTACAGTGACATCATTCTCCATCTCCAAAAGCTACATCTCAGGACATACATGGCAGCTACATTTCCAACACACTTGCAAGATAGTGAGCGTTGTCAGTGAGTCCATCTTTCTGTCCTTACCTGCTGGTGTTTTGATACCCAGTGTTTCAGCACATTGAGAACACGCATGGTGGCCGCTGTGCTGATCACAGATTCACGTTTTTTCATGACAGGCTGCGCCTCTAAAGTACCTGTTTTTGTTTTCCAATAATGTTCATTTATACATAAATTTATGTCAGGAAATATATATATATATATATTCAGGATATGTAACTGGGTAGAGGCTGGCAACATGGTGTTCAGCATTTTTCAACAAAATTTAAGCATGTAAAACATATATAAAATAGAACTAGTTACGCCCATGTGTTGCCGGGGACCTCAAGGGGAGCAAAGAATAGTAACACTGTGACCTACAAGGTATCTTGTAAGAAGCAACTGAGGCAGGGGTCTAGGAAGCTACCTAGTAAATAAAAAGTGTCACAAAAATCGGATGTGCTTGTGGGCGCATAACAAGCACAACGTACAATCGCTCTTAGGCTTGGATCACATACAGATCACAAAGAGAGGTTAACAAGTGGTCAATATGGAGTGTTTGAAGAAGAAGAAGCAGAACTAGTTAAAGAGAACAAGGAGATCTTCGATAGCGGAGATAATAACACGCTGTGTTGGTGACAAAGTGCAGTGGAAATTCTGTTGTTCAAGGCCCAAACATTATCGATGTGCACATGGTATGCAGTTCAACTACAGAATGATCCTTTACTTGGAGATATAAATTACAAGTACCTCTGAAGTCAGAGTAAGGTTTGGCGAGGGATACTGGTGATAAAAAAAGCATTGAATCTGTAAATATGATAATGTTTTGTGCCTTTGATGGCAAGACATAAAAAACAGTCTTCAGGTGGTACAAGACTGCTTCTAACGTGTGAATTTCAGCTTCATGATTGGAACATACCTCCCTGCACACACCAAACAGATCTTCAGATGATCTGTCTGGGTACTGTATATATACTCCGTAACCTCTTGTGATGGTGGCTTTAAATGGAGATCCGTCAGTATAGACATGGGGATAGGCATCAATGGTTCTTTGAGATGCTATCATAAGGCTGAATCGGTCGGAACCTTTAGTCACTTCAGCTATCAATGTTTTCTTAATTTCTGGTGTATTCAAGAGTGTATGTGGTGGCAAGTTTATTATTGCTCTTTGTAGTTCTTATCTTGTTTCTGGAAGGGGCTATCTGTCTTTGATTTCACTGACGTGGTGGAGGATTGATTTTTGTTTAATCCTGTTTCGCTGTTGCCAATTCTCAACAAATAGTTTATTGGGATGATCTAGATTCATTCTTTTGCTCCTTTCATAAACTTTAATAGTAGTATTATTCATATGCGGCCCAAAACTTTTCTTATATGTAGCGATTGGTGTTGACTTAAATGTTCCACTAATTAAGACATACAACTTTGTCCTTTACTCTGTCCAGGTAGTCAGGTTTGTCTTAGAACAAGTTGTTAAATGTGCACAGTTGTACTCTATTGCAGAGCGGATGTAACCAAGATATAAGCCTCTCAGAGTATCTTTGTCTGATCCCCATGTTGTGCCAGCTTCATCAAAAGCTGGAATCTTCTTAATGTTTTGTTTTTTACATTCATAACATGATTCTTGAGGTCGAGCTAGTGATCAAGTGTTACTCCAAGATATATGGGGTGTTGTTCTCTTAGCAACTGGTGTATGTCTAAGCTCAAGGAGATATTTTGTTTGACAACTTTGTAGCTAATAGTGAAGATGGTATACACGGTTTAAACAGATAGATGCCCGCGTGCCCAGCGTGTTCGTAGCGCCTTGGACTGTGGGTGACTAGCCCTCTGTGTGTACGGGTTCAATTCCGTGGGCAGGCAGAAAAAGCCACAGATTCCCCAGATTCACGGTGTTCGTGGCACCGAACCGAAGGGTTACGATGTCCATGGCACCGAGCCGAAGAGCTGAAAAAGCTCAAGTGCTTCTGGATCGGAAAAAACAAAAAAAAACAGATAGATAAATGTTACAATCATCATCATCATCAGGTACCGTCTCCACATCAAAGGTTGACTGCAATGAATCTCCAGCATCCTCTGTCTTTCGCCTTGGTGTTGCACAGACTGCAACCTGTCCATTTATTAAAGTTTCCCTCCCACTTATCTCTCGGTCTTCCTCTTGCTCTTTATGCAATAGGCATGATTTATTTTAAAAAACAATTAACTGCAGTATATCTTCTACTTTGTTTTCTCCCAATCCTGTTTTCCTCATAGCATCAGGATAAGAAGAGACTTCTAGAATGAGCTTTTGTGTGTGTGCTTCATAAGTAGTCTTTCATCGCCTCTGTTATTATAAAAGCTGCAAACCAAACTGAAGATTAATAATATTTTGTGGTTGAGTGTTTCCAGAAAAAAACTAAAGTGTATGATAATGAATGTAATTTATGCACATACCTGTTCCAACACTTAGGTAGCGAGCTATTCCTTTCTGCTGTTGATCAGCACAACTTGCTAAGCCTGCTGTAGCAGCAGCAAATGCTGAAGTTGCTGCTGATGAGCTTGATCTGATGAGAAAAAGGAAAATGTTTTATTGAATAAAAATTTTGTTAAAAAACCCAACCTTCTGGAAAAGATCAAAATATAACCAGCCCATTTAGCTATAGAAATGATTTGATGAAAAAAAGATACATAAAGCTTGTTGTACAGTAAAGATTCAATTTAAGGGACTAAAATATATAAATAAAATATAAAGTGGAACAATATAATGATAAGAAAGATCAGATTAAGACAAGAGTGATATAAAATGTATCAATCAGAAGTGTATATCAAAACTAGGTTTAACTATCGATACTGAAACTATATGCTAAAAACAAAAGATCAAACCAGGTAAATTCGAAAAGTATAATAGATTCAGATATATTTTGTTTTTGGTGCAATATATGTTTAGTTTGTTGTTGTATTTCATCATAAAACTACCTCTTCATTTGTGTTACGACTTTGAATTGAAAAGACGAAATGCAACTTATTTAGAAGATTCTGTAGCTTGCTCACTTTTATTATAGAACAATATCTTTCACCTGTGCTCCGGAATATGCTAGAGCAAAAATGTAACAAGTGTGAAAAAGGTACAGTGAATTGTTACCTTCTCTTGGAAGCCCGAGAAGATGTTACAACAGTGCCAGCCTTAGCTCTGGTTGGTGGTGACCCTTCGATTTGAGCAAAACTGCTGCGTGGTGTGGAAACTATGCTAATACTTTCTGCTTCAGCACTGCCTCTCTTTCCTGAGACTAAAAGAGCATACATAATATATCAGTATTTCTGTTGTAAACAAGAACATTTTAGACATCAGAGTTTCCTGTACTTTATAAGTCGGTCTATGAAAGGTTAATTTTGTGTCTTCTATCTTTCGTAGGTACCTTTAAAGTTATCTATAATAGCAAATCAATTTATGTTTTCCATCGTTCATTGATTTTATTAGTACTGAACCTTACTTAAAATTCTTGCAATTTTTACTATATTTTCAATATATTAACTCTTTCCACACTTTAAGCCGCACACTGCGCCACGGCAGAAGTCCGTTGCACGCTATTAGACATACACTGCTCCATAGAGTTGCTTCCCTCACAAGAAGTCTTTCTAGTTTTACTTCTACTGTTTTACTTATACTACTTTTCAACCTTGATATTTATTTATTGATGAGTAGTTGCAATAGTTTTTAGGTTTTTAACTTCCTTGAACTAAATGCTTAAAAATTGAGAAAATAACTGTGTGGAAAGAGTTAATCATAACTGCCTTTAATCCCCAACATTTTCTGAAATTATGTATTACTAGTTATTGAACCAAACGCACATAGCCGTCAATACCAAAGTTGATAAAACTTTGTGTTAACTCTTTCCACGCCCATTTATTTCCTCAATTTTTAAGCAGTTAATTCAAGGAAGTAAAAAAAAAAAAACATTTTTAAATTACGATCCCAACTACTCGTCAATAAATAAACATATATATATTATTATATACTAAATTGAAGAAAACTGGACAACTCAATAGAATAACATGGTTAAAAAGTAGCAGAAGTAAAATAGTAGAAGTAAAACTAGAAAGACTTCTTATAAGGAAGCAACTCTATGGCGCAGTGTGTGGCTGAAAGCGTGCAACAGACTTCCGCCGTGGCGCAGTGTGCGGCTTAAAGCGTGGAAAGAGTTAATGACCTAGTTGTCATGGAGTGGAAACTCCAAGATTTAATCAAATTTGAAGCAAAATAAACCTTGGTGTGCACACAGTTGGACTACAGGAAAACCTTGATCCTTTACTTGAGGATCTAAATTACAAGTACCTCTGAAATCGGGGTAAGCCTTCATGCAAAAATAAGTCAGAAGTGCCATATTATATGCCATGACTGTTCCTGTGTTCAAAGCAGGCAAACAAGCCCAAAAAAAAGGAGAAAAGAAAAAAATAACCAGCTGCATGGCATTTTAGGCAGACCCACAAACTAAGTTATGATTGATAGTATGCACTTAAGAAGCTTTCAAGCATGGTTAGTCTCTTTCAACTGTGTAAGAGTACTTTATAGTAGCTCTAGTTAACAATTCAAATGACTGTACTGGGATACACAGACTGTTCATTTGTGCACAAATCCAGAAAACTGCCACTGAGAATACTAAATTATGTAAAGAAGTAAAACAGTTTACATCTTGAACTGATTGTGTACGATTCGTTGCTTTAAAGTTCAAAATTGCTTATCTCATGGACATGTCGTTTGAAAGATTGGAAATAGTTTGTTGCTTTTTCCATTACTTTCCATTTCTATAAACCACTTAAAAGTGAAGTGTAAATGATAACAAATATATATCAATATACCTTATGCTAGAACTAGTAGTGAAACTGAGTTTACCACCATCCATTCTCGGATACTGTTGTGATCCAAACAACTAGAGATTTTTCATGAATTGTCATGATGCTAGTTCATGAATAGTTAATAAACAATGTATCCATTCACATTTTTCTTCATATCTTTGTACTCATAAATAGACTACAAATATAAAGATAGCAGATGGGCTTGTTTATTTAATATATTGTTCATTAAGAGACTTCATATGTTGGATTTTTGTGTACCCAATTTCAATTTTTATTTTTAATGCATGTTAATATATGGAACTGCAAGTTATATAGTATTAAAACTAAATTACGAATTTTCAATTCAAATGTTGTATCAATCCTAACATATGCTAGCGAGAGTTGGAAAATGACTAAAGATATAGAAAGTAAGTTGACTGCATTTGAAAATAGATGTCTGCGAAAAATAATGAATATAAAATGGAACTAATTCAGAAGAAGTGATGAAATCAGAGACATGTCTGGTCAACCACTAGTGACAACTGTTATAAGAAAGAGAAGATGGAGATATGTTGGGCACACCTTGAGGAGAAATGATCAACTAATATTAAAGCAGGCATTGAAGTGGGATGCAAAGGGTTCAAGAAAGAGAGGTTGACCTAAAGAGACCCTGAAATGAACTTTGCTGAGAGAGGCAGGAAATATCGGTCTCAGTTCCATGGAGGAGATTGGGCGAGTTGTCCAGGATAGAGCGGTATGGAGAAATTACTTGCAGGCCCTATGTAGCGATAACGGTGAGAGGAATTATTATTATTATTTATATATTTCCTGTATAGATAACACTGCACTATTTTTGCTAATACAGTAAGTATTTTCTCAAACTATTTCCATTTGTTTTCAATTTGATATATATTAAGTCATATTGTAAATCATATTGGAAACAATATTGTTGCTTTGCTAAACGAGTGCAAGTTATTTTTAACTAAAAATAATTCTGTATAGATGCCCACAAAAAACTCTGTAACAAATCAGTTACAAATCATTTTCTCTTTTCTTAAAAATCAAATGATGATAAATTCGTTTCTGACACTTATCTGACTATACCATCTGAAGGTGAAATACATAAAGTTGAAGTAAGGTAGTGTTACAATGTACACAAAACGGCGATGTTTTGACCAAAAGGCCTTTAACAAGCAAAGGATACAAGACAAACGGGATGCAAGTGATGGTCCTATACAACAGACATAGACACAGTAAAACTATTAATTCCTGTCCAAAATGAAAATATGTGACTAAACTAAAAATGAAATAAATGTGAAAAGCTAGAAATGGATAGAAAAAATATATATCTATATATACAACAATGATAATAAAAATGATACATCAAATATATACATTTACTATATACACATTTCGGGAGCCTGAGAAGATATCAAGGAATATAAGAATGTAGAGCGTCGAGTTTAAGAGATCACAAGGTACCATAAACAGCAATTATCTAGAGAAATCCACTTTGATCATCAGAAGAACATGATTGGATGGCTATGACCTGGATATTACAAGCTAACAAATGGTGAGTGCAACTGAAATGAGTAACTATAGGGATCACAGAGTGTTTGTGTATATCACGCAAATGCCAGACAAAATGATATTTGTTTTTAGCCAGTTTATTCTATATAAATCATATCACAATGTTTGCAAATGATGGTGTTGATAATGTCATGGGTTATCATCATCATCAGGTGCCAGCTGGCGTAGGCGATCATGGATCTCCACAAATCTCTGTCTTTGGTGTTTGCTATCATCTCAGATGTTGATGCTCTCCCGTGCCATGAAGTCCAAAATTTTCTCTCTGTCTTCCTCTGTCTCATCTACTCTCGATTTTACCGGTTGTCACGATGTGTTCTAAACCTCCCTCCTCATCACATGCCCGAAAAATGATGACTGCTTATTTCTTATATTGATGAAAGCATTCTCTGCATCTTGATCTCATTCAACACCTCAACATTACTCATTTTAGCAGTCCATGGGATTCTCATCACTCTTATGTAAAACCACATCTCTGTGGCCCTCAGAGATTTTTCGATCTGTGTGTTCATTGTCCATGACTCGCATCTGTATGTCAGTATTGGTTCTATGTAGCACTGAATAATTTGCATTCTGATCGCAAATTGACAAGGACTTGTTGCAGATAATGCTTCTCATTTTCAGAAGCGATGTTTTTGCTTGCCCTATTCTGCTCTTTATTTCTGATCGACATCTGCCATCTTATGTAACCAGAACTCCAAGGTATTTAAATTGCTGTACTTGTCTTAGATCAGTCCCATTTACTGTGATGGTGTATTTTGGCAAAGTCTGCTTTTTTATATGATCATAACTTCTGTCTTCTTAATATTAAAACTGAGTCCTTGGTTGTTATTTTCTGTCACAACCTTATCAACTAATTTCTGGAGCTCCATTTCATTTCTTGCTATTAAGACAGTATCATAAGCGTATCTCAAGTTATTTGTGGTATGTCCTCCTACAGTTATTCCAGCAATATCCTTTATAGACCTAAAAATGCTTTCACATTACAGTGAGAACAGGTCTGGTGATAATACCATCCTTGTCTAACACCCTTTTTGACCTTCTGGAAAGTTCCTATCTTTTTGTCTATTCTTATGGCTACTGTTTGATGTCAATATATTTTCTGAATGACTCTTAGATCTTTGCTGTTGATGTTTAAGCTCTCTAACATTTTTGAAAGTTCCTGATGGTTTACATTGTCGAACGCCTTGGTGTAGTCTATAAAGCACAAGTATAGATATGTTTTTACTTCATTGATCTTTCTATTAGTATTCTTAGGATATATATAGCAGTTGCTAGTGTCCTTGCCTTCAACAAATCCCCACTATTCATCACTGATTTCTGGTCTTATTCTGCTTCTCATCCTTCCCATCTGTTATGGGTATCACATAAAAACCATACTCAGTTTACAAAAATGGTTTTTTGTAAATGGTAATAAGGCCTATCTTTTTTGGAATATGGGTTTTTATACCATTGAACTATGTAGATGGAAAGTTAAGACAAGTTTAACCTTTCCAGAGGAGAAAATGCTATGTTAATTAGTTAGGGCATCCTGGCAGAGAAATCTGCTAAGCCCAACGCATAGCAGATCCAAGTACATTCTCAGAATATATGTGTTGTGGAAGAAATCAAGCATTCTGCAATCCTTATCAAGAAAGTCATCATCCTCGTTACAGAGGTGAGAAAGGCACAAGTTTAAACAAAAATTCTCAGTGTGTTATTGGACAACAAGACACTATGATCCTTTACTTGCGGATCTAAAATATAAGTACCTTGAAAGTCTGAGTAAAACTCCCGTGAATGGCAAGAGACACAGGTAATAAGGAAAGCAAGCATTCACACAAAAATCAGTCAGAGGTGTCATATTAGACATGACTATACCTTAATTCATAGCAGGCAAACAAAAAAGGTAAACTCAACAACAATAAAAAAAAGACAAAAATAGAGGAGTATATCAGGCTTGGTTAAGAATTCATATAAGAGATATAATAAATCACAAACTCTGGAAGGAATGATTCACTGGTTTGAAATAACAAAATTCATGGAAGAATTCACAACAACAAAAGTTTTGTCTTGCAGGAAGGTAAAATAAAACTATCGACATGGAAGCAGCTCCTAAACAAATACATACTGGTGATTATGATTTGAACTACAATTAGAAAAACACAGTGCAACACTTAATTTACAAAATTGAATGACAAAGATAAACAACAAATATGGTACAGAATATTTCTATGTGTCCGCTTGGA
Organism: Arion vulgaris; assembly: GCA_020796225.1. Taxonomy (NCBI): domain Eukaryota; kingdom Metazoa; phylum Mollusca; class Gastropoda; order Stylommatophora; family Arionidae; genus Arion; species Arion vulgaris. The sequence goes on along the minus strand of CM036756.1, from coordinate 74,817,227 downwards.
GTGCTATGAGACCAGTTTACAGAAACAAATAGCCAACAGAAATAGCCAACTACCGTATATGCATGAAAAGTCTGAGGCATATTGGTGTAGACTAAACAACGAAAAAAATCACATTTATTTTTTCTAAGATTCTGCAATACAGAAGTCAAATGGAAACAAAAGAATATAAAACAAAAGAATATAAAACGAGATTATTTCGAAAATTTTATGAAGTATCAGGAATGCACAACTTATTACTTTTTCACAAAAAAAAAAAAAGATAAAAAGAATTAATAGTACACATACTTGACTATGCTGTGTTTAACATTAGGTAAAGCATATACAACAATCATGATTAAAGGAAGAAATAAAATAATGCATTATATCGTGATTACGAAATAATTTGATAATTATTAATACTATATTTTTATAGAACAATATTTGTTTCCATACAAAATTGAGTCAGTTTTGTCTTAACCTTGATTACCTTCTCAGAAAGCATAATGAATGATACTACTGTGTACTTTTATGAGTACCACAAACACATATACATTAAACAACAAAAATAATGACATCCTGTTAGCCTGAGGAGATTACCTCCTAGTGGACCAGGGCAAAAGTCATGTTTTTACAAGCCATTTGTTTTTAGAATACAAAACACTTTAGTGTGGCTCCTGGTAAAAAGGCAACAACCCAAATCCTTGTAGTGTGGCGTTTGGTCCACAAGGAGTTAATGGATATAGTCACAATGAGGAATTAAATGCAGTGTGCTTTCTATGTCACTTTATTGGGGGGACATATGTTGATATGAAGGATTTCTGTTGACCATGTAACAGATCCTACATCTAAATGTATGTAATAAGCCAACGGAAATGGCAACACCAGTGCAACTTGGCACCAGCTGTGTTGCAGGAATTACTGAAGCATCAATAAATACAATGACAGACTGTCTTTGGGATTATGGGATTCCAAAATTGGATTGGATTTTAAGGTCTTGCAAAGTCTGTCCAGTGAATGAGTAGGTGCAAGAAAGAGGAAACATGAATCTTATTAATGAGCTGCCTTATAAGGTTAACTGGTCATATTTAGCCAAAACTTTATGGCATTGAGGTGACAGACTCATTTTTCATTTCTTGAAAATAGTTCCACCACAAGAAGGCCTGAAATGGCACTTTGCGTTCCTACGATATTTGAAACACATACTATATATAGCAAGGCAAAAGAGATTCAAATTTAAAGTTCCTATTTCTTCACTTTATTTTCTGTTGCTTAGTGTGCATGTGTTATATGTGTTTAAAATAGCATATCTATATACTATATTATTACTGCTTATTTAGCCATAAGGAGATTGTTTATATATTTCAAGTGACGATTCAGCAAATTATAGCCCATTTCTGACCACATATGTTGCACATGAAAATGACATTGGAAACATTACAGAAGAGTGGTGCAGTGGGTAACAACAAAGATACAATAATAAGTTATAACAATGAGAACACACTCACATGGTCGTATCTTGATCTGAGGGGCTACTATGTTAGGAGATGAGTAACTGTAGCTTATAGGAGAAGGTGCTCGTCGCAGCTTTGGACTGGAGGTAGGAGATCGTGCAGGTGAGGTTGTGATACGGCCTGGAGAAGATGCCCGTTTTTGTGTTCCAGGTAGTAAAGGGGATGGAATTCTTACAGGGGATGACATTGGTCGTGGCTTGATGACACGTATTGGGCTGTTGCTTGGAGACAAGGCAAGAGCATCCAAAATGTAGGAGGTTTCCATTACTCTGTTTGGTGTTGAAGGTCGTTTTGGGCTTCCTGATGGGCTTCCATTAAGTTTACTGCTTTTCAAACCAAGTGCAAGTACAGGCATTCGTTTCGGACTACCAAAAGGAGAAACAGTGGGTGAAGCACGAGGTGTACCTGGAGTTCGAGGTGTGCCAGGTGTGAGTGTGTCTGAGCTTATGGCTGAGGTAATTGTTCGTGGGCTCGACGGGGAGGCTAATGAATCAAAAGAAGCTGACCCAGCAACACTGGAAATCATGGAAGGTGGCAGGAGTCTGTTGTCATCTGTACTGTCTAAATTATCTGAGCTAGATTCATCATCAAGAACAAAGTCAGAGAGAATTATACCTGTAGAGTATGTGGGCGATATCAACTCCTGTCGTATAATGGATGGAATGTCTGGTACATCCTGGTCATTCAACGTTTCAAATGAGGCAATTGGAGCCAATAATCTTGGTTTTGGTGGCTGTAGAAGAGTTGTAATCTCAGAAGTACTGTCATTGCTGTCTACTGATTCTCCACGTTCCACTACAACAAAGAGAAAAGACAATGTCATATGATACTCACAATTATTCTCAATTTGTTCTGTTTCTCATTTTGTGATTTATCTTTGTCTAAAGATGAATGATTGACTTCCTTGCCCTGGGTTTTCCCCATATGGTTCAGTCCCTCTCTTCGCAGAAATGTCTCGCCATCTGTAGAGAGTATTGCACAAAGCACAATCTCCGTAAAAATCCTAGGGTCTCTGGAAAAATGCAACGTGAACAGAACAACGCGATTGAGATTAAAGTCCATAACCTTCGGGACACAAGGCAAGTGCTTAACTACTTAGCCAAAGAGATCCTGATTGATCTTTGTAATCTTTGATAAACAAATATTTTGGTATGAAATATAAGTTATTTATATATTTCAGAAACATGGTAATGGCACAAAACCTAGTCTTATTCAACTATTTACATCAATGTATGGCGATTACTCATCAAAAAAAAGCTTTCCTGTGATCAGTGAAGCACTTGACATATTTTTTGAGGGATTCAATATATTTTATTCTGTTAGTATCTTTAGAACATTTGTTCTTTTAGTCTTCTGATGTCTTTATTTCATCATCAAGAACATGTTCATCTGTCCAAGAAATAAACCTGTCTCTTCTTGATACTCCAAGAATTCTGCGTATTCACTTCTCTGTCATGACTAGCCCTCGTATAATCTCTAATCTAAATAAAATGTAATTATTATGGATGATTTTGAGACAAGCGTAGGTGCTTGCTCTTTTAACATTTGACAATAAAGAGCAAATTTAGTGATACAGTGAACACGAATAAAGAATGTAACAGTGGACAAAAACTGGGAGAGTGAAATAAGGTTAAAGAATTGAAATGGTCATTCTAGGGTGAAGGGCAATATGAGAGTGGATGCACTGGCAAACAATCCTGCATTCTAGAATGGGCTTCTATAAAGAACAGTGACATCATCAATGCTATACAAGAAAACATACACTCTAAAGAATTCAACGAAGAAGATAAAGTGTATTCTCTAACTTGTTGCGCAAGTTATGCATACCGATAGGTGCGGCAAGACGGAAAACCATGGAGAAAACTCCAGTAGATACATCAACAAACACAGAAAGGGAGTTGTTAGTCTAAACACACTAAAATACATACTTGAAATGAGATTGGAGCAATTATGGGCATGTGCACTGAAGATGATTCTCAAATGAACAATGAAAGAATTGAAAAAGCAGAAAAGGACAGAAGAATGAGATAGTTAAGGAATTGGAAAATATTGAATAGTTGAAAAATTCTGAACACTGTTAACTCTTTCCACGCTTTAAGCCGCACACTGCGCCATGGCGGAAGTCTGTTGCACGCTTTAGCGCACACTGCGCCATAGAGTTACTTCCCTTATAAGAAGTCTTTCTAGTTTTACTTCTACTATTTTACTTATACTACTTTTTAACCTTGTTATTCTATTGGGTTGTCCAGTTTTCTTCAATTTAGTATATAATAAGATATATATGTTTATTTATTGACAAGTAGTTGGGATCGTAATTTTTGTACAATTTTTTTTTACTTCCTTGAATTAACTGCTTAAAAATTGAGGAAATAAATGGGCGTGGAAAGAGTTAAAAAAGAAAAAGCAAATCAAAAATAGGCTGAAAAATACATAAGAAGGTTCGAAAATATTTGGATAAAAGAACCTACATTTTTGTGGGAATGTGACAGGATGATGCTGATGAAATGGTCCTCTTGACTCTGTACTGAAAGATGTCCTAGGGCTACTTGCACTGCTACTAGCATCATCTTCTTCCTGTTTCATGTTCCCAGAACTAATCCGTCGGAGTTTTTCTGCCTGAGGTTTGATCACAAAACGTGCATCCACCTCTGGAGGCTCTCCTGTAAACTCAGATGGCATGTTAACTTCCTCCCCTGCTCCTTCCTCGTCACCTTGGCCCCTTTCACACAAAAAAAAACAAACAAGCAAGATACATATCAAAAGTTACCAACATTTTAAACTGATATTTAGGCAAACCACATACATAATACTGTAATAGAAGCTGGTTTATTGATGGATATTTGAACAATATTTCTCATCTTCTACAAACAAACACAAGCACACTTTCAACATCAATTTTATATTTATCATGTTTAAACATTTTTTATGTTTTTAGAATTTAAAACCATTCTTAAACTTGCGAATGAAAACAAAAGTATTTGTAAACACAAAGAAATTAAACTAATTCTTATTACTCATCCCTTTCTGAACATCCTGATGCAAAATCAATTTCAGTTAGGAATATCTTCATTGCGCTTCGGACATGTCTATAGGTTCTCTCATATCCTTCGCAATATCTCCAACAGCTTCCAGCGGCTAACCGTACCAGTTCGATGTTAATTGATGAGCTTACACATGTATCTGTTGTGCTGTTCTTTTCTGGCCACTCCAACTTTCATTCCAAGCTTTTGCAATCTAGCGATTGACATGGATTGGTTTCTATGAAAACCCTCTATGCTGCCACACTCTATAAGGACTCTCAGAATGTCTACTCTATCCATTGGCTGGCCCCCTGGTATGGTGGCAGAGCCAGCCAACCTGTCGGCTCTCTCATTGCCATCAACACCCATGTGCACCAGAACGAAGATGGATGTTTTTATGCTAACTTTGTTTATTGTATACAAAATAGAACAAAGAACTACTTATACAAAATAAAAATACAAACATTACTATAATTTACATAGATAATTCTGTTAACTCTTTGCCGGACACTGCGCCACGGCGGAAGTCTGTTGAATGCCATTAGCCGCACACTGTGCCATAGAGTTGTTTCCCTTATAAGAAGTCTTTCTAGCTTTACTTCTAGTGTTTTGCTTCTACTACTTTTTAACCTTGTTATTCTATTAGGTTGTCCAGTTTTCTTCAAATTAGTATATAATATATATATATATATATATGTTTATTTATTGATGAGTAGTTAGAATTTTTATTTGTTTATACCTCCCTTGAATTAACTGTTTAAAAATTGAGGAAATAACTCAGCGTTGAAAGAGTTAATGGTTTTGCCAATCTAGAAAAACTAATGTGAAGAGAAAAAGTTAAGATAAATGGCTAGAAAATGGAAAGAATGACAAAATGAATGACATAACTCAACACCTAACATTATAGTTTATTTAATCTTACTATTAAATGCTTATTAAAAACTAAATACATAGGGAAATATTTTCAGTGAATGGAAGTATAACTAACAAAATCCAACATAGATGCAAAAAATCAAATCATAGAGCACATAGCAAAATATTTTGAAATGCAAGCATGTCACAATCAACTCTAAAAGAGTATTGTACAACACAATCTTTCCCCCGACTTTATGCTATCAGTGCCAAACCTGGATGCTGACATCCAATGATAAAATAAAATTTGTCATGACGGAGATGAGGTGTCTACACAAAATGTTGGGAGTATCAAGAAGAGATTCTATTTAGAAATGAAGACATCAGGAAAATAGTGGTTGCAACATCCATACTGAACTTCATCAAGAAACAACAGATTAAATGGTTTGGACAGCTTTATAACCTGATCTTTTTTTATTTTAAACTGCTGATGGTTATATAAATGCTCATATTTAACACAGTATCTATGTTTTATTGTCGGTCTCTAGTAGGACTAAGCACACAGCCTAACCTACACTGAGAATCACTAGAAAATAGATTAACTCTTATAATACTCGTACTAAAACCACCTTTTTACGCACTGTTTTGAGGAACAAATGTTAAGGCGAAGATGTCCTTACAAAATTTGTTCTAACTTTCTTACATTCAACAGCAGAGACAAGCTGCATACACCAAAATGTGCGCAATTGAAAGATCTATTACAAACACCCACTTGCTGTATTTGAATTTAAAAATACACTTAAAGCATTAAAGTCCTCTACGATATATTAACAATTGGTTAGAACCATATGGTCCGTGAAGTGGCTTGTCGTAAAATGGGAACTAACTTTATGGTCTGTCATGTGGCGTTTTGTATTCTAAGAGTTAATAGCTTCAAATTGGAACCAACTACCTAAATGTCACAAAAACCCTGGTTGTTGATTTAGTATGTGAAAATATGTTTTGTGGTGTTAGTAATATCAACAGTAACATTTCTTACGGTGCAGCCACAGAACTGAGGCTAGTGTTGATATTGCCAGCATTGTCTTGACTTGCTCCTCCCTCATGACTTTTGTACACTTTCTTGAGAGCATCTAGAAGAGTGTGGCCGGTAGTGAACACTCTGTAGGTCAGGAGGAAGGTGTTGAGGAAATCAATACTAAGGAATCTCAGGTCAGTCAGCCGATCGAGAAGCCGTTCCACACTGGCATGGCGTATCTAGATGTTAGACATGGATTAGTTCATTATGGATAAACAAGAAGTCAGAAATAGTGAACATGACAACTATATGGAGGTTCTTAGATCTAATGAAGTCTCCATTACACACATCATTGCTAGCTTACAGTGAATAAATAACACTGGCCACACATCATTGCTAGCTTACAGTGAATAAATAACACTGGCCACACATCATTGCTAGCTTACAGTGAATAAATAACACTGGCCACACATCATTGCTAGCTTACAGTGAATAAATAACACTGGCCACACATCATTGCTAGCTTACAGTGAATAAATAACACTGGCCACACATCATTGCTAGCTTACAGTGAATAAATAACACTGGTCACACATCATTGCTAGCTTACAGTGAATAAATAACACTGGCCACACATCATTGCTAGCTTACAATGAATAAATAACACTGGCCACACATCATTGCTAGCTTACAGTGAATAAATAACACTGGCCACACATCATTGCTAGCTTACAGTGAATAAATAACACTGGCCACACATCATTGCTAGCTTACAGTGAATAAATAACACTGGCCACACATCATTGCTAGCTTACAGTGAATAAATAACACTGGCCACACATCATTGCTAGCTTACAGTGAATAAATAACACTGGCCACACATCATTGCTAGCTTACAGTGAATAAATAACACTGGCCACACATCATTGCTAGCTTACAGTGAATAAATAACACTGGCCACACATCATTGCTAGCTTACAGTGAATAAATAACACTGGCATATCCTTTACAGGACATTACCATCAACCAAAGTAACGAGTTATCAATTTTCTAGGCACCACTCATATGTTCAGTAGTTTTCCATTTCTGAACAATGAGGTCTATATTTACCGTTTGTAAAAATCCATGGGAATGAATTTGCTTGCAAACTGCCCGCCATAATTTAAACCGGTACAATTGGGTTGTGACCGAGTTCACTAACACTTAACTCTTTTCACGCAGAATTATTTCCTCAATTTTTAAGCAGTTAATTCAAGGGAGGTAAAAAAAAAAACATCCGAACTACTCGTCAATAAATAAACATATATATATATATATATATATATATATATATTATTATATATTAAATTGAAGAAAACTGGACAACCAGTAGAATAAAATAACAAGGTTAAAAAGTAGTAGAAGTAAAACAGTAGAAGTAAAACTAGAATGACTTCTTATAAGGGAAGTAACTCTATGACGCATTGTGCGGCTAATAGCTCGCAACAGACTTCCCGTGGCGCAGTGTGGCTTAAAGCATGGAAAGAGTTAAGCTACAGTGAGAACTATGTTTAATTTGCTAGCTCATTTATTGTTCATTTGAGGATCATCTTCATCAGACATGTCCATAATTGCTTCCATCTCCTCCTAAGCATGTATTTCAGTGTGTTTAGATTAACAACTCTCGTTCTGTGTTGGTTGATGTATCTACTGGGGTTTCTCTCATGGTTTTCCCGTCTTGCAGCACCTATCGGTATGCATAACTGAGATAGAGAATATCCTTTATCTTTCTCGTTGTTAGTGTACAGTAGAGAGCTAGATTAAATTTTCATTACAATAGTAGCTGTCACCAATGAATGTAATAATTCATTATTATTTTATATCGGGGAGGGGAGGGAGAAAGGAATTGACCTATATCCGTATACATTTTTGGAGTGATATTTTTTTTAAATTTTGAAGCTATTTTTCATCTTGTTTTTATTTTGTATCCTTTACTAGAATTAACGCAGTGAGAGATAGAACACATCAACAACCTGTATCAAATATTATAAGGAAACGAAGGTGGAAATATTTAGGTCATGTTCTTAGATCAGACGAAAGAGACTAAATCGACAAGTCCTTATGTGGTCACCAGTTGGGAAAAGAAAACGTGGAAGACCTAAGACCACTCTTTGAAGAACAATCCTACAAGAAAGTAAACTATTGGGATGTAAAACCATACGAGATCTCCAACTGCTAGCAAAGAACCGTATCACATGGAGATCTAAAACCTCTGCTCTATGTGCCGCCTTTGGCATGAAAGGAACAAACTAACTAACTAACTAAAATTAAGACTTTTGATTGAGTCTATTATTGTACTTTTCAAAACTACTTTATTTCAATATAATGTGCAGAATTGTAGATCCATGTTAAAAACAAAAGGTTGGAAGTATTCTACAGATGTCATCCCCTCATCCAGTTATACCATAGCACTATGGAGATGTTGTCTGTCTCTTGTGTGAGAGAAAAATTGAATTCTAGAGATAGTAATGTGACATATTAACTTGGACAGGCTAAGTGGTCACATAAACTGACATACTAGTTGGTACACACTGACAAGATATATATGAAATACAAGTGAAGATTGTACTCCCGCCTCCTTATTATCATTAACTCTTTCCACGGCAATCTCCACACACGGTGCCAAAGCGTATTCTGTTGAACGCCATTTGCAGTACACAGTTCCATTCGAGATGTTTCCCTTATACAAGTCTTTCTAGTTTTTACCTCTACTATCTTTACTTCTACTACTTTTTAACCTTGTTATTCTAATAGTATGTCCAGTTTTCTTCAAATTAGTACATAATAAGATATATATATATATATATATATATATTTTTATTAACGAGTAGTTACAATTCTTTTTAAATGCAAGTTTTTGCCTCCCTTTGAATTAACTGTGTACAACTAAGGAAATTACTGCGTATGAAAAGAATTAGGTGCCATGCCAGCTGACATAGGTGATCATGAATCTCACCAAATGTCTGTCCTTGGTACTGAGTTTCAGTTCGGATGTTGCCACTCTTCTGTGCTATGCAGCCAGGTTGTCCAGAATTTTCACTCTTTATCTTCCTTTGCCTTATCTCCCATTGATTTTCCCGTTGTCACATTGTGTTCTAAACATCCCTTTCTCATCACATAGCGAAAGATGATGACTGCCTATTTTGTATATTAATAATAAGTTTTTTTGTGTGTCTTGATCTCTGTCAACACAACAACATTAGTCATTGAAACAGTCCATGGTATTCTGCTATAAAAACCACATCTCTGTGGCCTCCAGAGATCTGTTTATTTATTGATACTCCCTCCTATAACTTCCATTTAATAATGGAATGACAACTAGAGATACAGGCACATATTGTTCAGCAACCTAGAAATGAACATACGAGCATAATTTTAGTTTAATCGTTGCATCATCGTCATTGAACATCGAACCAATTAGTCCATAAGTGCTCTGATCTCCTACTCAGTATGTCTTTCAGTGTGTGGCAGCTAACAACACCGGTTCTTTGTTGGTTTACTATTATTTTTTGGCTACCAGTATAGTGCTCATGTTTAGCTACTCCCTATTTGACATGAAATTCTTGCAATCTGGTTAGTGTTGCAGATTCACCACTACTGTTTGAATCATTTATACAACCTCTATCCGTAGAATTTAGAATATCAGTCTAATCCATTGCTCACCCGCATTTCACAGCAGCCATACCTGCAATCCTATAAGTGCATTCATTTCCCCTTACACCTGCATACCCTTGCACAAAAATAAAAGTGATTTTTGTCAGCCTAGACCTATTCAGCGGCTCTAACCATTGTCTCCGAGCCCAGCCTGTTTCAATCTTCCTGAGTATACTCATTGAGTAGCTGAGAAAACATGCATGGATAAAAGTCTGTGACTCCAACTAGAGTATATATAAGTATATCAACTGGAAAGAAAGAGAATCCAAATGTACAGATATTCCCCTAATTATGCCTACTTATAACTTCTATTACTACAACACAAACAATAAATGTTAAGCCATACCTGGGGCACTTTGCAGGAGTTGAGTGTTCTGCTAAATTTAATATCTACATCATCACGGAACAGCTTTGGGTCAGACCTGAAACAACATATTAATGCTTGTTTACTGAGTACACTCACCGCTTTTTTTTGCTTATAAGGGCAGGTTGCAAAAGTATATTTCATTGCTCTTGGAAAACTGATTACTTTAAATTAACTGACTTTTTGCAATAATTGTAAGATAAATTTGAGTATGGAAGTAAATGGAAATGACATTTGCTTGTTTTTGGTTTTTCCGATCCAGAAGCACTTGAGCTTTTTCAGCTCTTGCTCGGTGCCATGGACATCGTAACCCTTCGGTTCGGTGCCACGAACACCGTAAATCTGGGAATCTGTGGCTTTTTCTGCCATCCCGCGAATTGAACCCGCACACACAGAGGGATAGTCACCCGTAGTCCAACGCGCTAGGAACACACTGGGCAGACGGGTGACACATTTGCTTGTTCAAAACATCATTTTTTTTTAAAATTACATTTTTGAGGTATGTGTGTGTGTGAGGGAATGTGTATTTGTTGCTGAAGTAACCTTACATCACTTTGGACAGACCTATATGTTCTCATTCTTTACCAGAAGGTGTGAAAGGGTTCTCATGCTGAATGTTTCTGTGACTTGCTATGCCAATAAATTTCCAAATTCTACTTGTATAAAGTGTGACTCTCTCTCGCGATCACCACCCAGACCGATGTACCAGATCTCCCCATAAATTCTATTCATGTGGAAATCTGATTCATGCAGCCTTAGCATTGGTGTGTTTTACATCACATCTTCAGCACCATTTGGAGCTCTGGTGCTTATCTTACGGCAATGTGTCCGGTTTCAGCCAGCGTTTACTCGGTTCGCTCTCCGCTCTGTAGCCATCTAGTGTTTTTACGGTGTGGGGTGGCTAGCCCCATGCCCAACCTCCTTAGTCACCTCTTACGACATGCGTGGCAGGTAACAGTGGTTCTATTCTTTATACCCCAATTTGGGCCCTGGTAACCACTCGGGCAAAGTGTGACTCTAAATTACTTCAATTGTAGTAACTTGTCATAAAATTCAATCTCATCCAACATGTGAATGCTTAGTAATGTTATCATGTTTTTTATATATAACTCACCATGACTGTAGATGCTTTTAATGCAAGCCTATCTGCAGTCTCAAAAACACAGGCAAGTCCAGGACAATAGATCCATGAAAGACTATGGGAATTGGAATTTTTAATAAAACTGGGATTCTCCAAAACATGGAAAGAATCTGACAAAGTTATTGCCCTACTATATGAAGTGTTGGGATGGACTAGCGTAATGCATAAATGTTTGCCTATCGAGTTGGACTCAAGAGGCTTGTGGGTTCAATCCTACAATTGACGTTCCACATGTGAGGAAAGGAATTAACCATCCTACCTCCTGCAAACTAGGGTCTAGAAATATGATGTGACAGGCACTTCATACAATAAGTCTGAAAAAGCTATGGGAAATTTTATTTATTATTTATGAAGTCTCAGATAGCCAGTGGAGGGCGGCAGTAATGGCCTCAACCTTCATCTGTATGCCGGAAGCAGTTGCCCTGTATGATCCATCTGTATGCATCATAGGTTTTGGTATGAGTGGGTGTCATCTATAGAAGTTTATAACCTCCAGAGGCTTACGTGGGGGAATCTACTGTCCTGGGCATGGGGAATTTGTGACAATGAGAGAGTGGACAGACTTGCATCAACAGCATCGATTATGGGGAGTTGAAGATGGATAAGGGGGATGTTCTTCGGTCTCTTCGCTACTGCCTGTTGGATGAAGACACTAAAATAGATGTTGAATCGATCTAGCAATTCAAGCAGTTTGGAGTTACCAGTTGTACAAGTAGAACTGGATGCCTGATGGGTCCAGTGAGTGAGGAGTGTGTTTAACCAGCAAGCCACAGAAACTATCAGCATGCATACCCTTCGACATCTGTTGGGGTAGACTGATCATCTATTGATCTGCCCATTAGAGCAATGACATTAGTTTTGTTTCCAATAACCATCCATATACTCTGCACATACCCTAACATTTGCACTGACGAGAAACATTCAGTCAGATTTCTCACAATGACTCACAGACCTATCTGTGCAATCAATATCATCATCATCTTCTGCATCATCTGTTATCAGTTTATTTACTGCGACATCATCATCTTCTTCTTCTTTGCGTTCGTTCTTTCGACCAATTTTAATCACTCTTTGTGATATGTTTGATCTTTGCCAAGAACGTGTATCGTTGCACATTGGTTTGGTAGGCCCCTAAACGCATAGACTTCTACACGTTTAGGACATGTGCATTCAATTTAAGCCAAACCTCCTTAGTCGCCTCTTACGACATGTGTGGCAGGTAACAGTGGTTCCATTCTTTACACCCCAAATTTGGGCCCGGTAACCACTCGGGCGACTGCGACATCTGATTTGCCATTGCTCATAGCTCAACATTCCTTACCTCAAGTAATAATAACATTGAAGAAGTTAGCCATGTTGCCACCTATTAAGATTTATGTTCTATGTTCTGGAATTTTCAAGAAAAGACCAATTTAAGAATGAAGATATCAGGAAACTAAAGGATTCAACATTAATACTGAACATTACGAAACAACAAATTAATTGGTTCGGCCACATAACCAGATTACCAACAACCTCAAATGGCAATGCTATTCCGATACAGTGGATACAAGGCATAAATTATCTCACAAAAGGTGGGTCAGCACTCCCATCCAGGTGATATCATTACCTACACCGATGGCTCTGTCAGACGTGGAACCAGATCATCGTGGGCTTATTCAGCACAGCGAAACGGTCGCACACTTCATGAGGATTGTGGCGCTTTCGAGAAAACGATATCAAGGATGATTATGGAGATCACTGCTGCCTTCAGGGCTCTGTCATGCACGGCTGAGCAATAGGTTACCCATGCGATTATCATATCAGACTCAATGAATATGCTTCAACTGACTGAATCTGAAAGTATGCGTGTGGAATGGGTGGACAGCATTCGGAGATCACATCTCAAGAAAATGACTTGGCTGTACACACCTGGACATGCTGGAGTTCAGGGTAACGAGCGTGCTGAATTTCTTGCAAACAATGCGCCGACTCAAGCGGGCAGAAGTAGAGACAGAGCCGATATCATCAATGCTGTACGCTTTCTATTATGTGACATGGGCAAGTCTCAGACACTGGAACAAGTTCGAGAATTAGGCATTAAGTTTGGATATGCCAGACAGTGTCATCTTCGTGGTAGAGAGAAGATATAGTAATCAACTTCTCATGGGTACAGTGAGCAAATGCACTTTGGAATGGCTGCTGCAGCGGAGGACAGAGCATGAATGGGAAATGCCCAATGTGCCATGTCGTCGATCGCATAACATAACATAACAAAAGGTGGACCACCGAAATAACAGCTCATAATATGCTGTATCACATTATGATTGTTACAAGTTCTTAATACATTTCTTTGTAGTCTATTTGTTTGTGACAAAAGTATGTCCCTTTCTCTACAACAATATGTCATGCTTCAAATTTAACTTTTTCCACGTTAATTGCCACACACTGCGCCACAGCAGTATTCTGTTGAACGCCATTCGCTGTACACTGTATCATTCGCGTTTCTTCCCGTATAAGAAGTTTTTACTTCTACTACTTTTAACCTTGTTATTCTAATAGGTTGTCCAGTTTTCTTAAAATTAGTATATAATCAGATATATATATATGTATATATGTGTGTGTGTGTGTGTTTATTTATTGAAGAGTAGTTATGATTTTATATTGTTCAATTGCTTTTTTTGCCTCCCTTGAATTAACTGTTAAAAATAATTCAGGAAATAACTGAGTACAGAAAGAATGAAGTAAAAAAAATAGGAAAACTAGAGCTTAATTTGTGCATACACCTGTATAGTTAAAAATGAAGCCAAAAATTAATTTGGCCACAGCATGTTTTTCAAAGCGGTAGTCATTACCAACGATGGGTGCAGGATGTCATTGATGATCTGAGAATGACTGCTGCTTACGAGGGTCAACTTACACATAACAGAGAGTTTTTCAGGAATGCTGTCATGGGAGCCAAGTTCTGGTAGGGACAAGCTACTTGATGATGATGATGATGATGATGAGTCAGTACCACCTGTCAAGCTAATCCACATACTGATGAAGGAACCACAACTTATCTACATCTGTTGTCAAGACTGTACCTAGCAAGTCATGTAAATTGAAAAGCAACCTGCTTTTAGTTCTTTTCAGTTTCCAACACAACTGTCATGGCTTCCAAAATAAATGGTAGACACTGACTTTAGTTATAAGCACATCACTCAAGGACGGCAGATTCTTGACAACAATTAGCATATCTATGCAAATTATACACTTTTACATATAAATATGTTATATATACAAATTTTTAAAAAAAGAAATATATGAGCTAGCTTTTATGAGAATTGCTACATATTTGTTTTATGAGCAAGTATCAAGACAAATGGAAGAATAAAAGTACAATGTTAATACAGGACAATTTCAAAGTTAATGATACTTCCATGTAGTTATTTTTGCATTTGTTGTCAAACTTCTTGTGCAAAAATTATATATTACCAAAGCTTGCGATAACAACATTCTTCATCTTAGTTTTCTTCCTTGAATGCTCCACATAGACAACCTGTTAATCCCTCTTTGTGATTGTATGTGATCTGAGACTAAGAGCAATTGTACATTGTGTCAGTTATGCATCTACAAGTAGGCCTGCACATCCAATTTCTGCAACACTTTTTATTTACTAGGGCAGCTTCCCTAGGCCCTACCTCAGTCGCCTCTTACGACGACATGCTTTGTAGGTTGCAGTGTTAATATTTTTTGCTTCCTTCGCGGGCCTTGGCAACACACGAGTTTCTTTCTTTCTCGAATCCTGTATGCCTCACAGCGTCAGGTCAGGAAGAGATTTCTAAAACGGGCCCTAGTATGCGCTTCGTAGATAGTCTCTTTCGTCGCCTCTGTTATCTCTGAGGTCCATCTTTTGCGTGGCAGGCCTTTTGCTTTGTACCCATTGTATCGGAGCAGCATTGCTCTTTGGGGTGCACTGTCTGATGGTAATCTGCTTACGTGACCGAACCATTTAATTTGTTGTTTCTTGATGAAGTCTAGTACTGATGTTGTACCCACTTTTTCCTGATGTCTTCATTTCTCAACCGGTCTCTTCTTGTTACACCCAGCATTCTGCTGAGACACTTCATCTCTGTTGTGACTAGTTTTCTTCTATCGTTTGTTGTCAGCGTCCAGGTTTGGCACTGGTAACATAATGTGGGAGAAAGATTGTGTTGAACATTGCTCTTTTGTGTTCATGGTGACGTGTTTGCATCTTAAAATTGGCGCCATTTGCCCTATCATTTGATTTGCTTTGTTGCATCTGTGTTGAATTTCATTAGTTATTCTTCCATTTGCTGAAAAAATGCTCCCAGGTATGTGAAATCTTTTACTTGATTTAGTAGATGATTATCGATGGAGATGTTGGTAGTGTTTTCCTCTCTGGCGAATGTCATTACTTCTGTTTTGTCGATGTTAATTCTCATGTTGTATTCGTTACATGCTAACTGGAGTCTGTTGATGTGTTGTTGTAGCTGTTCTTCTGTTGTTGATATGATTGCCTGATCGTCTGCAAAAGAAATTCATTTAAGAGTTCTCCGAGGTTGTTTCCTTCGCTGGTGTTAGCTATTTTACAAATATGGTCAATGTACGTGATGAATAGCAGCGGGATAGTACGCAACCTTGTCTTACTCCTGACCCTACGTAAAACTTTTCTGATAATCCTGTATTTGTTCTAATCGTACATTGGCTGTCAGTATAAACACACGAGTGACATGGTAAAAACAAATAATATATTGTCAGGCCATGATGATAATAAATTGTTAGGTAGAAAGACGATAGTGAGATGAGCATTTATTAAGGGAATATACTAACCTCACAGACTGGGGCATGGTAACTGATGATGATTCACTCATCGAGCTGTTGAGCAGGTCGCTGTAGTGCAAGTTCTCAATGCACTGAAATATATACACACAGTTATACAAATAATTTACATAGTTACACTAATACACATAGAAACCTGACAAGAGTAAATTAACATATTAACTACTAAAAGCAGCAGACTGTGCTTATTTGTCAGTCTCGTTTTGCAGTGAGCCGTAGATTGCACCTTTATTTCTTCAATTGTCAAATTAGAGCTACATTTAAGTTAATGTATTCTGATCCAGGATAAATAAGTTTGGTAACATTATTGATTGTGATCATATTTTTTAAGCTAGTTACCAAATCATAGAACATTATTTACTATGGCAACCAGTGACAGTGTCACTAACAATATTTTACATTTTTTAAAACTGCTAAACTGCCAAAATACATGTTTCAATGGGTCGGTTGATTGATATATATATATACATATAATGATAACTAAGTATGCAAAATGCATGTTTCAATAGGTCGGTTGATTGATTGATACATATAATGATAACTAAGTATGCAAAATGCATGTTTCAATAGGTCGGTTGATTGATTGATTGATACATATAATGATAACTAAATATGCAAAATGCATGTTTCAATAGGTCGGTTGATTGATTGATACATATATTTTTATAACTAAGTATGCAAAAATAAAGTGAACGAGTGATTTGAATCTGTGATATTAATAGTATTAAAACAATAGTAATGACAATGCAAACACTGGTAACAGTGGACATATGTACTGATGTTACAACTCCTTCAATGAATATATGGACCTCACTAATTACAAACATGAAGCAGGAGATAATAAAACTAAGAGATAGAACAATTGCAATAATTAACTGAAGGTGAAACATGTGGCACTCGTTTACTCCAACAAAAAATACCAGGTCTTCCTATCAATTTATTCTGATATTTTAATATATTTATAAAAAATGGAGTACTCATAGAAACACTTGATTAACAATGTAAAAATGAATTATTTTGTGTGTTTGGGTTCTTTTCATCTTGTTATTAGAACTACTACCAGCCTGATAATCATCTAAATATGATGTTAAATATTAAATAAAATCAGAATGTGCTGGTAAGTTACATTTATTCTTTACACTAACACAGACATAGCACAATAATACATAAAGACATGGTGACAGAGTACATTAACTCATTTCGCTCGAACAATCATTTTTGATTTTTTTAGGGCAGAATTGCTGGTTTGGACGTTCATTATAGTGAATTTTCAGATATGTTTTTGGTTACATTTCATTCCCCTCTGTGATTTATTTTCACTGAAACCTATTTGAAGTCATGCGTAAATAAAAATGCGTAAATAAAAATGCAAAAACAACATCATGTTTTGTTTCTTAGCAATTAAAGGGACATTGAATTAACCGGTTTAGAAATGAAGACATCAGGAACAAAAATGGGTACAACATCATTACTGAACTTTATTAAGACAGGTAAAATTAAATGGTCTGGCCACATAAGCAGATTAACAGCAGACAGTGTGCCTCAAAGAGCAATGTTACTTTAATACAGTGGATACAAATCAAATGGCCGGCCATGTAAAAACAAAAGACTGTTCTATAAATCTCTTCTTATCCTGACACTGTCAGACAAAACAAGATTAAGGAAAAGAAGAAGAAGATTCTAAGACCCATTGTGAACTAAATAATATTTAATTTAACAATGAAGATATTATAGATGATTTGCTATCAACTTGGCCAAGATGTCTTACAGTTATACAGGCTCAATTTTCTTTCTCTCTAGCCTGTAACGCCCTTGGTGCTTAGAGCAGCGACAAATACTCGCAATTCTTCTCTATTCTTAACTTTCCTCTGTATTGTGTTCTAGCTGTGATTCATTTCCTTCAGTTTTTGTTCTACTGTTCCCCTCCAGGTCATTTTGGGTCTTAAATATTTTGTTTACACTCTGGTATCCATCTCAGTGCAGTTTTCGTGACAGAATAGTCTCCACGATAGTTCATAGAGTTGTTACAAAACATACATGAAATTATTGTTGTAATCAAAACAACTATTAATACTATCTGTCAATATTATACTGTTGGCCTGCCTGCCCAACGTGTTCGTAGTGCGTTGGACGGCTACGGGATACGTTCACAACATCTTACCATATTTTGGTGCGGACACATCTTATAATCCTGAAATTGATTATACATCAAGTCACGAAGTGAAAATATTTGATACATTACTTGCTAATGTTGGAACGGGCATAAGATATATGCAGATCGTTTTTACACGACCCGTGTCCTTGTTGATTACCTGCTTGAGCACAAGCAATATTACACAGGCACGCTCAACATCAATCGCGTTGGCTTTCCTCTGCAACTGAAGTCCCTCAACCTTGCATACCGTGAAATGCGCTGGTTTCAAAATCAGGATGAAACCATGATGTGCGTTGGTTATAGGGACAAAAAAGCAAAGAAGAGTGTCCTCATGGTGAGCACAGACGCGGCTGTTGAGACAACACGATGCAAGGATGTTGACAAGCCATCCATGATACACAAGTACAACAAATACATGAATGGGTGTGACAAGTTAGACCAAAAAGTCACCTATTATTGTTCTTTTGAAAGGAAAACAATAAAATGGTGGAAGAAGGTGTTTTATTGGCTACTTGAAGTCACCCAAATCAACTCCTTCATTCTGTACACCTTGACGCGAGAAGCCGACACGACAGGATTGTCCCTGAAGAAGTTCAAACGAGAGCTTCTGACACAGATAACACGCGTGCCGCGTGACATTTCCTGAAGAAGGTCTTGCTCCTCGAAGGCGCGGCCGACAACCAGCTGCAAACCCCATGGCACCCCACCAAGATAAGAAACACATCATTTCTTATATCAAACGGGATAGAAGTTGTGTTGTATGTGCTACTCCCACGGAACGAAGGCCACTTTGTATGCCTAGGATGCCCGAATCAGCCACATTTACATCCTATGTAAATGATTGTTTTGAGGCCTTCCACAAAGTGTAGTTAGTTATTCACTAACTGCATGGTCACAGTGTACAGTTTATTTTGTCATTTTTGTGTTTTCGCCAACATTTTCATCATCATAATTGTGTGTCAACTTTTCATCATATCTTTATTTCTATTGGATATATTGTTATAAAATTTTGCCTGGACTTCACAAATTGGATTACAAATTGATTTCTAGAAGCACATAGGGATACATTTTGAAGATGCTGTTATAATGTCAAGTAAGTGTTGCATATGTCACTAATAATTTATAATTTTTTCTATTTATGTTGTTATATTTGTCCCAGTTTCTTCTAAAATATTCCATGTATTGCTATTTAACCTTGTTATTCTAATAGGTTGTCCGGTTTTCTTCAAATTAGTATATGATAAGATATATATATGTTTATTTATTGATGAGTATTTATGATTTGACAAAAATAACCCATTGCATTTTTACCTCCCTTAAATTAAATGTGTAAAACTGAGGAAATAACTGGACGTGGAAAGAGTTAATACTAGCTGTCAATATTATACTGTTGGCCTGCCTGCCCAGCGTGTTCGTAGCGCTGGACTGCCGGTTCAATTCCGCGGCTGGCAGAAAAGCCACAGGTTTTCCAGATTCACGGTGTTCGTGGCACCGAACCGAAGGGTTACGATGTCCATGGCACCAAGCCGAAGAGCTGAAAGCTCAAGTGCTTCTGGATCGAAAAAAAAATTATACTGTTGATGTTATCACACTATGGTGATACCACTTTATCTAGCTGTCTAAGAAATGAAGTAGACCATTTATCAATATATAGCTGATGTTATCTTACCTGACTGATATCACTGTAACTAAGCTATGTATGACATGAAGGAGACCAGTTATCAATATTCAACTGAAGCTTATCTTACCTGGCTGATATCACTGTAACTAAGCTATGTATGACATGAAGAAGACCGGTTATCAATATACAACTGAAGCTTATCTTACCTGGCTGATATCACTGTAACTAAGCTGTCTATGACATGAAGGAGACCAGTTATTAATATACAACTGAAGCTTATCTTACCTGGCTGATTTCACTGTAACTAAGCTGTCTATGACATGAAGGAGACCAGTTATCGATATACAACTAAAGCTTATCTTACCTGGCTGATATCACTGTAACTAAGCTGTCTATGACATGAAGGAGACCAGTTATTAATATACAACTAAAGCTTATCTTACCTGGCTGATATCACAATAACAAAGCTGTCTATGACATGAAGGAGACCAGTTATCAATATACAACTGAAGCTTATCTTACCTGGCTGATTTCACTGTAACTAAGCTGTCTATGACATGAAGGAGACCAGTTATCGATATACAACTAAAGCTTATCTTACCTGGCTGATATCCCAATAACAAAGCTGTCTATGACATGGAGGAGACCAGTTATCAATATACAACTAAAGCTTATCTTACCTGGCTGATATCACTGCACCAAGCTGCTTTCTCATGAAGGGTGCTGGCCACTAATGTCACATTTACAGGCGGGCCACTCTTTGAGTCAACAATCAGTCGAAACTCCAGACCATTATAGTCTGTCTTTGCTTCACGATCAGCTAAACCTTGCAAAGGAAGCAGGTTAGCTGCTGAAGTTTGACTTCCCAGGCTTAAGTTGGAGTCTAGAGACGACGCTGGACAAATCAAAACTAATTACAGACGGTTACAGATCTCAAAATTATGTGTTGCGTACTTATCCCAATGGCTCTCAAACTGTGCACTATGGACTTCCCTATAAAACTTTCAGTCAAAGAATGTATAACATTTCTTTTACACTTGCAACATATAAGCAAGTTTAACCAGATAGTTACTAGGGACTTTGAAGAAATTATCAGAAGTGAAAATAGTTCCGCAGTACACAAAGTTTAAGAACCACTGATTTAATGTATTAAACATATTTAACAAAGAATAGCACAAATGGTATATGGTTTAAAGAACAGAGCATGTAACTATATCATAACTAGATAACAAGCTAGTTACAACACTCCAGGTAGATTCATACTTATTTACTCTCTGTTAGAAGATGGTGATTGATTTGAGTTTAAGTCAGAAGAATAAACTAGGACACCAGGGATGTATAGCATAGGTGTCATGTTGCTGCATTGAACATCGCTGATCTAAACATTGATCTATATGTGGGTTACTATGATCAAGAGATGCTCACTACAAAAGAATACTAATGATATTAAAGGGTGGCATATCATGAATGGTAAAAGGTAAAAGAACACTGTCCGGTGACAACAGTTTCAATCATACCTCTCCTGCGTGTTGTCAGGGCTCGTAAGAGGAGCAAAGAATAGTAACACTGCATCCTACAAGGCATGTCATAAGAGGTGACTGAGGTAGGGGCCTAGGGAAGCTACCCTAGTAAATAAAAAGTGTCGCAGAAATTGGATGTGCTGGTCTACTGGTAGACGCATAACTGGCACAATGTACAATCGCTCTTAGACGGATCCCACACATATCACAAAGAGTGGTTTAACAAGTGGTCCATATGGAACGTTCGAACTAGAAAAATCCTACCAAAAGAGAAGAAGGGATCCTGATAACGAGAAGCATGGACAAATTTCACATTCTATCATAACTCTTAGAAGAATATGTAGAGATTGGTCAATATGAATGTTGACCGCACAATTAATAGAAGTTCATAGAAGATATCACATCCCATGATGACAATGATGTATATAGTTAGATCTGTGTATCAAGGTGAGAATCTGTCTGAGGTTTTCTAGCTAGCGTGCCATTGTAGGGTTACAGCAGAGTAGAATGGAGCATACAAGACAAGTACTTCCAGTATGAGGATGAAGGCTGAGACAACCACTGCTGGCCAATAATAGCTCTCCGAGGCTCCATTTACTGAGGCAATTACTGTGTCTGACTTGCCGTCTGTACTTTAGAAGGTCCAAAATGGTAAATTACAGTATGAGTGGAATGTCATTTACAGGGATTTAATACTTTCAGGTGCTTATGTGGATTTACTGTCCTGGACATGTGGGAGTTCACAACAATGAGAGCGCAGACAGATTTACATCAACATCACTTATCATAGCTGAATTGAACAAGGATGTGACAGCATGTTAGATCAAGAGAATGAATGTATATTGAATCTATACAACGATTTAAGGAATGTGGAATGACAGTAAATTGCATGATTTCATGAGTACAACTGGATGCCTGATGAGTAGAATGAGAAGTGTGTTTAACCAACTAGCAATAGAAACCATCAACGTGCATACCTTTCAACATCTGCTGGGTACGACTTAGTACTTATGATCTACCCAGGGAAGGGGAACTATGATATTGATTCCGTAACAAGTAGCCAATAACATACAGTACTAAATTACATACATTATATACTAGCCTTCAAAATCATCAATTTTCTTTAAATTAATTCAAAGATTTAATTATGAAGTATCAGTCTATCTATCTATTGTCTAATCCTATTTTGCCTTTCGACGGCAGGTTAAAAAAAAAGACACCTGGAGCAAGCCTCTTTGTACAAGGTGGAATTTAGTGTCTCGGATATTCCACTGATCCATCATTTACGCGGTTGTCCTCTGGGTCTGTTGTCGTTGTATCTGAGGGCTAGTGCTGTTTGTGGGAGACTGTCTTGTGGAAACCTTAAGGTATCAGTATTGGTTAATATTGTCACATAATATTTGGATCCAATCAAGATCACCCTTTCATCACTACACAGAAAAACTGCTATCAAATTGTGTACCACTCTAGTGCTATCTAGTAATATAAAAGAAATGTATGAGTACTCAGAAATGTTGATAGTATTCGGTGCAGATACTTACTCTCTTCATCAAAGAAACATATGTCTGAATTTGGATCTTCTATGAGAGTGCAATCAAGAAGAACAATTTTCCCAATGTGCTGCAAAATAAAAAAAATTGAAAACAATTAGCAAATTATGCATAGTAAACGATGCTGGCTTAGACACATATCATAAATAGTTTTACTTTCGACTTCCTTTTCAATAGCTAAAAATAATTGTATAGGCCCAGTTTTCATACCATGTAGCATTTTGAGGATTACAGTGCTAAGTCCATAATTTTATTTAACAAACAGTACATGAAGGATGATGTGGTAAATATCACAACAGTCTACTTTATCTTCCAATGTTTTTCTGATACTCAATTGAAGCTGTGTCAACCTATGAGTAATCTACTGTTGAAATAATCCCACTCTAGTGATGAACCATGGGTTTATGGGTACGACTTAGAAAGCAAGATACAGTTGTCACAGCAAAAACATGTACCATCTCCAAGTTCACAAATTATAAGGTAGATGCACAGTCATGCTAAAGTCATGTAGACTATTTTATTTGACTTCCATGGGATAGTCATGACTATGTACCACAAGGCCAAAACATTACCAAAGAGTACTTACTACCTGGGAAGGGGTGCCTCTGTGGGTAAATGTTTAAGCTTTCACCTTGTTCTCAGAAGGTCATGGGTTCGAATTCACGGTGCACCATTCTGTTCACGAGTGCATTTTTTTCTAGAGACCCTTAGGATTGTTGCCGGAGCTACAGAGTTCGTGCTTTGTGCAATACTCTTGGCAGGTGGCATGCAATTTCTACGGAGAGAGATCGAGCCATATGGGGACAATGACCCGAAACAATGAAGTAAATCCTTGGGCTTTGGATCCTTTAGACTTACTACCTGGAGGTCATCTATTGTCTTTATGATGCGATGTGCTAAAAACAAACAGATCTGTGGGCAACGAGAAACTTGACAGCTCAATCATTACAACATATCTGTTAATTCTTTGCATCTGATTCAGACTTTCGTGACCAATTACAACATTCTTGTGGTTCGCCAGGCTTCTTACTCTCCTAACATGTTTGTTATTTGACTGTTTCCCAAGCTGAAGCTGCAACAGAAAGAGATCACACTTGAACCCATAAGAAGAGATTATGTGATGTGTTGTGATGAAGCTAAACTGCATTCCTAAAGAGACCTTCCTGAGATGCTTCCAACAATGATGTGGTCACTGGGAGAAGTGTGCGCAGTCCCAAGGAAAGTACTTTGAAGAGGATTCAGGTTTCAGACCTCCAGATGAGAACATGCATTTTTCTCGAATACAGTTCTGATACTTTTTGAAAAGACCTCATACTTGTCAATCCACTAATGATGCAAAGTGTACAAGCTTGAGTTCTCATTGCTGTACCAAACATGGTAAACATTTGACCATGGTTGCTGTGAGACCATGTTGTTATAGTATATATTTGATTTTCTCTACCTAAGTTGGCCTTCCCTATGCTCTCAGATCTGTGGATTATGTACTGTCGATCTGGAATATAACTCATCTATTACATTCACAGGCATAATTCTTTAATACATTTATCAATCACTGATAGATATCAATGTCCCTGGCATCATATGTAACAATTTCATCAGTCACTCACATCATATGTAACAATTTCATCAATCACATCATACATAACAATTTCATCAGTCACTGACATCATATGTAACATTTTCATCAGTCACTCACAAAATATGTAACAATTTCATCAGTCACTCACATCATATGTAACAATTGCATCAGTCACTCACATCATATGTAACAATTTCATCAGTCACTCACATCATATGTAACAATTTCATCAATCACATCATACATAACAATTTCATCAGTCACTGACATCATATGTAACATTTTCATCAGTCACTCACAAAATATGTAACAATTTCATCAGTCACTCACATCACATGTAACAATTTCATCAGTCACTCACATCATATGTAACAATTTCATCAGTCACTCACATCATATGTAACATTTTCATCAGTCACTCACAAAATATGTAACAATTTCACCAGTCACTCACATCATATGTAACAATTTCATCAGTCACTCACATCATATGTAACAATTTCATCAGTTACTCACATCATATGTAACAAAATTCATCAGTCACTCACATCATATGTAACAATTTCATCAGTCACTCACATCATATGTAACAATTTCATCAGTCACTCACAAAATATGTAACAATTTCATCAGTCGCTCACATCATATGTAACAATTTCATCAATCACTGACATCATATGTAATAAACTCATCAGACACTCAAATAACATATATATTAAATACTTTTTATGGGTTGTGTAGGACAGGTGGACATGAGACTGGACTGAGAAATTTAATGGTCGCACAGCTAGAGCAGTCACTGCGAAACTGTTCAGGTTAGGATTTTATTTTTATGCGGACAAAAAAAAACTTCTTACCAGGTATTGAACCCTTGTCTCCTGAATGAGAGTTCAGGCTTTAATATAAACTCAACAGTAACTGATATAATTTATAATAAACTTGTATGCCACTGTCATAATCTATAATAGTTTTCCCAGAAAATGTATCTGAAATATATTTTATTCTTGCACACTCCCAAACTAATTAAGTTAGAAAAGGATGAACGGAACCCAAATTAATGACTTTCTGGAAGGCTTGAAACAAAAACACATTAAGAATCCCTTTTCAGCTTTTCAAAATATAATCAAATTGTTATTTTTTTGGTTATCAAATAATTTATGAACAAACTGAAATGGCAGTGTTGTTTTTACATTGTCAGTTTTGTTTTCCAATAAGATATTTGTTATTGTTTTAAAACGTTTTCCTGACTTTTATTTACCTGCAAGCGGCCGGCAGACTATGGTTCAAAGAGTAGTGTCCTAAGTTAAAAAGTGATTTTTCAAACTGCAACTTTTATACAACTTCTATAAGCAGCAATCATCGTTATTTTTGTATCACAAAGATAGTTGTACTTCACAATAAAACTGTTTTCTAACAATTGACTGTATTTTGGGGTCATTTTCATTACATAAAGATTGTCTTTAAAGGGTCTAAAAGCAAAGGATTGATTTCATTGGTTTCAATATATATCTCCATCTCTTTCGGCAGAAATGGAAGTAATGGCCAAGAGAGTTGAACAAAACACAAACTCCCTAGCTCCAGTAACAATCCTAGGAATATTCAGAAAAAAATGCACATGTGAACTGAACCAGATTTGAACTCCCAACCTTCAGAACGCAAAGTAAACATCTCAACCACAGAGACCACCTATAGAAACAATCTGTTTACACTTTATGTGTGTACAGATTAGTAAATATTGTACACAAATATGGCATCTAAGTTTACTGTTTAATAGCCCAGAAAATTGTAGAAAGATTTAGAAATACCTTAGAAGATTATTCAGACATCTGCATGAAAGGGAATAATTGGGTACAAATAATCAGATTTTATTTATGATTGACATAAAAATTCAGAATTTTAAACATGTGATAGTGAATCTGATGTGAAGTCAGTGATGTTGTATGGCTCAGAAACATGGAGAACAAAAGAAACCACAAGACAACTACAGACCTTTGTAAACGGATGTTTATGAAGAATAGTGAAACACTGGGATGGTATGATAAGATTACAAACAAGGAACTAGAAGAAAGAACTAAGCAGATACTAGTGGAAAAGAGCTAATAAAGAGACGCTGGCGATGGATCCATTGAGAAGACCGACCAGATACATTGTAAGACAGGCATTGTTTCGAAACCCGCAAGGAAAGAGGAGTAGGAAGTAGGCCAAGAGCATTGCACAAAGTATAAACGCAGTAGCTCTGCAACAATCCTAGGAGTCTCCAGAAAAGATGTATTTATGAACAGAACAGAGCAATCCTGATTCAAACCAAAGTTCATCAATGATTCCCCAAGTCAAAAAGTGTTCATTTTCAGCTGGTCAGACTAGCAAATCTGACACATATACCCCCTCCCCGACATTGTGTACCAAGTGTGGCCAAACTTAAATCTTTCTATTTGTGATCCTAAACTACACAAATGAAAACAAGTGTAGTTTGTTCTGTAAGTCAATGCTATATATATATATCTCAGTAGTTGCAGAGAGGACAATATGGACTGCGCTAAGAATGGCAGCAATCAATAACTCTCATAGCATGCCTTCATAACTCAAGCCAGTCTGAGATTGCTGACTAGAGTGTGAACTGAGCTTTATTTAGACCAGCGTTTCTCAAACTGTGTCACTGGGGCTCAGTAAACAAACTTCCAGATAAAAAGAAGTATTTCCTACCCTCTTTGCAAGACATTCAGAAATTCTTATTACACAATCAGTAGGCTACTGTTGCTATTCATAATTTGCTATGTATGAAAGGGTGCAGTAGTTTGTAACAATGGGGAAAAAATAACTGGCTGTGACCAATACATATTGACTCTCATGTATCAAACTACCAACCACACATTATAAAATACAAACAATTCCATATCTACATCACTACAAGGCAAGTCTTCTTATATTCCCCAAGGATGTATGAGTTTTCAATCTACCTACAATTTCTTTGGCATATTTTGTGTGTCTGTTTCTGTGAATAATATAGAAGACTCCAACTCACTGTGATTGTAAAATATAAACAGCTCCATATCTACATCACTACAAGACAAGTCTTCTTATATTCCCCAAGGATGTATGAGTTTTCAATCTACCTACAATTTCTTTGGCATATTTTGTGTGTCTGTTTCTGTGAATAATATAGAAGACTCCAACTCACTGTGATTGTAAAATATAAACAGCTCCATATCTACATCACTACAAGGCAAGTCTTCTTATATTCCCCAAGGATGTATGAGTTTTCAATCTACCTACAATTTCTTTGGCATATTTTGTGTGTCTGTTTCTGTGAATAATATAGAAGACTCCAACTCACTGTGATTGTAAAATATAAACAGCTCCATATCTACATCACTACAAGACAAATGTCGCCTTCATCCATTCCCCAAGGAAATATGAGTTTTTCAATCTTCCTCCAATTTTCGTTGAGTGTTTTGTGTATGTTTATGTGATTGTGAAATCTAGAGAAGACTCCCACTCACTGTGAAGTGTATAATATCACAACATCTTGAAGCACAGCGTTTTTCTTTCACCTTTCTCTGATTTTTGCTGCTTGGCGTTGCAGGTGTAATGATGATCAGTTTCCGAGATAGTGCACGCTCAGTCGCTTGATATACTGTGGTATTGTGGAGTTCTTTTCTTCTTCTTCTTACGCTCTATATCGACCACTTGTCAACCACTCTGTGTGATTTGTATGTGATCTGAGACTAAGCGTGATTGTACGTTGTGCCAGTTATGCGCCTACAAGTAGGCCAGCATTCGATTTCTGTGCTGCTTTTTATTTACTAAGGTAGCATCCCTAGGCCTACATCAGTCACCTCTTACGACATGCATTGTAGGTTGCAGTACTACTATTCTTTGCTTTCCTTCCGGGCCCTAGCAACACATGGGCGGTGGACTTTTAAGATGTCTGTAACTCCATCAATCCATCTTTTTCGTGGTCTGCTCCTTCCTCTTGATGATTCCATTTTCATGTTCTACGCTCTTGCAACTGATGCATTCGGGTTCATTCTCACCAGGTGGTCAAACTATTTGGGTCTGTTTTTTTTCTTCAATGAATCTAACAGTAGGTGTTGTTCTGATTGTTCTAATTTCCTCATTTCGTATATGGTCTCGTTTTTATTTACCGCTTTCCTCAAACATCTCATTTCACAGTTGGTAATTTTCCTTTCTTGTTCTTTTATCAGTGCTCATATTTGTGTCTGTGAATCTAGAATACTCCTACTCAATGTGATTATGTAAGAATGTGGCATTTGTCTTGTAGCGATGTAGATATGGACTTGTTTTTATTTTGTAATCACAAGGAGTGAGAGTTTTCTATAGATATCACACACACACACACACGAAGCATGCTTCCTACTACTACAACAGGCATCTCTACTGAAGTTTCTAACTTCAAGAGACTTACGTGGATCTACTGTCCTGGGCATGCAGAAGATTGCATCAACAGAATTGATTGCTGGCGAGTTAAAGATGGATAAGAGGGATAAAAAACAAACTCCATAGCTCCAGCAACAATCCCTAATGAAAAAATTGCACATGTGACTAGGTCCGGATTCGAATCCGCAACCTTCAGAACGACAGGCAAACATTTTAATTACATTGCTATAGAGACCACCAAGAATGATGAATGCAAGAAAAGTCTGGAGTCTACGCTTTCATACAAGATATTTGTCAGAGCAAGTAAAAAAAACTAAAACGGTACTAAAAGATGGAAGATAATAGATAAATTAAACCAAGGAAAACAATAACACAGTTTAAAAATCAATCTGTATTTAGTCTAAAATTATCTGATACTGATGATACAAGAGATTAGTTAGTAAAGTTTGAAAGAAATGACAGAACAAGAACAGACATTTTCAAAGTAAATGTGTTTTCATTTCAGGAAAAATATCAAAACTGCAAAAGGCTCATCTCTCATCTGCATCTGTCAGTTGATGTAACAGGCTCTGTGTTCCAATAATCAATACAATTTAAAGCCCTAAGATGGAAAGGACATGAATGGCAAGAACTCACAGAAAAATAAGTGAGGATACAAACTTGATTATGGAAGGATACTGACAGTAAGAGAAGAGAGAGAGAAGAAATGTTTCTGTTATTGTGAAGTTTACTAAATGTAAATTTTACATGACTATTATTATGTGATATGATTGTAATGAAAGTTACTTGACATTAATAATTATGTTAAAATGTGTATAGTACAATCTTGTGTAGTACAATCTTGTGTACTGCAATCTTGTGTAGTGCAATCTTGTGTAGTGCAATCTTGTGTAGTGCAATCTTGTGTAGTGCAGTATTATGTAGTACAATCTTGTATAGTACATTCTTGTGTAGTACATTCTTGTGTAGTGCAGTGTTGTATAATGTAGTGGCAGTGTTGTATAGTACAATCTTCTGCAGTACAACTTGTATAGTACAACACTGTATATCACTGTTTCATTTCTTCATATGTGTATGCATATTATTTAGGGTGTGACAGGAATGTATCATTATTTAGTTTTACATTTGGTAAATTTAGAACACACATTTTGTTAGATTGAAAGAGCATTGTTCAGCTTGATCATTCTCAACTTTATGCTTCAGTGCCAAACCTGGACAATGACATCAAACAACAGAATAAAACAAGTCACAATAGAGTTGAAGTATCTATGCAGAGTGCTGAAGGTATTAAGATAGCACCTGTTTAGGAATGAGGGCTTTAGGAATGAGGGCATCAGGAAAAGTGTGCACAACATTAGTGTTGAACTTCATCAAGAAGTAATAAATTAAATGGTTTGGTCACATAACCAGATTACCAACAGACAGTGTGCATCAAAGGACAATGCTACTCAGATATAGTGGATACAAAGCAAAAGGTTGTCCATAAAAAAAAGGTGGACAATAGAAATAAAAGAGGAAGTGAAAAGCACCATGTGCAAAGCGTACACAATAGCCTGTTCTATAAATTTCTTCTTATCTTGATGCTGTGAGGCAATCAATGAAAAGGAAAAACAGTAATAGAGGAAAACTTATGTTTCATCATGTCCACACTTGTTTGATAAAGGGCTTTTGGTCAAAACGTTGCTGTGTATTGTTATTGTATTTTGTAAAACTACAATACTTTCTTTTTATCAGTTATATGAGGACTATCATCATAGCACTCCGGACATGCTCAGAGGTGCTCCGATCTCCGTCTCAGTAAATCCAGCAGCGTCCTGCGACCCAACACGCCAGTTCGATGTTGATTAATCAATCTCTTTGCATATTTAGTATGTCGTTCTTTTGGGCTGCACCAATATTGACACCCATCTCTTTCAATCTGGTCAGTGAGTGGATTCACAGCCCTGAAACTCCTCTGTTCGGAAAGACTCTCTCAATGCGTGAAGAATGTCATTTCGATCCATGGCAGCTCCCTCTGATATTTTGTTTTTATGTGTTTCACCATTGCTCCATAGTACTCAATATCTATCTATCTATTCCTCTTAGTGTCCCTTTTGACAAATAATGCTTCCACAAAAGATTTCCATTGTTGCCATTCTTCCGCCTTTCTACCATTTGTTACCCATGTCAGGCCACAATTTTTCAACTTGTTTTCCACAGTTTTTCTTCAGATTTCATTTGGGCGTCCAGACCTTTATATCCATCTGTTGTCCATTGGAGAGCTGTCCTAGTCAATGTCCCTAATGGCATAGAATATACATACACAATTCATCTCCATCTTTGTCTTATAATGATGATCTCCAATGATGCTTTGATTATTTTAAAAGCTCTTCATTTGCTATTAGATTTCGCCAGAATAGTTGTAGAATTATTCTTAACTCTTTCCACGCTTTTCGTCGCACACTGCGCCGCAGTGGAAGTCTGTTGAATGCCATTAGCCGCACACTGCGCCATAGAGTTGCTTCCCTTATCAGAAGTCTTTCTAGTTTTACTTCTACTGTTTTACTTCTACTATTTTTAACCTTGTTATTCTATTGGGTTGTCCAGTTTTCTTCAATCTAGTATATAATAATATTTATATGTTTATTTACTGACGAATAGTTGGGATTGTGTTTTATTTTGTTTGTTTATTTACCTCCCTTGAATTAACTTTTTTTTAAATTGATGAAATACCCAGCGTGGAAAGAGTTAAACGTTTGTTTTGAAATGTCACCATCTTGTTTTGATGATGTTTTATTTGCCAGCACTCACTACCGTATAATAATACTCCCCAGGACACTGCTTCTATATATTTTAAATTTTGTTTTAAGATTCAATCCTTTGGTTTTCCAGATTGTGTTGAGAATGACAAAAGTTTGACTTACTTTCTGATTTTTCCAATGATATCCTTTACCGAATCAATATCTTGTGATACTGTTATTGGTTATTAAACTGACGTCATTGCACTTAGGGCAGACCCATAGGTGCTCAGTCTCCTCCAACAAATGTCGAAGAGTATGCATACTGATGGTTCCTGTGGCTCGCTGATTAAACACACCTCTCACGCTGACTCTCAGGCATCCAGTTCGACTTGAACAACGGGTAACTCCAAATTGCCTAAATTGCTTGATCGATTCAATATCGATTTTAGTGTCCTCATCCAACAGACAGTCGCAAAGAGACCGAAGAATATCCCCTTATCTATCTTCAACTCCCCAACAATCGATGCTGTTGATGCAAGCCTGTCCGCTCTCTCATTACCGTAAACACCCGGATGCACAGGACAGTATATCCACGTAAGCCGCTGGAGGTTAGAAACTTCTATAGACGACATCCACTCATACCGAAACCTGCCCTTCTGGATCTTGTGAAGCATTGACTGAGAGTCAGATACAACAACTGCCACAGTAAATGAAGTCCCAGAGATTCAATGGAGGGCAGCAGTAACGGCCTCAACCTCCATCCTCATACTAGAAGTAGTTGTCCTGTATGCCCCACTTTGCTCTGCAACAACCCTACCATGCGCATTAGCCAAGAAACCCCAGCCGGATTTCTCACCACGTTGAACCGACCCATCGGTATATACAACAACATCATCATTCCTTGCATTATCTTCTATCAGCTGCTTAACTGCGAGATCAGCCTTCATGTTGCCCCAATCTCTACATTCTCTTCCAAGAGTAATGATAACGTTGAGATAGTTGGTCATGCTACCATCTGTTGGGATCCATTCTTCCCTTTTGGTAGGGTTGCAACCGTAGTCACCTGGCCAATTGTTCTCTCAGCCTGGGTCATCCACGACATGCCACGCTTGATTCTCGTGCCCTTAACATCATTAGTGTTCTTGTGTAGTGGATGTCTCTTATCCGCAGTAACTCGTATATATCCTTAGTTTGGGCAAATTCATGACGGGAGTGTAGTAACAGAAGGTCAAGCATATATCTCATCTTCACAATAGGGGTATCTATAGTACTTCCCAGGTATACTGTACTGCCTAGGTATACAGAATGCTGAACTTTCTCTATGATTTCATTGTGTAACAAAATTTAGTTTTCTGATCGTTTTCTATTCCTCATTATGTTCATTTTTGCAATATTAATTTCTAAGTCCTACTGTTTGAGCTTGTTCTGGCATTCGATATATATCCTAATGTTATTCTCAAACTTGAATTGACTTTTATATTTTCTAATGCTATAGACTTTTTATGCTGGTTTACAGATAAGTTTACATTATTTTTTTTTCATATTTTAGGTTTACTTAGCAATAATCTAATGCAGTGTTTCCCAAACTGTGGTCTGCGGACCCCTGGGGGTCCACGAGGTACTCACAGGAGGTCCACAAATGCTTGAAGAAATATTATGATCTTTGACATTTCAAATCTTAGGCCAAAAACTTTGGTTTCGGATGCGCTCATCGTGCAATAGTAGGGCCTAGCGGCGCAACGCTTCTAACCGTTCTTGGCAAAGACTTTATATATTACAAAAACAATTATCAAAATGATTGAGAAGAATGAACGAACGAAACAAACAAAGACAAACAGATTTCAAACTGAAAAATAAATTTGAAAAATATGTATAAAAACAGTGGTAAACTAGTTCCGTTGCGACATCAAAGGATCCGGAACAAACCAGAGTCTAAATCTCTGAGCGGACAAAACAAAAGATCATTTGAAGTTTCCTGCAGTTTGAGAACATTGTGTACTATTGTAACACAAAGATAATTCATTCCTGTCCATTTTCAGATAGAGAAACTGTTGGGGGCCGCAGCTGTAACGTATTTAAAAGGGGGTCCGCAGTAAGGCAAAGCTTGAGAACCACAGATGTAATGGATCAGTAAGATCAAACTCAAGTTGCTGTTGTAATTTGAAGCATTTGTTGTGATTTCTAGTGTTTGTAGTACATATCATAGTGATGTCAAGGAGGTGTGCAAATGAATACTGGTCAAATCTATGTTCTGCGATACAAAATGCTGCAGATATGGGCAACACCAAGGCAATGTACGAAAATATCAGAGTAGCTCTGGGACCAAACATATCAAAAATTGCACCACTAAGATCAGAAACAGGTGAGCCAATAACAGATATGACCAAACAGCTCGAAAGATGGGTGGAACACTATTCCAATCTTTACTCTGTGGAGAAACCAGCACACCCAGTCCTCGATCAGATCATACCGAAACATCATGACCAAACCGAGCTGGATACCGAACCCACGGAGCAGGAACTTTCCGAAGCAATCAACAAACTTTCAAATGGCAAGGCATCAGGACTAGACAACATTCCTGCAGAAGTCCTCAAATACAATAGGGATGTCCTGCTGCCCCACCTCTACAATCTCCTTATTCAGTGCTGGAGAGAGGGAACACTTCCTCAGGCCATGAGGGATGCAAAGATAGTGACACTCTATAAAAACAAAGGGGATAAGAGGGATTGTAACAACTACAGAGGCATCTCCCTTCTAAGCGTAACAGGCAAAGCTTTTGCACTAGTCCTTTCAAACGACTACAGAAACTGGCAGAGCGTGTTCTTCCAGAGTCACAATGTGGATTCAGAGCTAGACGGTCAACAACTGACATGATATTTACCCTTCGACAGCTACAAGAGAAGTGCAGAGAGCAGAGCAAGCCTCTATGTATTGCTTTCGTGGATCTGACTAAGGCATTTGACACAGTCAGCAGGCCAAGTCTTTATAAAATATTGAAGTATATTGGTTGTCCCCAAAGTTGCTCCAATTGATTGTTTCCTTCCATGAGGGCATGAAAGCCAGCATACAGTTCGATGGCAGCACATCTGATAGTTTTGAGGTTAAGAGTGGAGTCAAGCAGGGCTGTGTCCTTGCCCCACTCTCTTTGGTATCTTCTTCGCAGTCCTTTGAACCACGCCTTAGGGGACGCTGATGGTGATGTTTTCATCCGCACTAGATCTGATGGTTCACTGTTTAACTTGCTGCTTAAGAGCCAAGACAAAACGACGGAAATACTTCTCAAGGACCTCCTTTTCGCTGACGATGCTGCCTTAGTTGCCCACAGTGAGACTACACTGCAATGTCTAATTAATAATTTGTCAAAGGCATGCAACCTCTTTTCTCTGACAATAAGTGTCTCCAAAACAGTTGTATTATGTCAGGAGGTAAGACATCAAATATCACTTTAAATGGTAACCATCTAACACCAGTGCAAAAATTCTGCTATCTTGGGTCCACGGTCACTGCCAGCCTTTCTCTTGATGAAGAAATCAACGCTCGTATAGGGGTGCGGCTACTACATTCGGCATACTATCAAAGCGAGCGTGGGACAACAAAAATTGACATTGCAGACGAAACTCAAATATATCGAGCCTGTGTAATTAGTTCTTTACTGTATGGCTCAGAAACATGGACAGCCTACTCAAGACACGAGAGGAGACTTAACATCTTTCACCTTCGATGTCTCCATAAGATTATGAACATCAGGTGGTACGACAGGATAACCAACTCTGAAGTACTAACACGTGCAAATCTGCCTTCCATCATGGGCATGCTCAGCAGTAGACGACTAAGAAGGTTGGGACATGTGAGAAGAATGGAAACTTATCGCATACCAAAACAAATGTTGTTCTGTGAACTTTCAGAGGGAAGAGGCACCAGGGCAGACCACTGCTCAGATATAAAGATGTCTGCAAAACCTCAATGAAAAACTTTGCTATAGATCCCAGCACATGGGAGGGACTAGCTGATGACAGAGTTGTGTGGAAAGCCAAATTACGGAAGGGCGCAGAGTCTTTTGAGAAGAGACTTAGTACGGGGCTAAACGACAAGGAGAAAGCGAAACTCAGAAGTTGTCACAGTAAAACACTTGCCTACTGACCGTCTGTAAAGATGAAAAGGGCCATATAGCATAGTGATAGGCTTGTGATTTGCAGCAAAACTCTCTTCAGTGAAACTCAAAGCAATCAAAACGCAGTCAATAACAGTTATTGTTATGATAATTGTGTTAGTAGAGTAGGATTCAGGTGCTGTCTCCATGTGATAATAAAATCCAATATCTGTCTATGATACTTTATAATGCTATTTTGTTGCAAAGAAGAAGCTTGTTATCTCCAGGTTGTTTCTTGTGCAGAATTCATGCAATCTTTTTTTTTTTTTTTTTTTAAATTTCATTCATGTTCTCAACAGTGTGTTTGTCAAGACAGACTGAGTTTTACCCCATATAGCTTGGTCCCTCTCTGCAGAAATGGCATGCCACCTACAGAGAGTATTACACAAAGTCAAATTCAGTAGCTCCTGCAACAATTCTAGGGTCTCTGGAAAAAATGCACTAGTGAACAAAACGGCGTTGTATGGATTCAAATCTATGTGCTATGGAATACATGGTAAAGTCTTAACCACTTAGCCACATACCCAAATGTCACTCCCCTTCATCTGGCAAGTATCCTACCCTCCAGAGAATCATGTCATTTTATATGTTCACAATAGTTCATCTTTCTCAGCCGCTTCTCTTCAATGTTTAACTGTTGCAAAATAGTTCATCTTTCTCAACCACTTCTCCCTCCATGTTTAACTGTTGCAAAATAGTTCATCTTTCTCAACTTCTTCTCTTCAATGTTTAACTGTTGCAAAATAGTTCATCTTTCTCAACTACTTCTCTTCAATGTTTAACTGTTGCAAAATAGTTCATCTTTCTCAACTACTTCTCTTCAATGTTTGTTGCAAAATAGTTCATCTTTCTCAACCACTTCTCCCTCCATGTTTAACTATTGCAAAATAGTTCATCTTTCTCAACCACTTCTCTTCAATGTTTAACTGTTACAAAATAGTTCATCTTTCTCAACCACTTCTCTTCAATGTTTAACTGTTACAAAATAGTTCATCTTTCTCAACCACTTCTCCCTCCATGTTTAACTGTTGCAAAATAGTTCATCTTTCTCGACTACTTCTCTTCAATGTTTAACTGTTTCAAAATAGTTCATCTGTCTCAACTACTTCTCTTCAATGTTTAAATGTTGCAAAATAGTTCATCTTTCACAATCACTTCTCTTCAATGTTTAACTGTTGCAAAATAGTTCATCTTTCTCAACTACTTCTCTTCAATGTTTGTTGCAAAATAGTTCATCTTTCTCAACTACTTCTCTTCAATGT
Source organism: Arion vulgaris (assembly GCA_020796225.1). Taxonomy (NCBI): domain Eukaryota; kingdom Metazoa; phylum Mollusca; class Gastropoda; order Stylommatophora; family Arionidae; genus Arion; species Arion vulgaris. Next base: position 74,779,870 of record CM036756.1, on the reverse strand, counting down.
TTGTTGCAAAATAGTTCATCTTTCTCAACTACTTCTCTTCAATGTTTAACTGTTGCAAAATAGTTCATCTTTCTCAACTACTTCTCTTCAATGTTTGTTGCAAAATAGTTCATCTTTCTCAACTACTTCTCTTCAATGTTTAACTGTTGCAAAATAGTTCATCTTTCTCAATCACTTCTCTTCAATGTTTAACTGTTGCAAAATAGTTCATCTTTCTCAACTACTTCTCTTCAATGTTTGTTGCAAAATAGTTCATCTTTCTCAACTACTTCTCTTCAATGTTTAACTGTTGCAAAATAGTTCATCTTTCTCAACTACGAGCTTCTCTTCAATGTTTATCTGTTGCAAAATAGTTCATCTTTCTCAATCACTTCTCTTCAATGTTTAACTGTTGCAAAATAGTTCATCTTTCTCAACTACTTCTCTTCAATGTTTAACTGTTGCAAAATAGTTCATCTTTCTCAACCACTTCTCTACAATGTTTAACTGTTGCAAAATAGTTCATCTTTCTCAACTACGAGCTTCTCTTCAATGTTTAACTGTTGCAAAATAGTTCATCTTTTTCAACTACTTCTCTTCAATGTTTAACTGTTGCAAAATAGTTCATCTTTCTCAACTAATTCTCTTCAATGTTTAACTGTTGCAAAATAGTTCATCTTTCTCAACTACTTCTCTTCAATGTTTAACTGTTGCAAAATAGTTCATCTTTCTCAACTACTTCTCTTCAATGTTTAACTGTTGCAAAATAGTTCATCTTTCTCAACCACATCTCTTCAATGTTTAACTGTTGCAAAATAGTTCATCTTTCTCAACTACTTCTCTTCAATGTTTAACTGTTGCAAAATAGTTCATCTTTCTCAACTACTTCTCTTCAATGTTTAACTGTTGCAAAATAGTTCATCTGTCTCAACTACTTCTCTTCAATGTTTAAATGTTGCAAAATAGTTCATCTTTCTCAACCACTTCTCTTCAATGTTTAACTGTTGCAAAATAGTTCATCTTTCAACTACTTCTCTTCAATGCTTAACTGTTGCAAAATAGTTCATCTTTCTCAACTACTTCTCTTCAATGTTTAACTGTTGCAAAATAGTTCATCTTTCTCAACTACTTCTCTTCAATGCTTAACTGTTGCAAAATAGTTCATCTTTCAACTACTTCTCTTCAATGCTTAACTGTTGCAAAATAGTTCATCTTTCTCAACTACTTCTCTTCAATGTTTAACTGTTGCAAAATAGTTCATCTTTCTCAACTACTTCTCTTCAATGCTTAACTGTTGCAAAATAGTTCATCTTTCTCAACTACTTCTCTTCAATATTTAACTGTTGCAAAATAGTTCATATTTCTCAACCACTTCTCTTCAATGTTTGTTGCAAAAATAGTTCATCTTTTTCAACTACTTCTCTTCAATGTTTAACTGTTGCAAAATAGTTCATCTTTCTCAACTACTTCTCTTCAATGTTTAACTGTTGCAAAATAGTTCATCTTTCTCAACTACTTCTCTTCAATTTTTAACTGTTGCAAAATAGTTCATCTTTCTCAATTACTTCTCCCTCCATGTTTAACTATTGCAAAATAGTTCATCTTTCTCAACCACTTCTCTTCAATGTTTAACTGTTACAAAATAGTTCATCTTTCTCAACCACTTCTCTTCAATGTTTAACTGTTACAAAATAGTTCATCTTTCTCAACCACTTCTCCCTCCATGTTTAACTGTTGCAAAATAGTTCCTCTTTCTCAACTACTTCTCCCTCCATGTTTAACTGTTGCAAAATAGTTCATCTTTCTCAACTATTTCTCTTCAATGTTTAACTGTTGCAAAATAGTTCATCTTTCTCAACCACTTCTCTTCAATGTTTAACTGTTGCAAAATAGTTCATCTTTCTCAACTACTTCTCTCAATGTTTAACTGTTGCAAAATAGTTCATCTTTCTCAACCACTTCTCTTCAATGTTTAACTGTTGCAAAATAGTTCATCTTTCTCAACTACTTCTCTTCAATGTTTAACTGTTGCAAAATAGTTCATCTTTCTCAACCACTTCTCTTCAATGTTTAACTGTTGCAAAATAGTTCATCTTTCAACTACTTCTCTTCAATGCTTAACTGTTGCAAAATAGTTCATCTTTCTCAACCAATTCTCTTCAATGTTTGTTGCAAAATAGTTCATCTTTCTCAACTACTTCTCTTCAATGCTTAACTGTTGCAAAATAGTTCATCTTTCTCAACCACTTCTCTTCAATGTTTGTTGCAAAATAGTTCATCTTTCTCAACTACTTATCTTCAATGTTTAACTGTTGCAAAATAGTTCATCTTTCTCAACTACTTCTCTTCAATGTTTGTTGCAAAATAGTTCATCTTTCTCAACTACTTCTCTTCAATGTTTAACTGTTGCAAAATAGTTCATCTTTCTCAACTACTTCTCTTCAATGCTTAACTGTTGCAAAATAGTTCATCTTTCTCAACTACTTCTCTTCAATATTTAACTGTTGCAAAATAGTTCATCTTTCTCAAACCACTTCTCTTCAATGTTTGTTGCAAAATAGTTCATCTTTCTCAACTACTTCTCTTCAATGTTTAACTGTTGCAAAATAGTTCATCTTTCTCAACTACTTCTCTTCAATGTTTAACTGTTGCAAAATAGTTCATCTTTCTCAACTACTTCTCTTCAATTTTTAACTGTTGCAAAATAGTTCATCTTTCTCAATTACTTCTCCCTCCATGTTTAACTGTTACAAAATAGTTCCTCTTTCTCAACTACTTCTCCCTCCATGTTTAACTGTTGCAAAATAGTTCATCTTTCTCAACTATTTCTCTTCAATGTTTAACTGTTGCAAAATAGTTCATCTTTCTCAACCACTTCTCTTCAATGTTTAACTGTTGCAAAATAGTTCATCTTTCTCAACTACTTCTCTCAATGTTTAACTGTTGCAAAATAGTTCATCTTTCTCAACTACTTCTCTTCAATGTTTAACTGTTGCAAAATAGTTCATCTTTCAACTACTTCTCTTCAATGCTTAACTGTTGCAAAATAGTTCATCTTTCTCAACCAATTCTCTTCAATGTTTGTTGCAAAATAGTTCATCTTTCTCAACCACTTCTCTTCAATGTTTAACTGTTGCAAAATAGTTCATCTTTCTCAACCACTTCTCTTCAATGTTTAACTGTTGCAAAATAGTTCATCTTTCTCAACTACTTCTCTTCAATGTTTAACTGTTGCAAAATAGTTCATCTTTCTCAACTACTTCTCTTCAATGTTTGTTGCAAAATAGTTCATCTTTCTCAACTAATTCTCTTCAATGTTTAACTGTTGCAAAATAGTTCATCTTTCTCAACTACGAACTTCTCTTCAATGTTTATCTGTTGCAAAATAGTTAAACTCAATCACTTCTCTTCAATGTTTAACTGTTGCAAAATAGTTCATCTTTCTCAACCACTTCTCTACAATGTTTAACTGTTGCAAAATAGTTCATCTTTCTCAACTACTTCTCTCAATGTTTAACTGTTGCAAAATAGTTCATCTTTCTCAACCACTTCTCTTCAATGTTTAACTGTTGCAAAATAGTTCATCTTTCTCAACCACTTCTCTTCAATGTTTAACTGTTGCAAAATAGTTCATCTTTCTCAACTACTTCTCTTCAATGTTTGTTGCAAAATAGTTCATCTTTCTCAACTACTTCTCTTCAATGTTTAACTGTTGCAAAATAGTTCATCTTTCTAAACTACTTCTCTTCAATGTTTAACTGTTGCAAAATAGTTCATCTTTCTCAACCACTTCTCTTCAATGTTTAACTGTTGCAAAATAGTTCATCTTTCTCAACCACTTCTCTTCAATGTTTGTTGCAAAATAGTTCATCTTTCTCAACTACTTCTCTTCAATGTTTAACTGTTGCAAAATAGTTCATCTTTCTCAACTACTTCTCTTCAATGTTTGTTGCAAAATAGTTCATCTTTCTCAACTACTTCTCTTCAATGTTTAACTGTTGCAAAATAGTTCATCTTTCTCAACTACTTCTCTTCAACGCTTAACTGTTGCAAAATAGTTCATCTTTCTCAACTATTTCTCTTCAATATTTAACTGTTGCAAAATAGTTCATCTTTCTCAACCACTTCTCTTCAATGTTTGTTGCCAAATAGTTCATCTTTCTCAACTACTTCTCTTCAATGTTTAACTGTTGCAAAATAGTTCATCTTTCTCAACCACATCTCTTCAATGTTTAACTGTTGCAAAATAGTTCATCTTTCTCAACTACTTCTCTTCAATGTTTAACTGTTGCAAAATAGTTCATCTTTCTCAACCACATCTCTTCAATGTTTAACTGTTGCAAAATAGTTCATCTTTCTCAACTACTTCTCTTCAATGTTTAACTGTTGCAAAATAGTTCATCTTTCTCAACTACTTCTCTTCAATGTTTAACTGTTGCAAAATAGTTCATCTGTCTCAACTACTTCTCTTCAATGTTTAAATGTTGCAAAATAGTTCATCTTTCTCAACCACTTCTCTTCAATGTTTAACTGTTGCAAAATAGTTCATCTTTCAACTACTTCTCTTCAATGCTTAACTGTTGCAAAATAGTTCATCTTTCTCAACTACTTCTCTTCAATGTTTAACTGTTGCAAAATAGTTCATCTTTCTCGACTACTTCTCTTCAATGTTTAACTGTTTCAAAATAGTTCATCTGTCTCAACTACTTCTCTTCAATGTTTAAATGTTGCAAAATAGTTCATCTTTCAAATCACTTCTCTTCAATGTTTAACTGTTGCAAAATAGTTCATCTTTCTCAACTACTTCTCTTCAATGTTTGTTGCAAAATAGTTCATCTTTCTCAACTACTTCTCTTCAATGTTTGTTGCAAAATAGTTCATCTTTCTCAACTACTTCTCTTCAATGTTTAACTGTTGCAAAATAGTTCATCTTTCTCAACTACTTCTCTTCAATGTTTGTTGCAAAATAGTTCATCTTTCTCAACTACTTCTCTTCAATGTTTAACTGTTGCAAAATAGTTCATCTTTCTCAATCACTTCTCTTCAATGTTTAACTGTTGCAAAATAGTTCATCTTTCTCAACTACTTCTCTTCAATGTTTGTTGCAAAATAGTTCATCTTTCTCAACTACTTCTCTTCAATGTTTAACTGTTGCAAAATAGTTCATCTTTCTCAACTACGAGCTTCTCTTCAATGTTTATCTGTTGCAAAATAGTTCATCTTTCTCAATCACTTCTCTTCAATGTTTAACTGTTGCAAAATAGTTCATCTTTCTCAACTACTTATCTTCAATGTTTAACTGTTGCAAAATAGTTCATCTTTCTCAACCACTTCTCTACAATGTTTAACTGTTGCAAAATAGTTCATCTTTCTCAACTACGAGCTTCTCTTCAATGTTTAACTGTTGCAAAATAGTTCCTCTTTCTCAACTACTTCTCTTCAATGTTTAACTGTTGCAAAATAGTTCATCTTTCTCAACTATTTCTCTTCAATGTTTAACTGTTGCAAAATAGTTCATCTTTCTCAACTACTTCTCTTCAATGTTTAACTGTTGCAAAATAGTTCATCTTTCTCAACTACTTATCTTCAATGTTTAACTGTTGCAAAATAGTTCATCTTTCTCAACCACATCTCTTCAATGTTTAACTGTTGCAAAATAGTTCATCTTTCTCAACTACTTCTCTTCAATGTTTAACTGTTGCAAAATAGTTCATCTTTCTCAACTACTTCTCTTCAATGTTTAACTGTTGCAAAATAGTTCATCTGTCTCAACTACTTCTCTTCAATGTTTAAATGTTGCAAAATAGTTCATCTTTCTCAACCACTTCTCTTCAATGTTTAACTGTTGCAAAATAGTTCATCTTTCAACTACTTCTCTTCAATGCTTAACTGTTGCAAAATAGTTCATCTTTCTCAACTACTTCTCTTCAATGTTTAACTGTTACAAAATAGTTCATCTTTCTCAACTACTTCTCTTCAATGCTTAACTGTTGCAAAATAGTTCATCTTTCAACTACTTCTCTTCAATGCTTAACTGTTGCAAAATAGTTCATCTTTCTCAACTACTTCTCTTCAATGTTTAACTGTTGCAAAATAGTTCATCTTTCTCAACTACTTCTCTTCAATGCTTAACTGTTGCAAAATAGTTCATCTTTCTCAACTACTTCTCTTCAATATTTAACTGTTGCAAAATAGTTCATATTTCTCAACCACTTCTCTTCAATGTTTGTTGCAAAAATAGTTCATCTTTTTCAACTACTTCTCTTCAATGTTTAACTGTTGCAAAATAGTTCATCTTTCTCAATCACTTCTCTTCAATGTTTAACTGTTGCAAAATAGTTCATCTTTCTCAACTACTTCTCTTCAATTTTTAACTGTTGCAAAATAGTTCATCTTTCTCAATTACTTCTCCCTCCATGTTTAACTATTGCAAAATAGTTCATCTTTCTCAACCACTTCTCTTCAATGTTTAACTGTTACAAAATAGTTCATCTTTCTCAACCACTTCTCTTCAATGTTTAACTGTTACAAAATAGTTCATCTTTCTCAACCACTTCTCCCTCCATGTTTAACTGTTGCAAAATAGTTCCTCTTTCTCAACTACTTCTCCCTCCATGTTTAACTGTTGCAAAATAGTTCATCTTTCTCAACTATTTCTCTTCAATGTTTAACTGTTGCAAAATAGTTCATCTTTCTCAACCACTTCTCTTCAATGTTTAACTGTTGCAAAATAGTTCATCTTTCTCAACTACTTCTCTCAATGTTTAACTGTTGCAAAATAGTTCATCTTTCTCAACCACTTCTCTTCAATGTTTAACTGTTGCAAAATAGTTCATCTTTCTCAACTACTTCTCTTCAATGTTTAACTGTTGCAAAATAGTTCATCTTTCTCAACCACTTCTCTTCAATGTTTAACTGTTGCAAAATAGTTCATCTTTCAACTACTTCTCTTCAATGCTTAACTGTTGCAAAATAGTTCATCTTTCTCAACCAATTCTCTTCAATGTTTGTTGCAAAATAGTTCATCTTTCTCAACTACTTCTCTTCAATGCTTAACTGTTGCAAAATAGTTCATCTTTCTCAACCACTTCTCTTCAATGTTTGTTGCAAAATAGTTCATCTTTCTCAACTACTTCTCTTCAATGTTTAACTGTTGCAAAATAGTTCATCTTTCTCAACTACTTCTCTTCAATGTTTGTTGCAAAATAGTTCATCTTTCTCAACTACTTCTCTCAATGTTTAACTGTTGCAAAATAGTTCATCTTTCTCAACTACTTCTCTTCAATGCTTAACTGTTGCAAAATAGTTCATCTTTCTCAACTACTTCTCTTCAATATTTAACTGTTGCAAAATAGTTCATCTTTCTCAAACCACTTCTCTTCAATGTTTGTTGCAAAATAGTTCATCTTTCTCAACTACTTCTCTTCAATGTTTAACTGTTGCAAAATAGTTCATCTTTCTCAACTACTTCTCTTCAATGTTTAACTGTTGCAAAATAGTTCATCTTTCTCAACTACTTCTCTTCAATTTTTAACTGTTGCAAAATAGTTCATCTTTCTCAATTACTTCTCCCTCCATGTTTAACTGTTACAAAATAGTTCCTCTTTCTCAACTACTTCTCCCTCCATGTTTAACTGTTGCAAAATAGTTCATCTTTCTCAACTATTTCTCTTCAATGTTTAACTGTTGCAAAATAGTTCATCTTTCTCAACCACTTCTCTTCAATGTTTAACTGTTGCAAAATAGTTCATCTTTCTCAACTACTTCTCTCAATGTTTAACTGTTGCAAAATAGTTCATCTTTCTCAACTACTTCTCTTCAATGTTTAACTGTTGCAAAATAGTTCATCTTTCAACTACTTCTCTTCAATGCTTAACTGTTGCAAAATAGTTCATCTTTCTCAACCAATTCTCTTCAATGTTTGTTGCAAAATAGTTCATCTTTCTCAACCACTTCTCTTCAATGTTTAACTGTTGCAAATAGTTCATCTTTCTCAACCACTTCTCTTCAATGTTTAACTGTTGCAAAATAGTTCATCTTTCTCAACTACTTATCTTCAATGTTTAACTGTTGCAAAATAGTTCATCTTTCTCAACTACTTCTCTTCAATGTTTGTTGCAAAATAGTTCATCTTTCTCAACTAATTCTCTTCAATGTTTAACTGTTGCAAAATAGTTCATCTTTCTCAACTACGAACTTCTCTTCAATGTTTATCTGTTGCAAAATAGTTAAACTCAATCACTTCTCTTCAATGTTTAACTGTTGCAAAATAGTTCATCTTTCTCAACCACTTCTCTACAATGTTTAACTGTTGCAAAATAGTTCATCTTTCTCAACTACTTCTCTCAATGTTTAACTGTTGCAAAATAGTTCATCTTTCTCAACCACTTCTCTTCAATGTTTAACTGTTGCAAAATAGTTCATCTTTCTCAACCACTTCTCTTCAATGTTTAACTGTTGCAAAATAGTTCATCTTTCTCAACTACTTCTCTTCAATGTTTAACGGTTGCAAAATAGTTCATCTTTCTCAACTACTTCTCTTCAATGTTTAACTGTTGCAAAATAGTTCATCTTTCTAAACTACTTCTTCAATGTTTAACTGTTGCAAATAGTTCATCTTTCTCAACCACTTCTCTTCAATGTTTAACTGTTGCAAAATAGTTCATCTTTCTCAACCACTTCTCTTCAATGTTTGTTGCAAAATAGTTCATCTTTCTCAACTACTTCTCTTCAATGTTTAACTGTTGCAAAATAGTTCATCTTTCTCAACTACTTCTCTTCAATGTTTGTTGCAAAATAGTTCATCTTTCTCAATACTTCTTTCAATGTTTAACTGTTGCAAAATAGTTCATCTTTCTCAACTACTTCTCTTCAACGCTTAACTGTTGCAAAATAGTTCATCTTTCTCAACTATTTCTCTTCAATATTTAACTGTTGCAAAATAGTTCATCTTTCTCAACCACTTCTCTTCAATGTTTGTTGCCAAATAGTTCATCTTTCTCAACTACTTCTCTTCAATGTTTAACTGTTGCAAAATAGTTCATCTTTCTCAACTACTTCTCTTCAATGTTTAACTGTTGCAAAATAGTTCATCTTTCTCAATTACTTCTCCCTCCATGTTTAACTGTTGCAAAATAGTTCATCTTTCTCAACTACTTCTCCCTCCATGTTTAACTGTTGCAAAATAGTTCATCTTTCTCAACTACTTCTCTTCAATGTTTAACTGTTGCAAAATAGTTCATCTTTCTCAACTACTTCACATCAATGTTTAACTGTTGCAAAATAGTTCATCTTTCTCAACCACTTCTCCCTCCATGTTTAACTGTTGCAAAATAGTTCATCTTTCTCAACTACTTCACTTCAATGTTTAACTGTTGCAAAATAGTTCATCTTTCTCAACCACTTCTCCCTCCATGTTTAACTGTTGCAAAATAGTTCATCTTTCTCTTCTTTATCAACCACTTCTCCCTCCATGTTTAACTGTTGCAAAATAGTTCATCTTTCTCTTCTTTATCAACCACTTATCTTCAATGTTTAACTGTTGCAAAATAGTTCATCTTTCTCAACCACTTCTCCCTCCATGTTTAACTGTTGCAAAATAGTTCATCTTTCTCAACCACTTCTCTTCAATGTTTGTTGCCAAATAGTTCATCTTTATCAACCACTTATCTTCAATGTTTAACTGTTGCAAAATAGTTCATCTTTCTCTTCTTTATCAACCACTTATCTTCAATGTTTAACTGTTGCAAAATAGTTCATCTTTCTCTTCTTTATCAACCACTTATCTTCAATGTTTAACTGTTGCAAAATAGTTAAACTCAACTACTTCTCTTCAATGTTTAACTGTTGCAAAATAGTTAAACTCAACTACTTCTCTTCAATGTTTAACTGTTGCAAAATAGTTAAACTCAACCACTTATCTTCAATGTTTAACTGTTGCAAAATAGTTAAACTCAACCACTTCTCTTCAATGTTTAACTGTTGCAAAATAGTTAAACTCAACCACTTATCTTCAATGTTTAACTGTTGCAAAATAGTTAAACTCAACCACTTATCTTCAATGTTTAACTGTTGCAAAATAGTTAAACTCAACCACTTATCTTCAATGTTTAACTGTTGCAAAATAGTTAAACTCAACCACTTATCTTCAATGTTTAACTGTTGCAAAATAGTTAAACTCAACCACTTATCTTCAATGTTTAACTGTTGCAAAATAGTTAAACTCAACCACTTATCTTCAATGTTTAACTGTTGCAAAATAGTTAAACTCAACCACTTCTCTTCAATGTTTAACTGTTGCAAAATAGTTAAACTCAACCACTTATCTTCAATGTTTAACTGTTGCAAAATAGTTAAACTCAACCACTTATCTTCAATGTTTAACTGTTGCAAAATAGTTAAACTCAACCACTTATCTTCAATGTTTAACTGTTGCAAAATAGTTCATCTTTATCAACCACTTATCTTCAATGTTTAACTGTTGCAAAATAGTTCATCTTTCTCTTCTTTATCAACTACTTATCTTCAATGTTTAACTGTTGCAAAATAGTTCATCTTTATCAACCACTTCTCTTCAATGTTTAACTGTTGCAAAATAGTTAAACTCAACCACTTCTCTTCAATGTTTAACTGTTGCAAAATAGTTCATCTATCAACCACTTATCTTCAATGTTTAACTGTTGCAAAATAGTTAAACTCAACCACTTATCTTCAATGTTTAACTGTTGCAAAATAGTTAAACTCAACCACTCTCCTCCATGTTTAACTGTTGCAAAATAGTTCATCTTTATCAATCACTTCTCTTCAATGTTTAACTGTTGCAAAATAGTTAAACTCAACCACTTCTCCCTCCATGTTTAACTGTTGCAAAATAGTTCATCTTTATCAATCACTTCTCTTCAATGTTTAACTGTTGCAAAATAGTTAAACTCAACCACTTATCTTCAATGTTTAACTGTTGCAAAATAGTTAAACTCAACTACTTATCTTCAATGTTTAACTGTTGTAAAATAGTTAAACTCAACCACTTCTCCCTCCATGTTTAACTGTTGCAAAATAGTTAAACTCAACTACTTCTCTTCAATGTTTAACTGTTGCAAAATAGTTAAACTCAACTACTTCTCTTCAATGTTTAACTGTTGCAAAATAGACTCTAAAACAAAGAGACCATATAAAAAATGAGGGAAAATTTGAATGGTTGGAATAACACCTGCTATAAGATTCCTTGAAAAACAGAGACTCAAATTGTTTGGCCACTTGGTGAGAATGAACACAAATATACCAGTTGCAAGAGCGTACAACCTGAAAATGGAATCTTCAAGAGGAAGGGGCAGAGCAAGAAAAAAATGGATTGATGGAGTTACTGATATCTTAAAAATCATAATACCACAACATATCAAGCGACCGAGCGTGCACCATCTTGAAACCGATCATCAGTTAAACCTGCTACTCTAACTGCAAACAATCAGAGAAGGACAAAGAAACAGGAAAAAGAAAGCAAATAGACTACTACTATAGCAAACTGCATTACATGCATACTCCTCTTCTGCCATCTTCTACAACAGAATTCCTATTCCTACTCATCTACACATAACTACAGGCCTTCAGACAGACATGAGGATCTAACAGAGTAAAACTTGGTGATAAACTAAGTACTTCGAACACTACAGATACTTTCTTTACTAAGCTAAAAGTCAATATGGTTTAACCAGTCCTGACACTTTCATTAAGTATGATGACACATAGTTTTAATTACAGACTTTAAATAAGGGATGTTTACATTAGGTACAAGGAATATATGCTTAATAGCAATATGTACCTTATTTACAAGCATATGGGCTATTGTAGGAGAGGGCATATAGGAAACAAAATGATAATGTATAGACCCTTTTGGTACACTAATTAAGACATGTGTCTGGACATGTCAAATATCTGGACATGATACAGTTATCTAGACGTTCAATATTTACCTCAACATGAGACATGTATCTGGACATGAGACATTTATTGGATAGCATTCACTTATCTGGACATGAGACACGTATCTGGACATGAGACACATAACTGGATATGAGACACATATCTGGACATGATACAGTTATCTAGACGTTCAATATTTACCTCAACATGAGACATGTATCTGGACATGAGACATTTATTGGATAGCATTCACTAATCTGGACATGAGACACGTATCTGGACATGAGACACATAACTGGATATGAGACACTTATCTGGACATGAGACACGTATCTGGACATGAGACACATATCTGGACATGAGACACGTATCTGGACATGAGACACGTATCTGGACATGAGACACGTATCTGGACATGAGACACTTATCTGGACATGAGACACGTATCTGGACATGAGACACGTATCTGGACATGAGACACATATCTGGACATGAGACACTTATCTGGACATGAGACACGTATCTGGACATGAGACACTTATCTGGACATGAGACACTTATCTGGACATGAGACACTTATCTGGACATGAGACACTTATCTGGACATGAGACACTTATCTGGACATGAGACACATATCTGGACATGAGACACTTATCTGGACATGAGACACGTATCTGGACATGAGACACGTATCTGGATATGAGACACTTATCTGGACATGAGACACTTATCTGGACATGAGATATTTATCTGGATATGATACACATATCTGGATATGAGACACATATCTGGATATGAGACACTTATCTGGACATGAGACACTTATCTGGATATGTGACACTTATCTGTGACATGAGACACTTATCTGTGACATGAGACACTTATCTGTGACATGAGACACTTATCTGTGACATGAGACACTTATCTGGATATGAGACACATATCTGGATATGAGACACATATCTGGACATGAGACACTTATCTGGACATGAGACACTTATCTTTACATAAGATGTATATCTGGACAAGAGACACTTATCTGTGATATGAGAAATGTATCTGGACAAGAGACACTTATCTGTGACATGAGACACTTATCTGTGACATGAGGCACTTATCTGTGACATGAGACACTTATCTGTGACATGAGACACTTATCTGTGACATGACACACTTATCTGTGACAGTATACACTTATATGTGACATATGACACTTATCTGGGCATAATACACTTATCTGTGACATGAGACACTTATACGTGACATGATACACTTATACATGACCTGATACACTTATATGTACCATGAGAGACTTATCTGTGACATGAAACACTTATATGTGACATGAAACACTTATCTGTGCCATGCGACACTTATATGTGACATGAGACACTTGTTTGTACATGAGACACTTATATGTGACATGAGACACTTATATGTGACAAAAACACTTATCAGTACATGAAATACTTATCTGGACATGAGACATTTATCTGGACATGAGACACTTATCTGTGACATGAGACACTTATCTGTGACATGAGACACTTATCTGTGACATGAGACACTTATCTGTGACATGAGACACTTATCTGTGACATGAGACACTTATCTGTGACATGAGACACTTATCTGGACATGAGACACTTATCTGGACATGAGACACTTATCTGTGACATGAGACACTTATCTGTGACATGAGACACTTATCTGGACATGAGACACTTATCTGTGACATGAGACACGTATCTGGACATGAGACATTTATCTGTGACATTAGACATGTATCTGGACATGAGACACTTATCTGTGACATGAGACATGTATCTGGACATGAGACACTTATCTGTGACATGAATCTGGACATGAGACATTTATCTGGACATGAGACACTTATATGTGACATGAGACATTTATCTGGACATGAGACACTTATGTGTGACATGAGACATTTATCTGGACATGAGACATTTATCTGGACATGAGACATGTATCTGGACATGAGACACTTATCTGGACATGAGACACTTATCTAGACATGAGACATTTATCTGTGACATGAGACATTTATCTGTGACATGAGACACTTATCTGGACATGAGACATTTATCTGTGACATGAGACATTTATCTGTGACATGAGACACTTATCTGGACATGAGACACTTATCTGTGACATGAGACACGTATCTGGACATGAGACATTTATCTGTGACATGAGACATGTATCTGGACATGAGACACTTATCTGTGACATGAGACATGTATCTGGACATGAGACACTTATCTGTGACATGAATCTGGACATGAGACATTTATCTGGACATGAGACACTTATCTGTGACAAAAGTCATGTATCTGAACATGACATGTATCTGGACATGAGACACATATATGGACATAAAACATATAACTGGACATGCAACACTAAGTGAGCCACTAAAAAACGTTCCACTATTAAACCACCCTCTCTCCCACCTACAACTAAACAGAACCCAAGGATGCCCTTATTTACTTATAAACTTAAACAAGCTACAGTTTAGGACATAACTACAGTTTAGGACATAACTACAGTTTAGAACATAACTACAGTTTAGAACATAACTACAGTTTAGAACATAACTACAGTTTAGAACATAACTACAGTTTAGAACATAACTACAGTTTAGAACATAACTACAGTTTAGAACATAACTACAGTTTAGAACATAACTACAGTTTAGTACATAACTACAGTTTAGGACATAACTACAGTTTAGTACATAACTACAGTTTAGTACATAACTACAGTTTAGGACATAACTACAGTTTAGGACATAACTACAGTTTAGGACATAACTACAGTTTAGGACATAACTACAGTTTAGGACATAACTACAGTTTAGGACATAACTACAGTTTATGACATAACTATAGTTTAGGACATAACCACAGTTTAGGACATTACAGTTTAGGACATAACTACAGTTTAGTACATAGCTAGAGTTTAGGACATAACCACAGTTTAGGACATGACTACAGTTTAGGACATAACCACAGTTTAGGACATGACTATGTCTTAATCAAATCTTGAATGAATCTAGGAGACGGATCATATCACTTTCTCCCACTGCAACTGTAGTCATATGTAAAATGGTGACCTATACGATCCCAAATTGACAGATCTTCCTTAGCAACTATGATTCAGGCCTAAAACGTGTGATAGAGGTGTTCTGTATTAAGTAATATTTGGGTACCTTTAATTTACAACTAAGGCCCAAACTGTTTTATTTATATCAACCAATTCAGTCAGTAGGTCTACACCTACTTCAGCATATTCAAACAAAACATTCATCCTGCCATTGTGAACAAGTAATGTACATGATTAAACAAGGTATAACAATTCAATAACAACACATAAACACTCACCTTAGCTAAATGTAGGCGGCCATTGGAAGCTCTGGTGGTGAGTAAGATATGATTGGTGAAGAGAAAAACTTGCCGGACTATTTCTTTCTTACTCTCTTTAAAAGATGAACTGAATGACCCTAGACGGCCCCTACTGGATTTCCCCTTCTCGTTGAGAGTTTGGAGGAGGGGGCCTGAATGAAATGATCAAACAACGGGTCAGTTTATCGTTAACTAATAACAAGATAGGTACGTCAGGCACTCACGCAAAGTCCCCAAGCGATTACACCGCTAGACTGTAACAGCTGTGCTGGTTGTCACAACGATTAAGGTGTGTGTTTTCTGACTAGGGTATCTACACTTGATCCATCTATTTCGGACAGTCTCTGTACATGATCACTTAATCTACACACTTTTGGTCAAGTAGGCAGTCTCCTCGTGGTAGTGACCTAGGCCGAGAGGGACATATAATCCAATGACATCTGACGCACAAGTATAGAGACGGTCAATCCAGACGTGTATCTGCCTCCGTGCCGGCATATTGTACACATTTAACCAGTCATCCGAATCAATTTAAACTGATTCAGAAAGCAATGATTGCAAAAATCACATACGTTTCAATGAATGTATGGTATTATATGTTTTTCTGTTCTAATTTGAAATCATTCATAAATTTATCACGGTGCCGATTGTATACACACACACACTCACACGCAAAAAAGGCGTATACACAGAGCGGACCCGTCAGTGAGCACAGAAGCCAGTAACGCCGCTGGATGCACAAGACAAATTATTGATGAGTTAAGGCTGGCCGTTCGGCACGTATTGAAGCCAATGCTCGACGGATTCACTCGTTTAACTAGAGGAACACTGGCCATACGTACTAAGCATTAGCGTCACATAGACGAACCACGTGTACAGTGTGTGAGTCAGTAACCAACACACCAATGTAGACTATATTTTTGTAAACACATAACAGATAATTAATTCATAAATGAGAATAACTATAAACAACCGTAATTAAAAACGGAGATTACAATGAAAAACGTTTATCTATTAATCATTCTTTGTTTCCTTAATTATGTTTTGCTTCCCTATTTATTCTGTGTTTCCCTATTTATTCTGTGTTTCCCTAGTTATTCTGTGTTTCCCTAGTTATTCTGTGTTTCCCTAGTTATTCTGTGTTTCCCTAATTATTCTGTGTTTCCGTAGTTATTCTACGTTTCCCTAGTTATTCTGTGTTTCCCTAGTTATTCTGTGTTCCCTAGTTATTCTGTGTTTCCCTAGTTATTCTGTGTTTCCCTAGTTATTCTGTGTTTCCCTAGTTATTCTGTGTTTCCTAGTTATTCTGTGTTTCCTAGTTATTCTATGTTTCCCTAGTTATTCTATGTTTCCCTAGTTATTCTGTGTTTCCCTAATTATTCTGTGTTTCCCTAGTTATTCTATGTTTCCCTAGTTATTCTGTGTTTCCGTAGTTATTCTGTGTTTCCCTAGTTATTCTGTGTTTCCCTAATTATTCTGTGTTTCCCTAGTTATTCTGTGTTTCCCTAGTTATTCTGTGTTTCTCTAGTTATTCTATGTTTCCCTAGTTATTCTGTGTTTCCCTAGTTATTCTGTGTTTCCCTAGTTATTCTGTGTTTCCCTAGTTATTCTGTGTTTCCCTAATTATTCTGTGTTTCCCTAGTTATTCTGTGTTTCCCTAGTTATTCTGTGTTTCCCTAGTTATTCTGTGTTTCCCTAGTTATTCTGTGTTTCCCTAGTTATTCTGTGTTTCCCTAATTATTCTGTGTTTCCCTAGTTATTCTGTGTTTCCCTAGTTATTCTGTGTTTCCCTAGTTATTCTGTGTTTCCCTAGTTATTCTATGTTTCCCTAGTTATTCTGTGTTTCCCTAGTTATTCTGTGTTTCCCTAGTTATTCTGTGTTCCCTAGTTATTCTGTGTTTCCCTAGTTATTCTGTGTTTCCCTAGTTATTCTACGTTTCTCTAGTTATTCTGTGTTTCCCTAGTTATTCTGTGTTTCCGTAGTTATTCTGTGTTTCCCTAGTTATTCTGTGTTTCCCTAGTTATTCTATGTCTCCCTATTTATTCTACGTTTTACTAGTTATTCTATATCGAGTTATTCTATCTTTGTTGATAAGAACTAGAAAAGAAGGCAATGGAGCAATCCTGCAAGTCACTTGGCATTAGATCAGGGTCTGATCATCACGCCCACTTAGCCAAAAACCACCGTAGATCCCAACTTTCTAGACAGTGTACTAAGATATCCAACAGAAAAGTATGAACATATCTTATGAAGCTTGCCAACGCTTGAACTAACTCGTAAACACATACATAAGTTCGTCAATATTATAAACACGACTAGCTTGGTTATCTTGATGATCGATTCAACATCAAATTGATTGTAACATTGATCTGAAGATACGTCAATCTGCAAATTTCTTTACTAAAAAAAATTAACTCGCACGAATAAAAAAAGATCATCATCATCAGGTGCCGTGCCGGATGGAGTAGTTGATTATGGATATACACAAATCTGTGTATGTGGTGTTTGCTATCAACTCAGATTTTGACGCTCTACCTTGTCATGAAGCCAGGCTATCCAAAATTTTCTCACTCTGTCTTCCTCTGTCTACCCACAGCCAACTCTAGATAACTAGGCCAGGTAACTGGCTGGGGGTTACCTGACCAAAAATCAGAAAAGAGGCCGGAAAATATAGATGTTTTGATAGAACACTGCAAGCTTTTTGCAATTTTACTCAATTCTGTGAGTCTATGGTTATTTATTGGTGAAAAGTATTCATAATATTGATATTCCTTATTGTTAAACTTAACTTGTTGCATAATATAACTTCGAGTTAGCATTTTGTGTTGATTTTAAAATGAATTCGTCTATATACACCAATACTGGAATGCGAGGTCACGTGGTGAAGTTGGGGTCTGATTTCCCATAATTCTTACCCGAGTCCGAAGGCCCATAAGTTTATAGTTGGCTCTGGTCTATCCTCGTGAACAAATAGTGCTTGCAATAGTCCAATAAGTTCAAGCAAGAAAGGTTAAACAAAACTATCGTTACTGCCTGTAGTGCCGCTGTTTAGGGCGGTGTGGGACAGATGGGATGAGTGCCTGAAGAATTTAATGGCAGAATGGCTAGTGCAGTTGCCGCGAAGCTGTTTATGTTAGAATTT
Organism: Arion vulgaris; assembly: GCA_020796225.1. Lineage (NCBI taxonomy): Eukaryota > Metazoa > Mollusca > Gastropoda > Stylommatophora > Arionidae > Arion > Arion vulgaris. The sequence continues at coordinate 74,761,400 of CM036756.1, read as the reverse complement.
TTCATTTATGTCCACGACAGAAAAAAAAATCATTGGCATTATCGTGAATTGGACATGGGTCTCCTACATGGGAGCAACGCACTCATCCACTCGGACAGATGCTCCCACATGGGAGCCACGCACTCATCCACTCGGACAGATGATCCCACATGGGAGCCACGCACTAATCCACTCGGACAGATGTTCCCACATGGGAGCAACGCACTCATCCACTCGGACAGATGCTCCCACATGGGAGCCACGCACTAATCCACTCGGACAGATGCTCCCACATGGGAGCCACGCACTAATCCACTCGGACAGATGCTCCCACATGGGAGCCACGCACTAATCCACTCGGCAGATGCTCCCACATGGGAGCCACGCACTCATCCACTCGGACAGATGCTCCCACATGGGAGCCACGCACTAATCCACTCGGGCAGATGCTCCCACATGGGAGCCACGCACTAATCCACTCGGACAGATGCTCCCACATGGGAGCCACGCACTCATCCACTCGGACAGATGCTCCCACATGGGAGCCACGCACTAATCCACTCGGACAGATGCTCCCACATGGGAGCCACGCACTAACCCACTCGGACAGATGCTCCCACATGGGAGCCACGCACTAATCCACTCGGGCAGATGCTCCCACATGGGAGCCACGCACTCATCCACTCGGACAGATGCTCCCACATGGGAGCCACGCACTAATCCACTCGGACAGATGCTCCCACATGGGAGCCACGCACTAATCCACTCGGACAGATGCTCCTACATGGGAGCCACGCACTAATCCACTCGGACAGATGCTCCCACATGGGAGCCACGCACTAATCCACTCGGACAGATGCTCCCACATGGGAGCCACGCACTCATCCACTCGGACAGATGCTCCCACATGGGAGCCACGCACTAATCCACTCGGGCAGATGCTCCCACTGGGAGCCACGCACTAATCCACTCGGACAGATGCTCCCACATGGGAGCCACGCACTAATCCACTCGGACAGATGCTCCCACATGGGAGCCACGCACTAATCCACTCGGACAGATGCTCCCACATGGGAGCCACGCACTAATCCACTCGGACAGATGCTCCCACATGGGAGCCACGCACTAATCCACTCGGGCAGATGCTCCTAAGGTTGCACTAAGAAAATCATATCATGAACTTTACTGTGAGAGGCGATAAATGTCGGATTCAATTGCATAGAGGAGATTGAGCTAGTTGTCAGGATAGAGCGGTATAGAGAAATTACTTGCACGCCCCCTCCCCCTATATAACGTATAACGACTCCAGAAGAATATAATGATAATAATATTTTTATGCTTGGAGATTACTGAAAAAAAGGTGTATACAATATGAGGATAGACAGAACATAAAAATGTTTGGTTATATTATGAGAATTAACTCATTTCATACCATAATCGCTATGTGTTGCCGGGGCCCGCAATGGAAGCAAAGAATTATAACACTGCGCCCTACAAGGCATGTCGTAAGAGGCGACAAAGGTAGGGGTCCACCCGTGTGCTGCCGGGGTCCGAAAGGGGAGGAAATAATATGCAGCAATGTGTACCTGCCAAGCATGTCGTAAGAGGCGACTGAGGATGGTAGATGGTGGGGCTGGCTACCTCACCCTGTAGATAAAATAAGTAAAAAAAATCTTCAACAAACATGGAAAGAAAAACTATAAGAAATAACCAGCCCGCCTGCCCAGCGTGTTCTTAGCGCGTTGGGCTGCAGGTGACTAGTCCTCTGTGTGTGCGGATTAAATTCCGCGGACTGGCAGAAAAGCCACAGGTTCCCCACATTCACGGTATTCGTGGTACTGAACCGAAGGGTTACGATGTCCATGGCACCGAGCCGAAGAGCTGAAAGCTCAAGTGCTTCTGGATCGGAAAAAAAAAAGAAATAACCTAACTCAACCATCCAAACCAGGGGATGGAGCACCTACAGGAGTGGGGGAGGCAAATGATGTATCGCTGGGACCCTTCATAAATGGATGTTTACGTAGAATAGAGGGACTGAGATGGTATAAGATTACAAACTAGGAACTCAGAGAAAGAACTAAGCAGATACCAGTGGAGAAAGAACTAAACAGATACCAGTGGAGAAAGAACTAAGCAGATACCAGTAGAGAAAGAACTAAGCAGATACCAGTAGAGAAAGAACTATGGAGATACCAGTAAAGAAAGAACTACGGAAAAGACGCTGGCGATGGATAGAACATACATTGAGAAGACCGACCGGAAGCATTGCAAAACATGCACTCTTTTGGAACCCACAGGGAAAGGCCTAGACAGATCTGGAGAAGAGAGCTTGAGGCTGATATTAAAATGATAGGTTTAAAGGGTTTCAAAGCCGAAGGATTGACTTCATTGCACCGGGTTTTACCCCATATGGATAGGTCCCTCTCCGCAGAAATGGCACGCCACCTGTTGAGAGTATGGCACAAAGCACGAACTCCGTAGCTTCAGCAACAATCCTAGGGGTCTCTGAAAAAACTGCACTCGTGAACAGAACGGCGCGGCCCGGATTCGAACCCACGACCTTCGACTCACAAGGCAAAGGGCTTAACCACTTAGCCACACAGAGACCCAGGAGAGTGGAATGGCTGGTAGAAGTTTGTTGAAGACCTGTGCATCGTTGAGAATGAAAGGTGAAGAAGATACCAAAAATGTGACAGAGTTTTTATGACCATTGTTTAATGACATCAAAAAGTGTATCACAAAAAGCTGTCGTATTTACTGTGTTTGTAGTATATGGCGTTTTTTCTTATTTACAGACGGTCAATTAGCAAGTGTTTTACTGTGACAGCTTCTGAGTTTTCCCTTGTCTCTCTTGCATTTCAGCGCATCCCAAGTCTCTTTTCAAAAGATTATGTACCTTTGCGTAATGTTCTGACCAAAAATACACTCGTGAACAGAACGTCGCAGTCCGGATATGAATCCAAGACCTTCGGAACCAGAGACAAAAGCTTAACCACTTAACCACAGAGACCCCAGTAGAGCCCGTTTCTATCCTGGACATGTGGATGTTCTCATCAATGAGAAAACAGATAGTTATGCTATATCATTGATCATTGGTGAATTGAAGATGAATATGGGAGGGATGACGGGATCTTCGGCAACCGCCTGTTGAATGAAGACATTAAAATTGATATTGAGTCTATCCAACGATTTCAGAATTTTGAAATTACATAGTGTCGACGTATGGAAACCTACAAACCTAAGGTGGCCAGACCCTATCACATCACATCTGGAGAAAATTGTGGGGAGGCTGCAGTAATTCTAAGTAAATTTGCGATTTGTTGATAAAAAAAAAAAGGTATATATAGTAATACATAAGTAAGCAAGAAATGAATAATGAAATCATAACAATGACATGTTGTACAAGCTTAATCGGTTGCTAGAGAAGTAGACTGAGCTGTGTGTTTAAATCAACGAGCCAGCCATAGCAACAATAATTATGCATACTATTTAGCATCTCCTCGGGGAGACTGAGCGCATATAGAAATGCCCGGAGTGATATAAAAAGTAAAGTAAAGGAACCCATTCATACCTCGTGGTATATAGGGCAATACAGTGTTAGGCCTGTATCGTTCATTGACCGTCAGCACACGATGGGTGATGTGGTCAGCAACACGCCAGCCGTCTTTACTTTCCCAGAGCATGTCTTTGAGGCTGGGTCTACCTGAGAGCCGTCACGGTCGGGAAAAATTCCACGCCCACTGCGGGAGTTGAACCCGGACCACCAGCCTTGAGAAACGAGTTCACTAACAACTACGCTACCGCGGCTCTCCCAGAGTGATATGTTAGTTAAACTTAAAAAAAATAAATATACTTTTATAAAAGATAGAGAAGTAGGGATGGATACATCTTAGAGAAATCATAATTAGAGGCTGTAGCATTTTACGACGATAAAGTCACATTAAACAACTAATAACTGTATGGAATGAAATTGATTAACAAGAAAACAAGGATCAGAATACTAAGAGCATGCACATTCCCAGTGGTAACATATGGGTGTGAAGCATGGACATGTGTAGTAGAAAAACACGTGTGCTTTTGAAGATAAGTGTTACAGAAGAGTCCCCCGTATACCATGGACAGAAAATATAACAAATAGATTTATAAAAAAAAACAATCAGAATCAAAGAAAACTTGCTGATGCTATAAAAAGAATAGAAAATTGAAGAATTTTGGACATATAAATAGACACGAAGGGTTGGAGAAGACCATTACGGAAGCAGGCATCACGGTGAAGAAAAGAATAGTACGAAGAAGATGGATTCAGGATCAAATGATGCTTTGATTATGAAGGCTGCAGAGGCGGGGTATCTGGCTTATGAGAGAAAGAAATTCCCAAAGATGTTAGGGTGGCAAAATTCTTTTCAGGACAAGCTATTTGATATTTCATTATATATATATATATATAAAATAATGAATATAAAATGGAATGAATTCAGGAGAAGTGATGAAATCGGAGAAATGTCTGGTCAACCACTAGTGACAACTGTTATAAGAAAGAGAAGATGGAGATATGTTGGACACACCTTGAGGAGAAATGATCAACGAATATCAAAGCAGGTACTGAAGGGGGATGCAAAAGGGTTCAAGAAAGAGAGGACGACCTAAGGAGACCCTGAAACGAACTTTGCTGAGAGAGGCAGGAAATATCGGTCTCAGTTCCATGGAGGAGATTGAGCAAGCTACCCAGGATAGATCGGTATGTAGAAATTACTTGCATGCCCTATGCATGTGTAACGGTACGAGAGGAATTATTATTATATTATTTATATATATATATATATATATATATATATATATATATATATAAGAAGAGAGAGAGAGAGAGACACAGAGAGAGAACACGTAAACACAATATTTTTTTTCACCAAATGCTGATGTCGTAAACCAATTGTGGTCAGGACGCAGTAACACTCATGGAATGGAAAGAGTTAACGTTGAATTGTCGTCTTTTCCCGTCAACATATCCTCCTGTGTGCTTTTCAGCAGTATATATCTTCTTCTTCTTCTTCGCGATCGTTCTTTGCGACCAATTTTAATCACTCTTTGTGATATGTTTGATCTTTGCCAAGAACATGTATTTGTTGCACATTGGTTTGTAGGTCCCTAAACGCATAGACTTCTACACGTTTAGGACACATGCATCCTATTTCATCCAATCCACCTAAGTCGCCTCTTACAACATGCGTAGCAGGAAACAGTGGTTCTATTCTGTACACCCCAAATTTGGGCCCCTGTAAACACTCGGGCCAGCACTATATATAACGCCTCCTTACGTGTCCAAAATATGTAATACATTTATTGTTGTAGTTCATCCTTCTACAAGTACATTCTAACAACAGACCGGCAGGCAAATGTTGCCAGAAGAAGGGTGCCAGTGAGACGTACTCACACACACAAGGTCAAACTAAGATCAATGACGTCATCTGACGACAAACGCGGGCAAAAATAATCACAAGTGCAACCAAGTCACTGGCACAAAAAATCGAACGCTGCATAGATTTTGAGAAACATACGAAACGATTTCATCATTGCTTATATGTGTTGGTCTATGGGAACCTCGGCGTATAAAATAACACCGCTTGGGATTATCAAATATGCAGATTAAGCATGTATTTTCTGGTTTCCTCGGTGCAGTTAAAACTTGATGATAAGCGGGGGGAAAAAACTATCAATTTTGTCATTTGGGGTGGGGAGTGCGTCAGTGTGTTGTCGGGGCTCTCAAGGGGAGTAAAGAATAGTAACACTACGACCTACAAGGCATGTCGTAAGAGGCGACTGAGGTAGGGGCCTAGGAAGCTACCCTAGTAAATAAAAAGCGTCGCAGAAATCGGACGAGCTGGCCTACTTGTAGACACATAACTGGCACAACGTACAGCTGCTCTTAGGCTCGGATCACATACAAATCACAAAGAGTGGTAACAAGTAGTCGATATGGAGCGTTCGAAGAAGAAGTGGTGGACGGGGGAGAAAGATCTGATCATTGTTATGTTGTCCTCTGAAACAATCGGGTCCTTTAGATTTGTGTGAACCCAACGGTTTGCCATGGGGTATTGAGCCTTACACAGACCGATCGACTATCACACTGTACAGTTTGGTTTCTGAGCGTGATTTTAAACATGAGTTTAGACTTTACAAACAATTTGATCTTTTAATGGACAAGACGGGCATGAGTTAGCTTTGATGATCTTCATTGTTTACAATCAGCTCGCGTGTATGATGCTACAGTATAACTAAGTAGATGTGGTAATATAATGTGAGGTTTCCTCTTTGTAAAACCGTGCCAGTACAATAACATCTGTACACATTTGTGTATTTTAGGACAATATCCTTGCTACTGTGAAGTTTATGTCGTTTTAATAAAACGTTAGTGTATTAAAGAAAGCAGGGCTGGAGGGCATGGTTCATGGAAGACGACGTAGAGGACAACCAAGACGACGACGGCAACAGGATATTAAAAAATACTTTGAAAATGACGATATATATTAGACAGTAGAATTTGCTAGAGACAGTGGGTCTATGATATCATTAGGACAACAGCGCCGTTCTGTAAAGGATATTTTGCTTGAACAAGAAACAGTACGAGATACAAAAGTGGAGTTTGATTGAATAAATCACCAAGCATGACAATGGAGATAACGGCTGTCTCTGTGGCGACTTCGTGGTTGACAGAACAAAAATGAACGCTTAGAATGATAGCAACAGACTCAATGAGTATAATTAGAAGGGTATAAGAGCACTATACTAGTAGTCACAGAAGAATAGTAAAAGAACAATGAACTGGTGTTGTTAGTCGCCACAAGCTGACAGACATACTAAGGAGAAGATTTGAGCACTTATTTACTAATTGGTATGTGCATCGACGACTAAACTAAACCTTAGGTGGGTTCATGCACGCAGTTTTGCATTGAATTGGTAAACAGCATTTGGCTCTAGAAACTCTTGTCTTTCAACGCCTGGGCAAAAAATGTGTGAAGAGAAATGAAAGGGTAGAACAATTAGCCTGAACGAAATTCTTACAAGTGGAAAAAAGTAGTACAAATGAGGAAATCATAAATGTTCACTACTTTACAAATGCGTAAACAGAATTAGATACAATAAAGCACCGGCTTAAAATGGAGGGTGTAGTGCAGACATGAACGTTGTTGCTGTTTACGTGGTGAAGAGGGAGAATATATCAACCACCAACACCACTTGGATTCAATAATCGCAAGAACATTTGAGATGGTTGCTCTATTTGAGAACGGAGTACGTATAGAATTGTCCAATATGAGAGTATGTCGATCAGAAGAATTGAACTAAACACCACTACTGTAAGAGGCAGTAAACGTTGACTATCAAATGAAGTCAAGCTTAGTATTGCTAGATATGAATACTATAGAGGTATATACGGTCCAAAATTGCAGGGTGCGGTACGAGTAGCTATCGTCTAAAGAGGTTTCAAACCTCGAGAGACTAAGGTGGATCTACTGTCCTGGTTATACGAATGTTAGCGACAACGAGAGAGCGGACGACATACTTGCATCGAACACATCGATTGTTGGGAGTTTATGATGGACAAGGGGATGTTCTTTCTGTCTTATTGACCTATGTTGGGGAGTTTATGATGGACAAGGGGGATGTTCTTTTCTGTCTTATTGACCTATGTTGGGGAGTTTATGATGGACAAGGGGGGATATTCTTTTCTGTCTTATTGACCTATGTTGGGGAGTTTATGATGGACAAGGGGGATATTCTTTCTGTCTTATTGACCTATGTTGGGGAGTTTATGATGGACAATGGGGATGTTCTTTTCTGTCTTATTGACCTATGTTGGGGAGTTTATGATGGACAAGGGGGATATTCTTTTCTGTCTTATTGACCTATGTTGGGGAGTTTATGATGGACAAGGGGGGATATTCTTTTCTGTCTTATTGACCTATGTTGGGGAGTTTATGATGGACAATGGGGATGTTCTTTTCTGTCTTATTGACCTATGTTGGGGAGTTTATGATGGACAAGGGGTATGTTCTTTTCTGTCTTATTGACCTATGTTGGGAGTTTATGATGGACAAGGGGATGTTCTTTCTGTCTTATTGACCTATGTTGGGGAGTTTATGATGGACAAGGGGGATATTCTTTCTGTCTTATTGACCTATGTTGGGGAGTTTATGATGGACAAGGGGGATGTTCTTTCTGTCTTATTGACCTATGTTGGGGAGTTTATGATGGACAAGGGGGATGTTCTTTTCTGTCTTATTGACCTATGTTGGGGAGTTTATGATGGACAAGTGGGATGTTCTTTCTGTCTTATTGACCTATGTTGGGGAGTTTATGATGGACAAGGGGATGTTCTTTCTGTCTTATTGACCTATGTTGGGGAGTTTATGATGGACAAGGGGATGTTCTTTCTGTCTTATTGACCTATGTTGGGGAGTTTATGATGGACAAGGGGGATATTCTTTCTGTCTTATTGACCTATGTTGGGGAGTTTATGATGGACAAGGGGGATGTTCTTTCTGTCTTATTGACCTATGTTGGGAGTTTATGATGGACAAGGGGATGTTCTTTCTGTCTTATTGACCTATGTTGGGGAGTTTATGATGGACAAGGGGGATATTCTTTCTGTCTTATTGACCTATGTTGGGGAGTTTATGATGGACAAGGGGATGTTCTTTCTGTCTTATTGACCTATGTTGGGGAGTTTATGATGGACAAGGGGGATGTTCTTTCTGTCTTATTGACCTATGTTGGGGAGTTTATGATGGACAAGGGGATGTTCTTTCTGTCTTATTGACCTATGTTGGGAGTTTATGATGGACAAGGGGATGTTCTTTCTGTCTTATTGACCTATGTTGGGGAGTTTATGATGGACAAGGGGATGTTCTTTCTGTCTTATTGACCTATGTTGGGGAGTTTATGATGGACAAGGGGATGTTCTTTCTGTCTTATTGACCTATGTTGGGGAGTTTATGATGGACAAGGGGATGTTCTTTCTGTCTTATTGACCTATGTTGGGGAGTTTATGATGGACAAGGGGATATTCTTTCTGTCTTATTGACCTATGTTGGGAGTTTATGATGGACAAGGGGATGTTCTTTCTGTCTTATTGACCTATGTTGGGGAGTTTATGATGGACAAGGGGATGTTCTTTCTGTCTTATTGACCTATGTTGGGGAGTTTATGATGGACAAGGGGGTTGTTCTTTCTGTCTTATTGACCTATGTTGGGGAGTTTATGATGGACAAGGGGGATGTTCTTTCTGTCTTATTGACCTATGTTGGGGAGTTTATGATGGACAAGGGGGGATATTCTTTTCTGTCTTATTGACCTATGTTGGGGAGTTTATGATGGACAAGGGGATGTTCTTTCTGTCTTATTGACCTATGTTGGGGAGTTTATGATGGACAAGGGGATGTTCTTTCTGTCTTATTGACCTATGTTGGGGAGTTTATGATGGACAAGGGGGGATATTCTTTTCTGTCTTATTGACCTATGTTGGGGAGTTTATGATGGACAAGGGGATGTTCTTTCTGTCTTATTGACCTATGTTGGGGAGTTTATGATGGACAAGGGGGGATATTCTTTTCTGTCTTATTGACCTATGTTGGGGAGTTTATGATGGACAAGGGGATGTTCTTTCTGTCTTATTGACCTATGTTGGGGAGTTTATGATGGACAATGGGGATGTTCTTTTCTGTCTTATTGACCTATGTTGGGGAGTTTATGATGGACAAGGGGATGTTCTTTTCTGTCTTATTGACCTATGTTGGGAGTTTATGATGGACAAGGGGATGTTCTTTCTGTCTTATTGACCTATGTTGGGGAGTTTATGATGGACAAGGGGGATGTTCTTTCTGTCTTATTGACCTATGTTGGGGAGTTTATGATGGACAAGGGGATGTTCTTTCTGTCTTATTGACCTATGTTGGGAGTTTATGATGGACAAGGGGATGTTCTTTCTGTCTTATTGACCTATGTTGGGGAGTTTATGATGGACAAGGGGATGTTCTTTCTGTCTTATTGACCTATGTTGGGGAGTTTATGATGGACAAGGGGATGTTCTTTCTGTCTTATTGACCTATGTTGGGGAGTTTATGATGGACAAGGGGATGTTCTTTCTGTCTTATTGACCTATGTTGGGGAGTTTATGATGGACAAGGGGGATGTTCTTTCTGTCTTATTGACCTATGTTGGGGAGTTTATGATGGACAATGGGGATGTTCTTTTCTGTCTTATTGACCTATGTTGGGGAGTTTATGATGGACAAGGGGATGTTCTTTCTGTCTTATTGACCTATGTTGGGGAGTTTATGATGGACAAGGGGATGTTCTTTTCTGTCTTATTGACCTATGTTGGGAGTTTATGATGGACAATGGGGATGTTCTTTTCTGTCTTATTGACCTATGTTGGGGAGTTTATGATGGACAAGGGGGATGTTCTTTCTGTCTTATTGACCTATGTTGGGGAGTTTATGATGGACAAGGGGATGTTCTTTTCTGTCTTATTGACCTATGTTGGGAGTTTATGATGGACAATGGGGATGTTCTTTTCTGTCTTATTGACCTATGTTGGGGAGTTTATGATGGACAAGGGGGATGTTCTTTCTGTCTTATTGACCTATGTTGGGGAGTTTATGATGGACAAGGGGATATTCTTTCTGTCTTATTGACCATGTTGGGAGTTTATGATGGACAATGGGGATGTTCTTTTCTGTCTTATTGACCTATGTTGGGGAGTTTATGATGGACAATGGGGATGTTCTTTTCTGTCTTATTGACCTATGTTGGGGAGTTTATGATGGACAAGGGGATGTTCTTTCTGTCTTATTGACCTATGTTGGGGAGTTTATGATGGACAAGGGGATGTTCTTTCTGTCTTATTGACCTATGTTGGGGAGTTTATGATGGACAATGGGGATGTTCTTTTCTGTCTTATTGACCTATGTTGGGGAGTTTATGATGGACAAGGGGGATGTTCTTTTCTGTCTTATTGACCTATGTTGGGGAGTTTATGATGGACAAGGGGATGTTCTTTCTGTCTTATTGACCTATGTTGGGGAGTTTATGATGGACAATGGGGATGTTCTTTTCTGTCTTATTGACCTATGTTGGGGAGTTTATGATGGACAAGGGGATGTTCTTTCTGTCTTATTGACCTATGTTGGGGAGTTTATGATGGACAAGGGGGATATTCTTTCTGTCTTATTGACCTATGTTGGGGAGTTTATGATGGACAAGGGGGATATTCTTTTCTGTCTTATTGACCTATGTTGGGGAGTTTATGATGGACAAGGGGGATATTCTTTCTGTCTTATTGACCTATGTTGGGGAGTTTATGATGGACAAGGGGATGTTCTTTCTGTCTTATTGACCTATGTTGGGGAGTTTATGATGGACAAGGGGGATATTCTTTCTGTCTTATTGACCTATGTTGGGGAGTTTATGATGGACAATGGGGATGTTCTTTTCTGTCTTATTGACCTATGTTGGGGAGTTTATGATGGACAAGGGGGGATATTCTTTTCTGTCTTATTGACCTATGTTGGGGAGTTTATGATGGACAAGGGGATGTTCTTTCTGTCTTATTGACCTATGTTGGGGAGTTTATGATGGACAAGGGGGGATGTTCTTTTCTGTCTTATTGACCTATGTTGGGGAGTTTATGATGGACAAGGGGGATGTTCTTTCTGTCTTATTGACCTATGTTTGGGAGTTTATGATGGACAAGGGGGATGTTCTTTCTGTCTTATTGACCTATGTTGGGGAGTTTATGATGGACAAGGGGATGTTCTTTCTGTCTTATTGACCTATGTTGGGGAGTTTATGATGGACAAGGGGATGTTCTTTTCTGTCTTATTGACCTATGTTGGGAGTTTATGATGGACAAGGGGATGTTCTTTCTGTCTTATTGACCTATGTTGGGGAGTTTATGATGGACAAGGGGATGTTCTTTCTGTCTTATTGACCTATGTTGGGGAGTTTATGATGGACAAGGGGATGTTCTTTCTGTCTTATTGACCTATGTTGGGGAGTTTATGATGGACAAGGGGATGTTCTTTCTGTCTTATTGACCTATGTTGGGGAGTTTATGATGGACAAGGGGATGTTCTTTCTGTCTTATTGACCTATGTTGGGGAGTTTATGATGGACAAGGGGATGTTCTTTCTGTCTTATTGACCTATGTTGGGGAGTTTATGATGGACAATGGGGATGTTCTTTTCTGTCTTATTGACCTATGTTGGGGAGTTTATGATGGACAAGGGGGATATTCTTTCTGTCTTATTGACCTATGTTGGGGAGTTTATGATGGACAAGGGGATGTTCTTTCTGTCTTATTGACCTATGTTGGGAGTTTATGATGGACAAGGGGATGTTCTTTCTGTCTTATTGACCTATGTTGGGGAGTTTATGATGGACAATGGGGATGTTCTTTTCTGTCTTATTGACCTATGTTGGGGAGTTTATGATGGACAAGGGGATGTTCTTTTCTGTCTTATTGACCTATGTTGGGAGTTTATGATGGACAATGGGGATGTTCTTTTCTGTCTTATTGACCTATGTTGGGGAGTTTATGATGGACAATGGGGATGTTCTTTTCTGTCTTATTGACCTATGTTGGGGAGTTTATGATGGACAAGGGGGATGTTCTTTCTGTCTTATTGACCTATGTTGGGGAGTTTATGATGGACAAGGGGGATATTCTTTCTGTCTTATTGACCTATGTTGGGGAGTTTATGATGGACAAGGGGGGATATTCTTTTCTGTCTTATTGACCTATGTTGGGGAGTTTATGATGGACAAGGGGGATATTCTTTCTGTCTTATTGACCTATGTTGGGGAGTTTATGATGGACAAGGGGATGTTCTTTCTGTCTTATTGACCTATGTTGGGGAGTTTATGATGGACAAGGGGGATATTCTTTCTGTCTTATTGACCTATGTTGGGGAGTTTATGATGGACAAGGGGATGTTCTTTCTGTCTTATTGACCTATGTTGGGGAGTTTATGATGGACAAGGGGGATATTCTTTTCTGTCTTATTGACCTATGTTGGGGAGTTTATGATGGACAAGGGGATGTTCTTTCTGTCTTATTGACCTATGTTGGGAGTTTATGATGGACAATGGGGATGTTCTTTTCTGTCTTATTGACCTATGTTGGGGAGTTTATGATGGACAAGGGGATGTTCTTTCTGTCTTATTGACCTATGTTGGGGAGTTTATGATGGACAAGGGGATGTTCTTTCTGTCTTATTGACCTATGTTGGGGAGTTTATGATGGACAAGGGGATGTTCTTTCTGTCTTATTGACCTATGTTGGGGAGTTTATGATGGACAATGGGGATGTTCTTTTCTGTCTTATTGACCTATGTTGGGGAGTTTATGATGGACAAGGGGATGTTCTTTCTGTCTTATTGACCTATGTTGGGGAGTTTATGATGGACAAGGGGATGTTCTTTCTGTCTTATTGACCTATGTTGGGGAGTTTATGATGGACAAGGGGATGTTCTTTCTGTCTTATTGACCTATGTTGGGGAGTTTATGATGGACAAGGGGATGTTCTTTCTGTCTTATTGACCTATGTTGGGGAGTTTATGATGGACAATGGGGATGTTCTTTTCTGTCTTATTGACCTATGTTGGGGAGTTTATGATGGACAAGGGGGATGTTCTTTTCTGTCTTATTGACCTATGTTGGGGAGTTTATGATGGACAAGGGGGATATTCTTTCTGTCTTATTGACCTATGTTGGGGAGTTTATGATGGACAAGGGGGATATTCTTTCTGTCTTATTGACCTATGTTGGGGAGTTTATGATGGACAATGGGGATGTTCTTTTCTGTCTTATTGACCTATGTTGGGGAGTTTATGATGGACAAGGGGGATGTTCTTTTCTGTCTTATTGACCTATGTTGGGGAGTTTATGATGGACAATGGGGATGTTCTTTTCTGTCTTATTGACCTATGTTGGGGAGTTTATGATGGACAATGGGGATGTTCTTTTCTGTCTTATTGACCTATGTTGGGGAGTTTATGATGGACAAGGGGATGTTCTTTCTGTCTTATTGACCTATGTTGGGAGTTTATGATGGACAAGGGGATGTTCTTTCTGTCTTATTGACCTATGTTGGGGAGTTTATGATGGACAAGGGGGATGTTCTTTCTGTCTTATTGACCTATGTTGGGGAGTTTATGATGGACAATGGGGATGTTCTTTTCTGTCTTATTGACCTATGTTGGGGAGTTTATGATGGACAATGGGGATGTTCTTTTCTGTCTTATTGACCTATGTTGGGGAGTTTATGATGGACAAGGGGATGTTCTTTCTGTCTTATTGACCTATGTTGGGGAGTTTATGATGGACAAGGGGATGTTCTTTCTGTCTTATTGACCTATGTTGGGAGTTTATGATGGACAAGGGGATGTTCTTTCTGTCTTATTGACCTATGTTGGGGAGTTTATGATGGACAAGTGGGATGTTCTTTCTGTCTTATTGACCTATGTTGGGGAGTTTATGATGGACAATGGGGATGTTCTTTTCTGTCTTATTGACCTATGTTGGGGAGTTTATGATGGACAAGGGGATGTTCTTTCTGTCTTATTGACCTATGTTGGGGAGTTTATGATGGACAAGGGGATGTTCTTTTCTGTCTTATTGACCTATGTTGGGAGTTTATGATGGACAAGGGGATGTTCTTTCTGTCTTATTGACCTATGTTGGGGAGTTTATGATGGACAAGGGGATGTTCTTTCTGTCTTATTGACCTATGTTGGGGAGTTTATGATGGACAAGGGGGATGTTCTTTCTGTCTTATTGACCTATGTTGGGGAGTTTATGATGGACAAGGGGGATGTTCTTTCTGTCTTATTGACCTATGTTGGATACAATGGTAGTTGAATCAATCCAGCGATTTATGGAGTTGCGATTTATGGAGTTGCGATTTATGGAGTTGCGATTTATGGAGTTGAGAATTATACGTTGTACAAGTAGATCTGGATGCTTGAGGGGCAGAGAGAGAAGTGTGTCACTTGACTTACTAATTTTCCTTTTACCTCCGGACGCATTTATATTTGGATTGTTATCAGTTATAGGAGAACTATCATCATAGCACTCCGGACATGTCCATAAGTGCTCCGATCTCCGCCATTCCAGCAGCGTTCAGCGGCCCAACACGCCAGTTCGATATTAATTAATCAATCTCTTTGCATATTTAGTATGTCGTTCTTTTCGGGCTGTACCAATATTGACACCCATCTCTTTCAATTTAGAGTGTATAATAAACTAGCTAGTATAGCAGCTTTGTGCCATCTTAAAACGTAACGAGAGCCCGTATATCAGCACATAAGTATGAAAGAGTTAACCACCGAGCCACAAGAACCATCAGTATGCATATCCTTCGACATCTGTTGGGGAAACTGAGCGCCTATGCGTCTGCCCGGAGTGCTGCGAAGTCTGTTCAGCAACCAATAACCAGAATACTATACAGGTAAGAGAAGTTGTTTGATAAACCAACACAGTACTGTAACTGTCAATCCCCTTCTGCTGACGGACATACTTAAGATGAGATCGCATCACTTATGGACATGTGTCTGTGTAATGAGAATGATATCATGATATACCAACACAGTACTGAAACTGTCAATCACCTTGTGCTGACGGATGATGATATAATGAAGCTGAGATCGCATCACTTATGGACATGTTTCTTGTGTAATAAGAATGATATCATGACTAAGTAAATAATTATCCGTCTTCCACAAGACCCCCCATATCGATCATCCACTTACATATTAAAAGAAATGAATTTAGGGGCCTACCAAACCAATGTGCAACGTATACACGTTCTTGGCAAAGATCAAGCATATCACAAAGAGTGATTAAAATTGGTCGTAAAGAACGAACGCAAAGAAGAAGAAGAAGAAAAGAAATGAATGTCCGCCCCCCACAAATGCCCACTTTTTCCTGACTCAATTAAAAAAAAGGAAGCAACTTGAGGGTGCATCTTATATATACATTAGGTCTCTGAGAATATATTTGCAGTTCTAGGATTACTTCATCTCCTTCTCCGAACGCTTCATATCGACCACTTGTTAACCACTCTGTGTGATTTGTATGTGATATGTGCATAAGAGCGATTGTACGTTGTACCAGTTATACGTGTACAAGTAGGCCAGCACATCCGATTTTTGCGACGCTTTTTATTTACTAGTCTAGCTTCCCTAGGTCCTACATAAGTCTCCTCTTACGACATGCCTTGTAGGTCGCAGTGGTACTATTCTTTGCTTCCCTTGCGGGCACCAGTACCACACGGGCGGTTCTAGGATTAGAACTCAACACTATTGTGTACAGCATCTGTCGAATACACACTATTCATAAACATTTCGCGAACGCATACATTCAGGCGTACGATGACATGCACGCATACAATGACATGCACGCACACACTTAAATATATAGCTAGCTCTGCTTTGTTCCGCATCTGACCGCCCGTGTCTAAAGAGATATTTTTACAATACAAAAGAAAACGTAAAGAAGGAAAAAGGAGTCTGCGCCTACTTTATTTGTTTATTTATTTTTATTATTGAATTATGTCGATCGATTGTAGCTAAATTTAGCCTCCATATTTCCTGCTTCTTTCTAACGAGACTACATTTTTTTTTAAAATCTCGATTTAGTTGAGATTGTTTATATCGACACATCACAAACGTTTTCTACATTTCCAGCCTTGGAATATTAAGGATGCGTTAAAATACTCGTCTTAAAAAAAAAACACTGTGACAGGGCCATTCTTAATGATCAGATTTCACAAACACAAAAGACTGTGTTGGCGCACCAACCAGCTACCGTTATAAACACGACTCACGCGAGCACGGACGCCAGATTAAAAAGGGGATACAACAAAGTGGGGGAAATAGGCGAGCGACAACCAAGCGAGATTGAATGTCACGTGGTTGGGGAATGGATTGAATGTCTGAGATTCATTATTGATTTCTCTCACACGTGCAGTGGGTCGCAATGGGTGGCGTTAAACTAGATTGAAACCCAGGTACGGACTTTACATCTCTGATATTAACAATATTACAAACATTACACATCAACGTGATATAAATATAGCGACATCTAAATAACACTTTTAAAAAACTAGACAGAATATGCTTGGTTTAAAAAAAAATTGTAATTACTCCAGTCCGTTATAAGAGAATCCTGTCTATGTCAACACGCGTTGTAGCTGTGTGCTGATCCGAGCACACCTCACTGGACACACAGTTCGATAATGCGCTGATTATTTTACTGAACTAAAGAAGTCAAATCTAGAGTTCGATAAAATCACAAGTTAACATGCTCACAGTAAATACTGCCTCAATCACAAGTTTACAGTAAATACTGCCTCAATAACAAGTTTACAGTAAATACTGCATCAATCACAAGTTTACAGTAAATACTGCATCAATCACAAGTTTACAGTAAATACTGCATCAATCACAAGCTTGGAGTAAATACTGCCTCAATCAAAAATTTTACAGTAAATACTGTCTCGATCACATGCTTACAGTAAATACTGTCTCAATCACAAGTTTACAGTAAATACTGCCTCAATCACAAGCTTACAGTAAATACTGCATCAATCATAAGTTTACAGTAAATACTGCCTCAATCATAAGTTTACAGTAAATACTGCCTCAATCCCAAGTTTACAGTAAATACTGCCTCAATCACAAGCTTACAGTAAATACTGCCTCAATCACAAGTTTACAGTAAATACTGCCTCAATCATAAGTTTACAGTAAATACTGCCTCAATCACAAGTTTACAGTAAATACTGCCTCAATCCCAAGTTTACAGTAAATACTGCCTCACTCCCAAGTTTACAGTAAATACTGCTTCAATGACAAGCTTACAGTAAATACTCCCTCAATCCCAAGTTTACAGTAAATACTGCATCAATCACAAGTTTACAGTAAATACTACCTCAATCACAAGTTAAAAGTAAATACTGCCTCAATCACAAGTTTACAGTAAATACTGCCTCAATCACAAGTTTACAGTAAATACTGTCTCAATCACAAGTTTACAGTAAATACTGCCTCAATCACAAGTTAACATGCTTACAGTAAATACTGCTTCAATCACTAGTTTACAGTAAATACTGTCTCAATCACAAGTTTACAGTAAATACTGCCTCAATCCCAAGTTTACAGTAAATACTGCCTCACTCCCAAGTTTACAGTAAATACTGCTTCAATGACAAGCTTACAGTAAATACTCCCTCAATCCCAAGTTTACAGTAAATACTGCATCAATCACAAGTTTACAGTAAATACTACCTCAATCACAAGTTAAAAGTAAATACTGCCTCAATCACAAGTTTACAGTAAATACTGCCTCAATCACAAGTTTACAGTAAATACTGTCTCAATCACAAGTTTACAGTAAATACTGCCTCAATCACAAGTTAACATGCTTACAGTAAATACTGCTTCAATCACTAGTTTACAGTAAATACTGTCTCAATCACAAGTTTACAGTAAATACTGCCTCAATCCCAAGTTTACAGTAAATACTGCCTCAATCACAAGCTTACAGTAAATACTGCCTCAATCACAAGTTTACAGTAAATATTGCCTCAATCATAAGTTTACAGTAAATACTGCTTCAATCACAAGTTTACAGTAAATACTGCTTCAATCACAAGTTTACAGTAAATATTGCCTCAATCATAAGTTTACAGTAAATACTGCTTCAATCACAAGTTTACAGTAAATACTGCCACAATCATAAGTTTACAGTAAATACTGCCACAATCCCAAGTTTACACTAAATATTGCCTCAATCACAAGTTTATAGTAAATACTGTCACAATCCCAAGTTTACAGTAAATACTGCCTCAATCACAAGTTAACATGCTTACAGTAAATACTGCTTCAATCACAAGTTTACAGTAAATACTGCCTCAATCACAAGCTTACAGTAAATACTGTCTCAATCACAAGCTTACAGTAAATACTGTCTCAATCACAAGTTTATAGTAAATACTGTCTCAATCACAAGTTTACAGTAAATACTGCCTCAATCACAAGTTAACATGCTTACAGTAAATACTTCCTCAATCACAAGTTTACAGTAAATACTGCTTCAATCACAAGCTTACAGTAAATACTGCTTCAATCACAAGTTTACAGTAAATACTGCTTCAATCACAAGTTTACAGTAAATACTGCTTCAATCACAAGTTAACATGCTTACAGTAAATACTGCTTCAATCACAAGTTTACAGTAAATACTGTCTCAATCACAAGCTTACAGTAAATACTGCCTCAATCACAAGTTTACAGTAAATACTGCCTCAATCATAAGTTTACAGTAAATACTGCCTCAATCCCAAGTTTACAGTAAATACTGCCTCAATCACAAGCTTACAGTAAATACTGCCTCAATCATAAGTTTACACTAAATACTGCCTCAATCCCAAGTTTACAGTAAATACTGCATCAATCACAAGTTAACAAGTTTACAGTAAATACTTCCTCAATCACAAGTTTACAGTAAATACTGCTTCAATCACAAGCTCTATCAATGAACATTTTATCTCACCATCTTAACCCATTCCCCCTTCTGAGTCGATTTATTGGCTTCCAGTAGTTTTCAAGATAACACAAGGTCAGTATACTGGCTTCCAGTTGTTTTCAAGTTAACGCAAACCCAGTATACTAGCTAATTCAGTATACATTGTAATATGCGTGCAGAGGTTAAAAAAAATGTAGGAGTCAAAATGTTAAGAAACAAATGGCTACATTTACATTTATAATCTTAAAAAATTTCACACAGCCTTTTCAGACCTTAGCGTATGAATCTCTTGTCACTTCATATTTCTATACCCTAGTATGCAGGAGGTAGGAGAGTCAATTCTTTTCCTCAAGTGTGAAACATATGCCCTGTATATGAGAACCGAAAGGTTGAGTGGAAACATGGTATTAAATCAAGACCTTCCACTAAAGGCAGGTAATAAAGGCAGGTAATAAAGGCAGGTAATAAAGGCAGGTAATAGAAAATTGGTGAGACAGATTAGCGTAATGTGCAAGTGTTTGCCTATCAACTCTGACTCAAGAGGGTTGTGGGTTCATTCCTACACTCGACATTTCACAAGTGAGGAAAGGAACGGATCATCCTACCTCCTGCAAACTAGGTGTTAGAAATGTGAAGTGACTTCATTACTCAATTTCTGAAAAGGCTACAGGGAAATTGTATTATTAATATAAAAATGATATCTGAAAATAAAGATAACATTTAAAGGTGAAAAACATTTGCTCAAGTCTTCCTGCACTCACTAACATAGTAGAGGCAGATGAGTAACTAGACATAAACTTCCAATATATCAAGAAAGTAACGGTAAAAGTATTCATTATGTGGCAGAAGAAAAATAAAGAACACGACATGGGCGGAGTTTGCACATAAATGCTGACAATGGAAGGTTCCGAAACACCAAGACTCCTATACAAAATTCTAATTCATATATGGCATAAAGAAGTACTTCTAGAAAAATGGAAAATAGGCTCTATTAACTCTTTCCACGCTTTAAGCCGCACACTGCGCCACGGCGGAAACTCGTGACGCTTTAAGCCGCACACTGCGCCATAGAGTTGCTTCCTTATAAGAAGTCTTTCTAGTTTTACTTCTAGTGTTTTACTTATACTACTTTTCAACCTTGCTATTCTATTGGGTTGTCCAGTTATCTTTAATTTAGTATATAATTAGATATATATGTTTATTTATTGACGAGTAGTTGGGATCGTAATTTTTTACATTTTTTTTTTACTTCCCTTGAATTAACTGCTTAAAAATTGAGAAAATAAATGGGCGTGGAAAGAGTTAACACAAAAGGGGGGATTTAGAAAACCTTAACAACTGGAGAGGAATAACCCTGTTATCATTAACAAGAAAAATATTTAGTAGAGTGATCTTTCAAAGAATGAGAGTTGAGTTGGACAACAAAATTAGGAAAGAACATGTAGGGTTCAGAAGGAGAAAATCATGCATATATCATATTTGTACAGTGTGGTGGATAGTTGAACAAAGCAATGAATGTAATAGTTCCTTTTATATGGCCTTTGTTGACTTTTACAAGGTATTTGATAACATGCACATGTAATCTCTATGGGAATATCTTCTCTGGAATAACTAAGACATATCTTCTCTGAATGAACTAATGAATATCTAATCTGAAAGAACTAAGGAAAATTGTTTTATGAATTAACTAAGGAATGTCTCAAAGAAACTAAGAATTATCTTACTGGGAAAGAACTAAGGAATATCTTCTCTGAAAGAATTAAGGAATACCATCTCTGAGAGAACTAAGGAATATCTACTCTGAGAGAACTAAGGAATATCTACTCTGAGAGAACTAAGGAATATCTACTCTGAGAGAACTAAGGAATATCTACTCTGAGAGAACTAAGGAATATCTACTCTGAGAGAACTAAGGAATATCAACTCTGAAAGAACTAAGGAATATCTCCTCCGAAAGAATTAAAGACTATCTACTCTGAAAGAACTAAGGAATATCTCCTCTGAAATAATTTTAAAATATCTTCTCTGAAAGAACAAACAAAATTTAATGTCATTGATGAATGAACTAAGTCATCTCTAAACAAGAATTAAGTTTAAGAATATCTTTTCTTGTAGAAACTAAACAATATATCTGAAAAAGGTTCACAAATATCTAATGTGAAAAGATTAAAGAATACTCTGAAAGCACTATAGACTATCATCTATGAAAGAACTAAATAATATCTTCTCTGAATGACTTAAGAAATATCTTTCCATGAATAAACTGTGGAATATTTATAATATCCTCCATAATGATGAAGGAATCTCTATGAAAATAAGAAAAGTGAATCCTCTCTAGAACAAATTTAGGGATACCTTCTCTGAAAAAAAAAATTTAAAAATATTTATCTGATAGAACTAAGAAACATTTAATGAATTAGCCAGTATATTCAAATACTTAGGAAGCATATTCACAGAAGACGGAAGACTAGACAGAGAGATTGAGGCTAGAGTGCAAAACGTACATGCTGTAACCTACCAGATAGTCCCATTTTGTTAAGGCACACAAAAATCTTACCGACAGCAAAACAAAATGATGATCAACAGCATTTTCATACCTACTTTGTGTTACCAGAGCCAAACATGGACAATGAGCAAAGCACAGTTGCAAAAAATAACAACATGTGAAATGCAGTTCCTATTAGAAGTTACCAACAACACCTGAAAAGACAGAGTCATCAACATAAGAAAGAAAGCTGGCACAGAAACTTGCTTGAATTACATTGAGAAACAAAGAATGAAGTGGTTTGGCCACCTAATAAAAATGCATCCAAACTCCACAGTATACAGTCTTCTACAACAGAACATCAGGAAAGAAGGCGAGAGGAAGACCACGAAAAAAGATGGTGAGATCATATAGCAGAATCCTTGTCAAAGAACAAAAATAACAATCACCTAGACCACCAGAACAGAGCAAGACAAAAACAGAAAACCATGACACCGGGCAACCACTCTGTAACAGTGTAACGACAAAAGAAGAAGCAGACGCCAGCATATTAGATTTGAGTCATTCTAAAAAATACAGCAAACCAGTGTATCAGCTAGAAAGGGCGAAAGAGTTTAGAACTGTTAATAGAAATCATATGAAAAATACTGATTAAACAGAAGTGTTACCTTGTCTAACAAATGTTTGATTGACATCAAGAAGAATATCACAGCCTTCAATAATCATGCGCTCGATGGCTAAGTTCTTGCGAATATTCTCAGTTTCACTGACTTCATCGTGCATGATCTGGGAAGAGATAGACCAATAGATAAACAGTTCAAACACAGTTATCTACACAAGAAATAAAATCTGATTGGTTATTGATTACTAAGCTGACATCATTGCACTCAGGGCAGACTGATAGGGTCTCAGTCTCCTCCAACAGATATAGAAGAGTATGCATACTGATTGTTCCATGGCTCGCTGGTTAAACACACTCCTCACTCTGCCCCTCAGTTCTACTTGTACAACGGGTAACTCTTAGATCATATGTACGGTTCCAACTTCACTGCAACGGGTCACCCCATAATTGCTCCGTTCCTGTGCCAATTAAAATCACATGAAATGCAAACAACTGTAAAATATCTCCTGTGTGAACCAATTCCTGAATGAAACAGCCGTACAGCCACAAAAAAAACAACCTGGACCGCATAAATGCATATGGCCATCGTTAAAGAGTCAACACAAAACTGTTCATCACTTGAATTACAATTTATGTCGAAGGGAACATCAATCATGACAAAATCCAGCTTTTTGCACACGCAATATCATTGCATACATCAGATAGAGTCGGTTCGTTACAACCGCTGTCCGCCATTTTCTGAATACATATAATAAACGCATGGTGGACACAGCAAAAAGCATTCCATGTAACATTCAAAGCTCACAGCATTGCTCAAGCACTAACTCAATAGCTTGGCAAACGGAAAATACTCAATCAAACATGGTGGAAATGCGCTAGCAAAGTCGTGTACAGAATCAAACAGTACTGATTCTGAATGACCCGCTCGCATTCGCGCCAGATTTTTCCAACTCTACGCCGTTTAAATCGCTGGATCAATAAGAAACTGAAAATATACAGCAAATAGATTGATTGATAAAACCATCATCATTGCACTTTGGTAAGTAACCATGTGTGGTCCAAACTCTTTCTTACACATGAAGATCTGAGGCACCAACTAGGATTCCTTATATGATTTAGAAGATAGTAAAAATATTTTGTAGAATTTTATTATTTTAAATCTTTCTAATGAATTTTGCCTGGGCAGCAATACAGCAAATAACAAACAGTTAATACACTGATAGAATAGATTATTTGAGAATAGAGTATTTGTTATTTAATGATCTATTCTCTCTGTATAATGAAATATTATGAGATTCAAAAATAGAGAAATCAGAGTTGACATAATAGGCCCTTTCAACATATTTGTGTGATAATCACACAGGAAACATTTCACAGTTTTTAGCATTTTGTGTGATTTTCATTGGCACAGGAACGGAGCAATTATGGGGTGACCTGTTGCAGTGAAGTTGGAACCGTACTTATGAACTATGAACTTATGTGTGATAATAAAAGTAAAGTAAAGGTAAAGAACCCTTTCATACCTTGTGGTATATAGGTCAATACAGTGTTAGGCCTGCATTTTTCATTGACCGTCGGCACACAATGGGGGATGTGGTCAGCATCACGCCGCCGCCTTTACTTTCCCAGAGCATGTCTGGTACCCAGTTGGGGCTGGATCGACCTGAGAGCCGCCGCGGTGGGAAAATTCCACGCGCATTGCTGGAGCTGAACCCAGACCACCAGCCTTGCGGAGCGAGTTCATGTGTGATAATACACAGTTCATATTAACCAAATCAACTATGCCTGCATCTGCATGTTGTAGCAAAAACCAAATTCCTACAGAACTTTGTTCTTGTTTCTGAATGTTGGGGCATTCTATAGGGTAAAACAATTAAGACTGTACTGTTATACGTTACATATAGTCTGCAAGTAATTTGTCCAATCTACTCTGTCCTGGGCAACTGGTTCAAGCTCTTCCATGGAAATAATGCCGATATTTTGTGTCTCTCTCAGCAAAGTTCATTTCAGGGTTTTCTTAGGGCGTACTCTCTTTCTTGAACTCTCTGCCTCCCACTTCAATGCCTGCTTTGGTATTACTTGATCATGTCTTCTCAAGGTATGTCCAGCATATCTCCATCTCCTCTGTTTCCTAACAGTTGCTACCAGTGGTTGACCATACATCTCTCTGAATTCATCCCCTCTCTTGAATTCGTCCCATTTTATATTCATTATTCTTCGCAGATATCTATTTTCAAATGCACTAAACTTACTTTCTATATCTTTAGTCATTTTCAACTCTCGCTAGCATATGTTAGCATTGATACAACATTGGAATTGAAAATAATTTGTAATTTAGTTTTAATTAGCGTGCATACCCTGTTCTATTTGCTGAAAGAGATTGAGCCCATACTGGTCTGTAAAAACTGCAGTAACGAAAATTTGTGACATATAAATATATATTTTTATAAAAATAATCAAGAGAACTCACTCTGGACAATTCCTCAAGTTTGCTCTTAGCAAACTCCAGACTCTCTCTTTCAACATGATCATGTGGAGTATGTGCAAGAAGTTCATGCAAAGTGATGATATATCTAGGAATCTGTCAGATACACAAACAATGTCATTTTTCAAGACGCTATCTAAAATAAAAGTCATTGTACAATACAATACGTTCTTATCTTCATACTGACAACTTGATTTATGAACATAGCTTTGGAAATGGCAAATAATCTTGCAACAAGTAAAGGTATTACAGTATATTGAAATAAACAGATAAACATTACTTCAAGTGACAATATTGAGTACATCATTACAAGTCTAACGTAGGCAGCTTTTTCTTCTTTGAACGCTCCATATCGACCGCTTGTTAAGCCATCTTTGTATGAAATGTCAGCTCAATAGTGATTGTACATTGTGCCAGTTATTTGTCTACAAGTAGGACAGCACATCCGACTTCTTCTTCTTCTTCTTCTGCGATCAACTTTTGCTATGCGACTACTCCGGTATGTGTCATAAACAGGGCGGTGAGCTTGAGGTCTTCACCGGTTCTCCATAGTTTGTCTTGTAGTGTTGTTTCTGTTGGCCAGATCTCCAATCTCTCACTACTCAGACTAGGCAGTCTTGCAGGATGTGCTCTGGGGACTGCTGTGGTGCTCTACAGGTGTCTCCTGTATGTCCTCCCTAGAAATTGATGCTGGCCCTACAACACAATACTACATTCAAAACTACAAGCACCAGAGATGAGCTCCAGACAACAGTCGACTTCATAAGAACGCATCTGATGGTATAATCATTAAAATAGCAATCACAAGAAGAAGGAGGAATGTAAATGTTGTCAATACACATACTTTTTTTTAGATTACACATAAATGGTTTATTATTTAAAAAGAAACAAGTTATTCTTGATCAACTCGGTTTTTCAGCTACAAAATGAACATGGTATGGAGAGAGTTAACTTTCAGATTATGCAACCAAATTTTACACACCATTTTTTAATAGTAGAACTTGCTGTCTTAAAAAAATTGATTACAATTTTCATATGTTATGCATAAGAATACTATGTCATTTGTCATAATATGCAGGATTTAAATCAACATTTTATAAATTAATCTACTGTATTCTCCAAAGAAGTATGCAATAGCAGAATCAAATTTATTGCATACATTTTTTTTTTAAATGTTGGCATGTGAAGTGGCTAGCACAGAGAACTGGTACTGCCCAAACAGCAGGTGGTTTATCGCACTGTGCAAGTTAATATTAATTAGTCAACTTCTTAATTCAATGAGAAATAGTTTCGTTTATTGATATTGTGACATACTAAAAGTGGTAGATTTATGCTTAACTGAAACTCATCATTATTTCAGAAACTTTAATGATCTAATATGCGGTCTAAAGGAGAAGGATTCACTTTATTGCAACTGGTTTTCCCATATATCTCCACCTTGTTGGTAGAGATGGCACAATATCTACTGAAAGTGTTGCACAAAGCACGAACTCTGTAGCACCAGCAACAGTCCTAGGAATCTTATGAAAAAATTGCACATGTCACTTTGTCTGGACTAGAACCCCCAACATTCATAACAACAAGCAAATGTCTTCACTACTTCCAGAGACCCTATTTACTGATCATCATGTTTAAAATGCTGGATATTCAGTATATATATATGGAACTGCAGTAAAACTATTTGATTGGCAAAACACGTAATTACAAAGTACTGTAGTTTTACAAATTACAAAAATAATGACAAAATACAGCAACGTTTCGACCAACAAGGCCTTTATCAAGCAAACGAACAAACAGGAGTGACAAATTAAAATGAAACACAAATGGACGATAAAATGCTGGCCAAATTTATAATATGTCTTAATATCTTCAGTAAATTACCTGATGCGTAGGGTAGGTGAGAAATGTTGATCTAATTTATAATCTGACTTAATATCTTCAGTAACCTACCTGATGCATAGGGTAGGTGAGAAAAGTCTCCAGAGTTCGACCTTCACAGGCTGGTTTTTCTTCATATCTCTTAAGAAGGTTATTAAACTCAAACTTCTGTTTATACTCTGCCAGGACTTGTAGACTGTAGTGGTGGTTCCGTACATATTCTTGATAAATACTGAGCATGGGAAGCAACATATCAAACAGGTCTCCTGCAACAAAAATGATCATTTTTATATTTGTTTTGTCTCAATGTTTAATGCAATAAGCTATCTTGAAAGTTTTCTGTGACTGAATGTTGGATAAATGAAGATTCTAAAACTGATTTTGAAACTATCTAGCGAGTTCAGGGGTTTGAAACTAATTTTTAGACAGAAAGAACTGCAAGACTAAGGCACAAAATGAGTAGTGTGTTTAACCTTTCAGTGCTTATTTTTTATCTTCAGGATGTATTTATTTTGCAATGTATATTGAATTAGCCAATATATTGGCTTTCTGTTATCTTAAAAAATGCCATGAGCCAATATATCGGCTCAGAAGGGCGAAGGGGTTAAGCAGTGAGCCATGGGAACCTTCAGTATGCATACTCTTCAAAATCTGCTGGGGAATACTGAGAATCTATGAGTCTGCCCGGAGCAGTATGACATTAGTTTATTAACTAATAATCTAATTCTGTAGCCAAATTAAGCCAATGCAAACAGATGTCACAGAAAATCACATTATTTTATTTTCTCATAGTTTTCAAATCAATCAAAGAAGACTCCACAGGACAACAATATCATTTACTTGAAAGTCATATCTCTGAACATAGCAACCCAGCACCAGTCAAACTAGAAGGTAAAACCCTCCGAGATACAACCGCTTTCACATACCTTGGAAGTGTTATTAGCAATGAAGGAGGCGCTGGATCTGACATTAAAAACATACTGAGTAAGGCATGAAGTGCATTCATGACCCTTCAGACCGCCTGGAAATCTGCCCAATACAGCATCAGAACCAAGACTAGTATCTACAGCAGCTGTGGGCTGTCAACATTGCTGTACGGATCGGAATGCTGGAGAATGACAGAACAGGATACGCCCAGACTCTCCACCTTTCATACAACTTGTCTGCGAAAAATCTTACGCGTGTACTGGCCGACTACTATCTCGAACCAAGAATTGCTTGCACGATGCCAACAAGAGAATATGGGCACTATCATCCGAAGACGACGCTGGAGATGGATTGGACATGTGATACGCATGGAGACTGGCTCCGACACGAAAACTGCACTGAGATGGACTCCAGAGGGTAGGCGAAGCGTGGAAGACCCAAGACGACCTGGAGGAGAACGATAGAGCAAGAACTGAAGGAAATGAATCATAGCTGGAACACAATACAGAGGAAAGCCATGAACAGGGAAGAATGGTGTGCGTTTGTTGCTGGCCTAAACGCCAAGGGCGTAACAGGCTAAAGAGAGAGAGAGAAAGTCATATGGGTCTGATCGTGAAACGGCATAAACTTGCGTGGTTCGGGCATGTGATGAGACATAGTTCACTCTCTAAGACTATCCTACAGGGAACAGTTGAGGGTGGAAGAAAGAAAGGAGGGCAGAGAAAATCCTGGTTTGACAACATCAAGAGCTAATCGAGGCAGAGTTTCTCCACACTCACCCAAGGAGTTAAAGACAGAGATTCATGGCATGCTTTTTGTGCTGATGCCTCCACAGTGACACCTTTACAACTTTAACAGGCTATGGGCTTTATTATTATTATTATATGGGTCTGGGGATTTTTATGTGTGGCCACAATGCAATGCCACATAGTGTAACAGTTCAGTGTGGCATTGCATCTACAAAGAGTTAATATGGACATCACATTAAGGATAAAATAGTCATAGAATGTATCAATAACAAAATTGACCAAAGTCAGAATATGACACGAAAGATAGGGAATATAAATGATAGATAGTTCAAAGGGAGAGCAACACAATACTCCAAATAGAAATTGAACTGCACATGAGGTTCATATGTCAGGTAATAAGTCAGAGACTTTTATTGTTGATGCTGTTATGCTTCATTTTGTCTGATTTAGAACTGGGTCATCAATTTAATTTCATTGTAATTTTCACAAAATGTGTGCATAATTTATGGAAATAATCATTTGTGTTTAACATGGTCTAAGTTATTCGTGTGAAACTGTACACTTTATCATTAAGCTTCAGATAATAGATTTATATTATTATATTCTTCAATTATCAGATACTGGTTAAGTTGAGTTTGTTATAATTTTTTTCACAATCTCTTTGGATTTTGTTCATCATCATCATAAAGTAGCTTGTACCTTCTGGAACTTGGCTCCCATGACAGCAGCTCTGAAAAGCTCTCTACTTTGTGCAAGATGCCTCAAGTCAGCAATAGTCATTCTCAGTTCGTCAATGGCATCCTGCAGCCAATGTCGTCTAGGTCTTCCTCTCGCTCTTCTTCCAGGCACCCTTCCTTCTAGAATTATCTTCTCCAGGCACTCATGTCATTTGATATTGTTAGTTCTAGAATAACTACTACTAAACCCGTTTGCAATCTTTATATAATTTGAACAAACGAGTTAAGTATGTTGTACCCTGGTTTACAGTGGTTTAGCCACAATATTTTGCACCTTTCGGAACAGCACATTCAATTTCAATGTGCATCTCAATTTAATGATTCGTCTTCTGGGGAGCCGGAGTATCACATGTGCACTAGCTACATATCAGTTATATGAGGACTGTCATTATTGAACATATCTATAGGTACTCCAATCCCCGCCTCAACAAATCTAGCAGCATGCACCCAACACACCAGTCCAATGTTGATTAATCAATTGTTTTGCATATTTGGTATGTTGTTCTTTTCAGACTGTACAGAAACTCATCTCCCTCAATCTGGTCAACAACTGGGATTCACAACCATGAACCTCCTCTGCTTTTTAAAGACTCTCTTAATGAGTTAAGATTGCCATCTCAATTAGTTACATATGATTACATTAAATATATGTGCAGGAAAATACTATTGATCTTACAGAAGTGTCGAACATGGGATGCTTCCATAAGGAACTGTGTTTAACTATTTCACCACCCGATCTCCAAAATGTTACAAAATAGGTTAAAAACATGTCTGTGTTATCCCTGCAAAAAAGTAGGTCTCTCTCTTATTAAACCAGACTACTTACCTAAAACCAGTGTAGGCCAATTTTCTAAACGAGAAGCTAGTCCTTTAAGGAATATTTGATGAAGAAACAACAAAGTCTCACTGGAATGAAAATATGTAACAGATTTGGAATTTATATCAAAACTATAATTAAATAAGTGAATTCAAATAAAACTAGAGAAAACACTGCAGCAAACAGGTAGATGTTACTAATCAATTCCGATTAGAGACAGACTGAAATACGCCTCCAGTGTGCCTTGCAATCTTGATCTGGAGTGGACCATAGAAATAACAGAGGTAGTAAAAGACACAATGTACAAAGAACACACTAGAACCTGTTCTAGAAATCTCATATTATCCTGATGCTGTCAGTCAAAACAGGATAAAAGAAAAGACAACAAACAAATTAATTTAAAAAATAGTGACAAAGATTGTTTGGCTAATTAGCATCTACAAAGACATAACTTATGATATGTATGAAAATATGCTAAATATCATGTGAACAATTACAAAACAATATTAGATATGCAGATCACTTCAAATTGTTATCTATAAGTCTGCAACAATTAAAAGAAAAAATAATTAATATATTGAATATGGAATGATATTTATATCATCAACATCATCATCATGGATCGTTCCAACTGACAAAGGCAATCATGATCTGCACAAATGTCTGTACTGATTATCTTCTTCTTCTTCTTTTCGTTTGTTCTTTACAACCAATTTTAATCACTCTTTGTGATGTTTGTTCTTTGCCAAGAACGTGTATACGTTGCACATTGGTTTGGTAGGCCCCTAAACGCATAAACTTCTACATGTTTAGGACATGTGCATCCGATTTCAGCCAAACCTCCTTAGTCGCCTCTTACGACATGCATGGCAGGTAACATTGGATCTATTCTTTACACCCCAAATTTGGGCCCTGGTAACCACTTGGGCGTACTGATTATCAATTCTCATGTTGACATTTCTGCATGTCATATAAAAGACTGTCAAGCATTTTTTGCAGATGATCAGGCAATCATATCAACAACAGAAAAACAGCTACAACAACACATTAACAGGCTCCAGTTAGTATGTAATGAATACAACATGAGAATAAACATCGACGAAACATAAGTAATAACATTCGCCAGAGAGGAAAGCACTACCAATATCTGCATCGATAATCACCCACTAAAACAAGTAAAAGACTTCACATACATGGAGAGCATTTTTTCAGCAAACGGAAGAATAACTAATGAAATTTAACACAGATGCTACAAAGCAAATCAAATGATAGGACAAATGGCGCCAATTTTAAAATGCAAATATGTCACCATGAACACAAAAGAGCAATGTTCAACACAATCTTTCTCCCCACATTATGTTACCAGTGCCAAACCTGGTCACTGACAATAAATGATAGAAGAAAACTAGTCATGACAGAGATGAAGTGTCTCGCAGAATGCTGGGTGTAACAAGAAGAGACCGGTTGAGAAATGAAGACATCAGAAAAAAGTGGGTGCAACATCAATACTAGACTTCATCAAAAAACAACAAATTAAATGATTTGGTCACATAAGCAGATTACCAACTGACAGTGCACCTCAAAGAGCAATGCTGCTCCGATACAATGGGTACAAAGCAAAAGGCGGTCACGCAAAGACGGACCTCAGAGATAACAGAGCGCAAAGACACTATCTACGAAGCGCATACAAGGGCCCGTTTTAGAAATCTCTTCTTGACCTGACGATGTGAGGCAAACAGGATTCGAGAAAGAAAAGAAGCATTTTTATATACTGTCCTCTAGAATATTTATGACTACTTATGTCATTACTCTCATCACCTTGGCTACAACAAATTACCAACAATATCAGAAAAAACAGAGCCACCAACAATATCAGAAAAAACAGAGCCACCAACAATATCAGAAAAAACAGAGCCACCAACAATATCAGAAAAAACAGAGCCACCAACAATATCAGAAAAAACAGAGCCACCAACATCAGCATAAGATAGAAAGTTGGGACAGAACCTTGTTTGAATTACACTGAGAAAGAAAAATGAAGTAGTTCAGCCACTTAATAAGAATGCAACCAAACTACTGTACCCTCTACAAGAGAACATCAGGAAAGAAGAGGAGAGGAATACCATGAAAATGTGAATAGATGGCATAGCAGAATTCTGTCAAAAAGAGCAAAAATAACTATAACCCACGCCACTAGAGTAGCACAAGACAAAATTGGAAAACCATGACACCGGGCAACATACCAGTAACAGTGTGATGACAAAAGAAGAAGATTAAATATTTGCAGTCAGTTATCAGTTATATGAGGACTATCATCATAGCACTCGGACATGTCCATAGGTGCTCCGATCTCCGTCTCAGCAACTCCAGCAGCGTCCAGCGACCCAACACGCCAGTTCGATGTTGATTAATCAATCTCTTTGCATATTTAGTATGTCGTTCTTTCGGGCTGCACCAATATTGACACCCATCTCTTTCAATCTGGTCAGCGAGTGGATTCACAGCCCTGAAACTCCTCTGTTCGGAAAGACTCTCTCAATGCGTGAAGAATGTCATTTCGATCCATTGCAGCTCCTCTGATATTGTAGCTAAGCCAGCCAATCTATCAGCTCGTTCATTACCCTAACTCCTGCGTGCCTAGGGACACGCAGTCAATAGTACACTATTGTATATCAATAGTACATAGTACTGCTTTAACTGTACACTTATCATTTATAATGCCTGCACACACTGACCTGTTCAAGAATATGGAGTTGACATCCTCATGTGAGATGGGAGGCTTTTTAGAACTGGCTGCCATACGCAGAGGTCGAAGATAGCAGGTGACCAGACAAGACAGCTGTCTGTTATACTCTTCTTCACACTCAACCATACTGTTAATAAATAATGAGTTACTTTAAGAGCTGCTGATTCCACAATAACTTACCTAAATTGTTAACTATTGAAACATGTTGAAAGATGGTGGAAGATGTTGATAGAAACTATAAATCTATTTAACAGCATTCAGAAAAAAGAGAGCTGTATAAATATGATATAATTGATAAAGCTGTCAAAATAAATGTAACAATAGAATTGATAAATATTTTTAAAATGAATGCAACAGAATTAGGAAATCATGAAAAATCATGGCACATCCTTTACAGGAGATAATCATCAAACCACAGTAAATGAGTCGTTGATTTTCTAGGCACCCCTTCTACGTTCAGTAGTTTGCCATTGCTTTCTGAACGGTGAGGTCTATTTTTACCTTTCACAAAAAAATCTCATGAAAACGAATTTACTTCCAAACTGCCTGTCGCAGAGTTTGAACCAGGTAAGCTTTAGGGTGTGATCTAGCTCACTATCGCTTAAGCTACAGGAGCTCCTCGTGAGCTGTTTTATCTTTGGTTAATATTTTTGCTGAACTGACTCCATAGCAGTTCGAGCAGACCCATAGGTGCTCATTCTCCCGCAGTAAATGCATATGCATGCTGATGGTTCCTGTTATTCACTGGTTAAATATTCTCATTCTACCCCCCTCATGTGCTTAATTGTACTTACGCAACATGTGATTTCAAATTCCTTCCGCCTGAGTGGTTACCGGGGTCCAATTTTGGGGTGTAAAGAATGGAACCACTGTTACCTGCCATGCATGTCGTAAGAGGCAACTCTCGCACGCTATCCTGGCCTAGACTGATGAACCAACTTTTATCATGAATTTTACCGTGTTTTTAAGGAGTCCGTTCCTCCGTACAGTTTCTCGAAGCTCTGTGTTTTTTGCCATGTTTCTTTTCTTATACCTGCTATCAGTTGACAATCATGCAGTATGTGTTCTGCCGTCATGTCCGCCTTTTTGCAGGGCACAGGCTAGTTGTGCCAATTTTAAATTTGTTAAACATGTGGGCACAGAGCTTATTGTGGCCGGTGCGGAGTATGGCAACTTGTTCACTACGAGACAGACCATAGTACCTGTCGCTGTTGTTGTACTGAGGATGGTCTTTTGTCCATTTGTCTTTATAGTGCCAGCCGATGGTTGTTCTGGCTTCCTCATAACTGATCTCGAGATCAGTCTGAGGTAGTCGCCCGCCTTCTTTAGCTAGCTTGTCGGCGTGTTCATTTCCGCTTATGTTGCAGTGTGATGGGATCCACAGAATGACGGTGCGTTTGAGTGCGTACACTAGTGCATCGAGGGTCGCTTTCAGCTCATTGAGCTCTATTTTGCCTACACTTTTGAGTGTCGTGATGGCCGATAGAGCATCGGTGAATATCACGACTTTGTTGCGAGAGGTGCCTCTTCTCTCTAGGATCATTTCGGCCCCTGTACTTATTGCCTCTGTCTCTGCCCGGTAGTTACTTGAGTATTTACCTGTGGCAATCGCTTTTTTGACCGTCACTTTCTTTGAGAGTTTAAGCACTATTCCTCCTCCACCATCGCTGATTGCGTTCCTTGCCGCTTATTTTCACTTATTTTCAGGGTATTCGGTCGCTATGTATTTTTCTGTGGCCGCTCTTCTTTCGAAGTTTTCTTGCTGCCCTTTTTCAGTATGCCTGGGATTGATTCCCTTAATTCCTGCATTTTGGTTTTCCACGGTGGGCACTTATCGGTTGCCGGGATTGATTTGACTTTGCAGTTTGTTAGGACCGGATGGTCTGCGGTCAGTGCTTTAGCGTTTTTTGCGAAGCTGGTTCTCTGTATCCTGCCCTTTCCGAATCCGTTCATTCTTTCGTACATAGGGTGGGAATCGAGCCGTAAAAGGCGATTAAGGAGGTTTTGCTGAAATTGGATGCACATGTCCTAAACGTGTAGAAGTCTATGTGTTTAGGAGCCTACCAAACCAATGTGCAACGTATACACGTTCTTGGCAAAGATCAAAGATATCACAAAGAGTGATTAAAATTGGTCGAAAGAACGACGTAAAGAAGAAATTCCTTCAAACTTCAAGCAAAATTGAATTTCTTCGATCTCTTTTTAAAAAATGAGTTTGTATGAAGCTGGTTCTTGTCTGAATGATTCAACATGTTTTTCTTCTGCTCTTTCAGTTGACTACCTACTCACACCAAATTCTACACTACCTACTCACACCAAACTCTACTCTAAATTCCAGAAAATCTCATTTTAATAGAAAAATTATCGAACAAATTTAGTGACTTTCTACTAATTCCCCTTTTATATATAATGCAGTACCCACACTTTCCACTCTGCATTCTTCTTCATCACTGCAAGTTCATACAGGAATATGGTAACTATGTTTATGAAAAAAAGGCTAACAAAACAGGTAGAAACCATTGTGATTCATATCACAACAAATTCTTAGTGTCAAGTGGTAGACACAGGCATCAGAATCAATTAGAAATGTTCCAATCTAAAATAGCATCATTACTACTACCACTATAATAATACTTCCCTGATTTATGTTATAATGCAAATTAGCGTTTTATAATGCATAGGATTTTGTCTGGTCGAATAGATTAAAGAGCGGCTCGCATTTGGAAGACCAGGGTTCAATCCTTGATAAAGCCAATTAGTTTTATTCTGTTGGGGACATAAAGAGAAATCCTAACTTAAACAGTTTGGCACTGACTGTACTAGCCATGTGGCCATTAAATTCCCCAGGCTCATGCCTCCCCCCCCTCCCCCACACCACCCTAAAAAGCAGTATTACAGGCAGTAATACAAATTCAAAAATGATATACTACCTCTGAAGTCGGAGAAGACACACCTGTATGGTAGGGGACACTGATAATAAGGAAAGCAGGCCTTCATGCAAAAATCAGTAAGAAGTGCCAAGCACCCTGACTACGCATGTATTCATAGCAGGTGAATGCAAGAAGAAGAAGAAAAATGGTATGTGACGTTTACTGCATTTGTTCTATGTGTCACTACTTAACTTATCCAGTTTATTGCTTCACCAAGCTCATGAATATGTGTACCTGAAAACAATGTTGTTTCTCTTCCTCATACTTTCTGCATGTGGAGATCGGATGTACAGATCTACAATCTGTTTCCACCGTCGTCTGCACAACCAGCCACGGAAGAAACTTTGAACCTTGATTAAAGATATCATAGAGAAAGCATATGAGTGTATTGTCTGTAAATGGACATAGTATACTGTAAGTGGTTCCAGCTGGCATACATGTGTTCATTATTACGTGAATATGAAGGTGATGCTGACATTATTCTAATAGTTCTTCTTGCGGAATTGTATTATTGTGTGAACACAATTAAGTGAATTTGAAGCAAACAGCATTGTAATAATTCAATCTTATAATTATATTAACTTCATATTTTTCATGACAAAGTTGTGAAACATAAGAGGTGACTCCTCAAGTATGAACATTTGACTGCAAGATTTTGGGAGTTATCTTCTTCTTATTTGCGTTCAGTTCTTTACGGCCAATTTTAATCACTCTTTGTGATATGTTTGATCTTTGCCAAGAATGTGTATACATTGCACATTGGTTTGGTAGGCCCCTAAACACATAGACTTCTACATGTTTAGGACACGTGCATCCGATTTCAGTCAAACCTCCTTAGTTGCCTCTTATGACATGCGTGGCAGGTAAAAGTGGTTCTATTCTTTACACCCCAAATTTGGGCCCGGTAACCACTCGGGCTTTTGGGAGTTATGAAAACAAGTAAAATTTTTCAAACCTTTACCAAGCACTTTCTTCTGTCTCTTCTAATGTTGTTCATTAAATGTATATATTTTGCTATCTACTAGAACACATTTCATAGGAAAATACATCTTACTATGAACATTTGAGCTCACAATATTACTCAAAAATCTAAACATTAAAACATTTTTTTTATAAATTGGGTCCTACCCAGAAGTACCTCAACGGGTGGACCCAGTACGATTGAACATGTAAACTCAGAGGGCCAGCATTCTTTCAAATGAGAGCTGCCCTGAGTTTGTTTATGTGAGTTTTATTGTACCATTTGGCATTTTGTGTAGGCTATCAGCCTTTGGTTATGATCAAGTGGGCAGTACACTTTGATCTTAGATAAAATACAGAGAAGCGATTTGTTAATTTAATAAATAAAGTCTCACTCTTCCATTGTTTGGTACATGTAAGGAATCTACAAATATTTACATTCAATGTATGTACAATATACAAGCAATTTTCAATATGTGCTAGGAACATTTACAACTTTGCTAGCAGCACAACAGACATTTATCATTTCTCTAATTGTAGTAAACACATTTATAATTGCTCTAATTGCAGTACACACATTTATCATTTCTCTAATTGTAGTATAAACATTTATAATTGCTCTAATTGCAGTACACACATTTATAATTGCTCTAATTGTAGCACAAACATTTATAATTGCTCTAATTGTAGCACAAACATTTCTCATTTCTCTAATTGTAGTACACACATTTATCATTTCTCTAATTGCAGTACAAACATTTATAAGTGCTCTAATTGCAGTACACATATTTATCATTTTTCTAATTGTAGTACAAACATTTATAATTGCTCTAATTGCAGTACAAACATTTATAATTACTGTAGCTCACACATCTGTAATTGCTATGATTCTACAACAATAATTTATAATTGCTATAATTGTAGTGCAAACATAGTATGTGTACCTGTACTAACAACATTTATCATTTGTGTACATGTACAATCAACATTTATAATTTGTGTACCTGTAGTCCTACTATCAACTTTTACAATTCTTCTATCTTTACTATCAACATTTATAATCTGTACCTGTACTAACAATATTAAAAATTTGTCTACCGGTACTAACAGTATTTGATAGAAAAAAAACTAGTCACAACAGAGATGACGTGTCTGCGCAGAATGCTGGGGGTAAAGAAGAGGCTGGTCGAGAAATGAAGACATCAGGAAACAGTGGGTACACCATCAGTACTAAACTTCACCAAGCAACAACAAATTAATGGTTCGGCCACATACACAGATTACCAACAGACAGTGCACCTCAAAGAGCAATGCTGCTCCGATACAATGGGTACAAAGCAAATGACAGGCCCATAAAATTTGGACCTCAGAGATAACAGAGGCGACGAAAGACACTATCTACGAAGCACACACAAAGGCTCGTTTTGGAAATCTCTTCTTGACATGACGCTGTGAGGCAAAACAGGATTGGAGAAAAGAAAGAAAGAAAGACTAACAATATTTATAATTTTTCTACCTGTACTAACAATATTTATAATTTTTCTACCTGTACAAACAATATTTATAATTTTTCTACCTGTACTAACAATATTTATAATTTTTCTACCTACTCCACCAATATTTATAATTTTTCTACCTACTCCACCAATATTTATAATTTTTCTACCTGTACAAACAATATTTATAATTTTTCTACCTGTACAAAAAATACTTATAATTTGTCTACCTGTACTAACAGCATTTACTATTTATCGACTTTCAATATTAACATGTATCTCTTTTTTATCAGAAATAACAATATAATTTCTGTATCTTTAATATCAATACTATACAAGTTTAATGGAGGAACCTATGACAAATAATGCAGATATCACGCAGGAATTTAAAATTATAAAAAAAACGAGTAGCTTACATAATTGGGCAACAATTTTAAATGCATGAGAGTTAATAAAAGAAATTATGCTAAAAATTGTCAAAGTGACATTACCTTTTAAAAGCCTTATTAAAATATGGAACTCCAAGTTATAAAGTTTCAAAACTAAATTACAAATATTCCATTTCAATGTTGTCTCAGTCCTAACCCATGCCAGCGAGATTTGGAAAATAATTAATGATACAGAAAGTAAGTTGCATGCATTTGAAAATAGATGACCATGAATAATAATGAACATAAAATGGGACAAATTCAGGAGAGGAGATGAAATCAGAGAAATGTCTGGTCAACTTCTAGTAAGAACTGTTATAATAAATAGAAGATGGAGATATGTTAGAAATACTCTGAGAAGAAACACAAAGCAGGCAGTGAAGTGGGAGGCAAAGGTTCACGAAAAAAGAAAACACTATCGAAACCGTGAACAAGCTTTAATGTGAGATGCAAGAAATTTCTCATCTAATTCCATTAAAAAGATTTAACCAGTTGCCCAGGATAGAGCGATATTGATAAATTGCTTGCAGGCCCTATGTAACGTATAACAGCACGAGAGGAATAAAATACAATCCAATCATATCAACATTTATTAACCCTTTCACTCAGTAATTTTGCTTAACTTCAGATGCATTTAATTTCTCCTTCACCCCTACGGAAGCATAGGTCCGCAACCAAGGCCTTCCAAGCCCGCCTATCCAAGGCCATCCCTTCCAGATCTCTCCACTCTCTCCCTACTCTCCTGCACTCCATCTCCAGGTGCTCCCCTCCCAGAGCCCATCCCATGATGCCGCCAGGGGGCCCCCTAAGTGTATGTCCCACCCATCGCCACTCCCCATCTCAGATGCATTTATACTGCAATGTATATTGCGTTAGTCAATATACTGGCATTGCGTTATTTTAAAAAATACTCGAGCAACTATATCGGCTCAGAAGGATGAATGGGTTAATTCTCTATCAACAATAGACACATTTTTATTTTTGTACCTATACCATCAACAAGAGGAGCGCCTGGCCGAAAGAATTAGAGCATGGATCCCATGCGGGAGACTTGTGTTCAATTCACGGTAAGGCCAAGGATTTTTATGTGGGCCTAAACAAAAATCCTAACCTGAACAGCTTCCGGACTGCACCAGCTGTGCAGCCATTAAATTCCTCAAGTTCTCATCCCACCTGTCCTACACTGCCCTAAAAAGTGGTACTACAAGCAGTAACTACAGCTTTTTTTTTTCAATGACCATTAACATTTATCATTTCTGTACCTATATCATCAGCATTTAGCATTTATTTTCCTGTTGTCAAACACTATTTTTCAATAACTGCAAATAGATTATGTATCAAATATTTTCATTATCTTCATCAGAATTACCATTGCAATCAAACAGAATAACCACTTCTGAACATTTTCATATATGTAACTTGTCACACTGCCACAAAAGATATCACAGATTCACAAAATTTTTTCCATCTGTCATCAGGAAATTTGTATGATTGAAAAGTAATTTAGAAAAGCATGGATTTGAAGCTTGTCTTTTAGGAGTTAAAATAATCTCCAGTCGGACATAAAAAATAGTGAAGTTAACCGTTTCACTCCTTACAGTTCTAACCTCTGTACGCACTTATATAGCACTTTATACTAAATTAGCAAGTATACCAGCTTTATGTCATCTTGGAAAATATTACGAGCCGGTATATTGGCTCAGAAAAGAAATGTAATTAAAATACAAGTCAGTTTGATAAATAAAAATATAGGGAAGTTAACATGACCTGCATGTCCCTTTGATAGTTAAAAAAAACAGTACAGTAAAGCCATCCACATGGCATTCCAGAAAATGAAAAAATATAATAAAATTAAAATAATGAGCACACAAAATTCCAACTTATACTAGAACAACTGATATTTATCAACTAGTAAATTCATAAATAGCTACACATCTACATATCTACAACATATGCATATATAGCTCAACTGTCATGGAATATTCAACATTGATGGTAAAAACAAATATTAAGCTTGTCAACAGACAAGGTTATCTAGTAACAGAAATCTGGCATAAATTAGATCTGACTGCTGCCCATGTGGGTAATCAGATGTGGCATCACGCAACATTATAAATGAGTAGATGGGTTACTATAAGGCGAGGTTTTATTTTGATAAAAGTTTATTTGTACAATTGTGTTCTACTGGACTATATGTGGATGAATTAGCATAATGCGTAAGCTTTCGCATATCGACTCCGACTCAAGAGGGTTGCGGGTTCAATCCCACATTCAATGTTCGATGCATGAGGAAAGGAATTGGTCATCCTATGACATGCACTTCGTACTCTAAGGTATGAACAAGGCTACGGGAAATTTTATTTAATACTGGACTATATGCATGCCCTCTATGTGGTTGAAAAGAAGTCAGAATGATACTGACCAGATCTGAGGAGAGATAACTTGAATATGTGGACACATGCTCAGAGTACAGTAGAACTAGGCATTATCAGCAGGAAATCTAGTGGTGGGGGGAATGAGCACACAGTGAACCGCATCTAGCTTACTTGATCATTGAGTAGCAACACAACAATTCGAATGTACCCTAGTGCTAAGAAAGTCTAATTATGGTTCCTGTGTCTATCTCTTTTGTCTGTGATATCCTTTGGTGCTTAGGGCTGGAAAATGCACTGCCTTTCTTCTATTTTCTTGGCCTTTCTCTGTATTTTGTTCCAGCTGTGGTACATTTCTTTCAGTTCTTGCTTTAATGTTCTCCTCCAGGACGGTTTGGTTCTTCCACATTTTAGTTTGCCCTCTCCGTAAAGTGTTTGTGACAGAGTTAATCTCTATGCATATCATACCCCAAACTATCTCCAGCACCTCTTTTGCATAAGGAACGAGCACTGTAGCTCCAGCAATAATCCTAGGGACCTTTGGAAAATATTACACGTGACTCAGTTCAGATTTGAACATACAACCTTCAGAAAGTCAGGAAAATGCCATAACCACTTTGCTATAGAGACCATAATCTACAATTGAAAGCAAATAAATACTCTAACAATGACACAAAAATATGGAACACAGTAGGGCCTACACAGTGTGAGATTTAAACAACACAAATTAATATTCAGGATTTTTTTATTTCTGGAGATTGCACACTCAGCTTTCATATTTTTCATTTTCTTTATTTTCTTTTATTATTTCAATAGTAAGCTCTCAATCACTGCTCCAATTTTAATTTTATCTGCTCTCTTGTTTACATTAACAATGGAAAAGAAGAGTGGTGAGACTAAAGAACGTGTAGTTAATATCAAACAAGAACAAGTCTTCTAAATGTATCACATGGGTAGAGCTGCTCAAGAACAAGAGAATGACAATTACAAGATAACTCTCAAATAACAAGAGTAACACTATTTCAACACTAATCTTAAAATCCCTAAATGAAATATTAAAATATAAATTTGGAAGTCCTATTTGCTGATGTCAGACTTACTTAAGATAGAATTGGAAATCTTTATTACACTTTTCAAGCATTTTTATTACTGCATTTATTCCCCATTGCCATGTTAAACAACATACAACTGTATACTGTAACAACATACAACTGTATACTGTAACAACATACAACTGTATACTGTAACAACATACAACTGTATACTGTAACAACATACAACTGTATACTGTAACAACATACAACTGCATACTGTAACAACATACAACTGTATACTGTAACAACATACAACTGTATACTGTAACAACATACAACTGTATACTGTAACAACATACAACTGTATACTGTATTATGTTTCTTAGTGAGCAACCTAAAATATAATTACAAATACATTTGATGGAAAATACATAAATAAGGAAGAGTGTGGAGACAAAAGATCATATGGTGAAGTACAGCAGTTAAAGAGACCAAAGTTTATGTGCAGAATTACTCACAAAAAGACAGTTCAAAACTGAAATTTGTCAAAAAGTGAGTGATAGTTGAAATTGATGTTCAAGATAAACAAGAAATAAGTAATGTTAGTTTTACAAATACAAAAAAATGGAACTTTCAGTTGCTCTTTAATAATTCTTTTGTCAATTAATCAAGTGTAGTGCCTGCCGGCGTAGGCGATCATGTCACTCCCCAACTCTCTTTGCTTGGTGCATGTAATTAGTTCTGACGTGGATATTTTGTCGAACCATAATGTCAGGCCATCCAACATCTTCTCCCTCTGTCTTCCACGATCTCTCCTTCCCTGAATTTTACCTGTAGTCACCAAATATTCTAAACCTTCTCTTCGCATTATATGTCTGAAGAACCTTGATTGTCGGATTCTTATTCTTTTGATAAGGTTTCTTTGTGTGCAGGCCTGATTTAAAACCTCCACATTTGTTTTCTTTGCTGTCCATGGAATTTTCAGCATTCTTCTGTAAAACCACATCTCTGTGGCTTCCAATGATCATATTGATTGTTTGTTCATTGTCCATGATTCGCTGCCATACATAAGAATTGGTTCAATATAGTACTGGAGTACTCGTTTTCGCAATGTCACGCATAGTGTGTTCTTAATTTTCATAAAAGCTGCTTTCGTTTGAGCTATTCTACTCCTAATCTCTGTTGTACATCTTCCATCTGATGTTAGGAATGTTCCCAGATACTTGAATTCTTTTGTATCAAAGTAATAATCTCTTATATAAATTCTTTGACAGTTGCAGTTATATTTTCCAAGGAGAACAGAAAGGAATATGTCTAGATACATATTTGCAATGATAGTGCAACCGACTGATATGATATCACAATGGATAGACTAATATATTACAATGGAAAAATAGCTGTGGGGAAAGACATTACAAGGATGAATACAAGCAAGATTTGAAGGTGCTTAACATGAATACACCATACGGGCCAGAGCTTGTCAGGGACAAGTTTGAAGAAAACTCTGAGCAGCAGTCTCAGAACTGGTGAAGCCAAACTCAGAGGGCTCGCTAATAAAAACTTGCCAAACAAAATCTAGCTCACATTGTCTCTCAAGATTAAAAGTATACCTTCGCCATTATTATATATATATAAAGACAGAGAGTTGGAGAGAGAACAGTGGAGTTTAAATTGACATACAGATGCAGAGAATGATTTAACGTTTACCAGCATTGACTTGATATAATATACACAATCTTGGATATAGATTAGCACTGATTAACTATCCAAATTCCCTACCACTTGAATCTATTGCTAGAAATTGACTATGTCCTGGGCATGCGGGTGTTTGCGGTAATGAGAGAGTGGACAGGCTTGCATCAATAGCATTGATTGTTGGGAGTTAAAGATGGATAAGGGCGATGTCTCTTTGCGACTGCATGTTGTGTGAAGACACTAATATAGATGTTGAATTGATCAAGCGATTCAAGGAGTTTGAATTTACCCGTTGTACACGTAGAACTAGATGCCTAAGGAGCAGAGTGAGGAGTGTGTTTAATCAGCAAGTCACGGAAACAATCAGTATGCGTACTCTTATATATCTGTTGGGGGAGACTTAGTACGTATGGGTCTGCCCAGAGTGCAATGACGTCAGTTTCGAAACAATAACAAATAACCAAACTACCACTTATCATACATTTTACATCAACATTGAACAGTGTATATATATCTAAACAGCGCACAATCTTCCACAATGGGATAGGCTACCATAAAACTATATACTAAACGCAATAGCTTAGAACATAAAATTAA
The DNA here is from genome assembly GCA_020796225.1 of Arion vulgaris. Taxonomy (NCBI): domain Eukaryota; kingdom Metazoa; phylum Mollusca; class Gastropoda; order Stylommatophora; family Arionidae; genus Arion; species Arion vulgaris. The sequence continues at coordinate 74,716,880 of CM036756.1, read as the reverse complement.
GATAATTTTACAAAATATGATAACATACTAAAAATATATCCACTAAAAAAGCTATTATTAAGCGAAGGATATAATATACAAATTAGGACACAGTAGGAAAAATGTAACTTAAAATATAATGGTCTAGTGTCACTTTTCTGAGTGACATTTTCTAGTGATAAGTTCATCAGTAATTTTTATGGGCAGTGTTTTATGATGATAGGCTCCACATTAGTTTTCTGGGCGGTATTTTCTAGTGACAAGCTTACTATTTTCTTGGGGACATTTTCTAGCGATAGGTTCATCACTAGTTTCTGAGCAGTATTTTCTTCTTCACATTTCAACTCCCAATGGAGCACAGGTCTTCAACAAACTTCTTCCAGCTTTTCCTCTCTCTTGCCATCCCTTCCAGTTCTTTCCATGTTTTACCTATCCTTTTAATATCAGCCTCCAGCACTCTTGTCCAGGTCTGTCTAGGCCTCCCTACACCTCTTTCCCTCGGGTTCCAAAACAGTGCCTGTCTTGCAATGCTTCCAGTCGGTCTTCTCAATGTATGTCCTATCCATCGCCAGCATTTCTTTCTGAGCTCTTTCTCCACTAGTATCTGCTTTGTTATTCTCTGAGTTTCTCGTTTATAATCTTATCATACCATCTCAGTCACTCTATTCTACGTAAACATCCATTTACGAAGGTCTGCAGTTTTCTGATGGTTTCCTTTGTTGTCTTCCATGTTCCGAGCCATAGAACAGCACTGACTTCACATTTGATTAAAAGATTCTCAGCTTTGTGTTTGTTTTGATCTCCTTTGACTTCCATATCTTACTCAATGCAATAAAGTTTCCCTTGCTTTTTGTATTCTTATCTTGACATCTTTGTTTGTATTTTCTAGTGACGAGTTTATTATTTTCTTGGGGACATTTTCTAGCGATAGGTTCATCACTAGTTTTCTGGGCGGTACTTTCTAGTGAAGAGCTTATTATTTTCCTGGGGACATTTTCAATCAATAGTATCTTGGTGGTGTTGTCTAGCAATATGTTCATTAATAGTTTTTTTGTAGATGCCGATTTTCCTATTCTGTTGTACTGTGTCTTATTTTTATTTTGTATCCTTTACATAATAAATGGCCTTTGATTGCAACACAGATTTATTTTGCAGTTGAACTGTACAGAACTATTTTACTTTATATTTGGCAATTGTGACATCTTCCAATGCAATAGTTGTCATTACTTAGCAATAGAACAATGGTAACACCTAGTCTTAAACACCCCCTTGAGTTTTGCGGTTTAACCCCTTCACCCATTTGACCCAATACACTGGCTTGTAGTATTTTAGTAAAATAACTCAATCAGTTTGCTGGGTAATTCAATATATATTGCAACTTAAATGCATCCGGTGGTACCAAATAAAAAAGGGAGAGAGAAAGAGTTAAGATTACAAAACTTAACTCTCTCTGTATACATACACATTGTTGGAAAATTATTGTTACAACTTTAAAAGTAAAAAAAAAGTAAAGGAACCCTTTCATACCTCGTGTATATAGGTCAATACAGTGTTAGGCCTGTATTTTTCATTGACCGTCGGCACACGATGGGTGTTGTGGTCAGCATCACGCCAGCCGCCTTTATTTTCCCAGAGCATGTCTGGTACCCAGTTGAGGCTGGGTCAACCTGAGAGCCGTCGCGGACGGGAAAAATTCCACGCGCATTGCGGGAGCTGAACCCAGACCACCAGCCTTGAGGAGCGAGTTCACTAACAACTACGCTACAGCGGCTCTCTTGTTACAACTTTAGCACCAAATAAAATATTTTCTGCTCCCTTTATAAAAAATAAAACTAAATCGTCACTTGTAAGCTCATGGTCCGATCAACCCCCACCCCCACCCCAAGGTTCTTAGTTTCTTTCAACTACATTAAAGTATCAATACTGAAGCACATACACAGTAGCTATATTGATGATTAGTATAAACAAATATAGCACATTTGTATATGAATCTCACCTAGCAATGTACACTTCAAAGATATTCAAAAACATAAGCACATATTGCACAAGCATGGAACAAACTAGCTTAAAGGAACTGGTGAAGAGAACAAACCCATTAACATTAAGGAACACAAGGGATAGTATTAAGCAGGAATAGGGTCATACCACACTCCAGGGAGAGATATATCTAGCAACATAAATCCACTTGGTAGTAACTATATGGAAATATATGCCATGGGCTATTACAGGAAATAAAACTCACCAATAAAAACTGGCAAGAGGGAAACAACAGAAAATGTAACCACAGGTTAAGATATTTTGGTAAAACATGGCTGGGCACCTTCAAATACTCAACAATCGCACACATATCATTAAAGTTGCTCAATGTTCAAAAGGGTTATCAGATAAGTAGCCTTGTCCTAGCAATCATGCTGACAGTAAAAAGATTACTAATAGTTTACATGAAAAAGGTCTAAGATGTACTTGGTACTGATTAACTAATAGGGTCATCATTATTACACTTTGGGAAACAACCCTGTGTGTTCTCATCTCTTTCTTACAGGAAGAACATGAACAGTGCATGAACTCTGTAGTATCGGTGACGGTCCCCAATGTAATTATTAAGATAGTGAAAACTTGTTTTCAATGTTTTTTGTAATTATTAATGATTTATTACTGCTTAGTGCTGACAGAAAACTACAACAAACAGTTACATTAACAAACAGTAACACTGCTCGTTTCATGTGCAAAATGGGGCAACTTTTGACGGAATAAATAATTAATCAGGTCACTGATACCATTTTAAGTGTGAAATAAATAGCATCTAAGGAAGGTTGTGCATGGAGCTTGAGGAGACCAAACAATATTTTGTTCACTTGTTACAGAAAAAAAGTAAGAGCAGATTAAATGATTTGGTTAACACTTCCTCCAAGGAGGTTAACAACAGTGCTAGTCTTATACTTTTATTGTAGCAATGAAGAAAGATTGTTAGATAGAACTGGCCACACATTGAAATGTTTATATTTATACTTTATACTAGAGTAGACATATAGTGTGATATTTATGTCTGGCTCATGCTTCAGCTAAAACAGAATATACATTTCTGAATTTAAAACATATAATATTTGCTAATTCACATATCATATTTGCACATCACATATTCACCAACTTTTCCTTGCTTGAGCTTTGCTTCTTAAATTTATGTTTCCAGTTCAATGTGATGTTTAAGTCAACAAATACCCTTTGGTTGTGTTTCATTAAATTATAAATCCTACTCACAAAGAAGTCAAAAATAAACAAATAAATTGTTAGAGGTTTTACTATGTACAGAAACAAAGTAGATGTTTCAATAACAAATTCTTTGCTTAAGACTGAAAGTCGAGATCATACAAAAAAGCAATTAACTTAAATAAAGTAAAAATGTAGAAACTAGAGATAAGAATCTGAAATATTTAAATCAAGAATATGACAAACAAATAAATCAAATAATATATTAATAATGCAGCATAATTCTTAGTGGACCAGGGCAAAAGCCAAGTTTTTACAAGCCATTTGTTTTTCAAATAAAAAACACCCTTTAGTGTGGCTCCTGGTAAACTGGCGTCCAGCCCAAAATCACGTAGTGTTGCGTTTGGTCACAAGGACTTAAAAGAAAGAATATATTTGCCTAGTTGACTGTCTCTCATATTCATTTTTAACTAATAAAGCATCAAAGTTAGCTCAATGGCAAAATAAAAATAGGACTTATGATTTGATTATTATGGATTTATGTTTGCGGTCCCAGTGACACTTCACAACATATGCATCACTTTAACATCACATTAACTTTTGTTTGTCAACTAATGTGTTGATTATTTCTTAGTTATTTCTATAACTACATTTCAATGTATTACTTACCAAATAAAACAATAAAACTGTACATTGTAATAAATTTAAAAAATATACTTCAGAACAGCAGTAATGACTAACAGCTGGTTTATAAACTTCTCAAAACTGCAGTCTTACTGTGGCTCTATTCATACGTCTATTTCTATATATTATTATTAATATATTAAGTACCAGAAGTCGCTCAGAGCATCCCAAAATTCAGCTTCATATAAAACTAGCAATCATCTATCCATACAATTACATATTGTTCACCAAAGTCTGTCAAAAAAGGAAGAGAGCTACGGTTTAATTTTTACATAATCCTGCACAGCAAAATAAAGTGAAGAACATTTACTTAGGCTGCAGTGAGTTTTTTCAATTTGATAGTTAATTTGTTAACTCCTACACCCACTCTCAACAATCAAAACACTTAGCAGAAACCAACTGCGCAATTCAAGAAAATAAAAAGTTATGTTGCCAGTGTGAGCGGCATGATTTCTTATTGGATATTACATTATTTTTACCACTGAAAACTATCAAGTATATCGCAAATGATAACTAAAGAGAATTGTGCATGGGGGTAGCAACCACATAGTGTATAAAATTGCTAATAAAATACCACTGTGTGTGGACACTATATTACTGCCCCAAATCTAGTGGTATCTCCATGCTCATGCTCGAGTAAAAAGGGAAAGATAGTGACAACCTTTCTATGAATATGTGACAACTAACGACATCACTGTGCGCATGTGGCAAATGACACTATCATTGTGCACACTGGAAAGGCAGAAGGCAGTTCAACTAATGTCAATTCTATGGTGTGAAAGGTGTTAATAAACTGCCATACAATTATGCATATGGTCATTAAGATCTAAAATCAATGTTTACCACATATATTGCGACTATTTATCACATTTAGGTGCATCACCGTGAAAACCTTAGATCATATTAAATGCAATAACGACTCACTTTACACAAATTCTTTTCTCAAAGATCCTAGTGCTTTTTAGTATGAAAGAAAATATATCTCACTGATCTAAAACAAAGACAGAAACTAAGGAAGCTTGCGAATGGAAACTGGGCATGTTATAGTGTAAAATAATGTGCAACAGAGCAACAATGGTAAGAGCACATAATTGATGTTTTGTTATTGCCAAAAAGCCCAATCGTAGTTGTAGCCCTATGCTTCTACAGGAGCGACACAAAAATTATTATAATTAATAATTACTACTGATAAATTTATTAAATAGATTAATCAATTATTGATACCGATTGAAAAATAAGTGAACTCAATTTTAACATTATATTATAACAAGTAGTTCATTCTTGTTTCCCTTATTGGAGAGGCAACAGGTTATGATATAACTAAATCCAATACTTGTTCTGCGTTTGAAACCTCATGACTCATATTAAAGAGATTTTAATCCTCTCTAAAACAAACAAATATGACCCCTTTCTCATAAAAAATATGTTGGTGAATGTGTACACAACATCAAAGAGTGAAGGACAGGTAGCTAAGGCAAGCAGAAGTAGTAAATATGAAAGACCCACTGAGACTGCAACCTTTTTAATTTTCTTCAAATCATCTGTTTCTTCATCAGCTTTGCAATGACTGCCATAGACTTCTTTTTTGAACTTTTGCAGCTGAAAATGAGAAATAAAATAGATTAGTTTTCAGAAATCTTGCTCACCCTTAACAAATAATATTTTTTAAATGTGTATGAGCAGAGATTAGTGACAACTGTTATAGGAAAGAGAAGATATATTGGACACATCTTGAGAAGAAATGATCAACGAATATCAAAGCAGGCATTGAAGTGGGATGCAAAGGGTTCAAGAAAGAGAGGACGACCTAGGGAGACCCTGAAACGAACTTTGCTAAGAGAGGCAAGAACTATTCGTCTCACTTCCATGGAGGAGATTGAGCTGGTTGCCCAGGATAGAGTGGTATGGAGAAATTGCTTGCAGGCCTTATGTAACATATAACGGTACGATAGGAATTATTATTATTATGAGCAGAGATTAAAACATCAACATAAAAAAACAAATGGTGTTACTGTCTGTAGTATCATATTTTATGGCCGTTTAGGATAGGGAAGGGGACATGTACCAGTGGATTTTAATGACCGCATGATTAGTGCAGTAACAACAAACCTGTTCAGGATGTATTTTCTTTTGCCTCCAACAGAAAAAATTCATTGGCCTTACTGGGAATTGAACCCAGGTCTCCAGCATGGGAGTCCGCGGACTAATCCATTTGGCCAGATGCTCCACAAACATCAATATAATCTGAAACAATGCTGGTTTTGGATAAGATATATATTAAGAAGACCAACATCTAGTGAAGCGAGGCAGGTTTTAAGTTATCAAAGGAATGTCATCTTAGCACTCCGGACATGTCCCTAGGTGTTTTGATCCTCACCTCAACAAATCCAGCAGCCCAACATGCCAGTTTGATGTTGAATAATACATCTTTATGAATATTTGATATGTCATTCTTCTTGGGCTGTACAATATTGATTGATACCCCTCTCTCTCAATCTGGTAGCAACCAGAATCCACAACTCTCAAACTCCTGTTCAGAAATACTAAATGCATTAAGAATGTCATTTTGGTCCATTGCAGTGCCCTCTGATATTGTAGAATTGCCAGCTAATCTATCAGCTTGTTCCTTATGGCTGACTTTGCGTGCAGGAGCAAAAATTAAGGTGACCTCTCTTATTCCCATCTGTACCAGTAATGCAGGTATTGTTCAGGAATTCATAAAGAAAGAAAAATAGAAGACAAAAGAAACCATGGATAAGAGAGATGAATAAATATTTTGAGGTGACTGTTGAGAATAAGAAAAGGTGACTGTAAAGACACATAAAGGCTATTAAAGATATAAAAAAATAGTGTTTGTTTGTTGAGGGTTTGTTCTCTATGGGAACTTAAAGATTATTTGTATTAATCCTAAGCGACATGAAAATGACTGCTTATTGAACATATTGACAAGAGTCAGTTCTGAAGGCCTCCCTATGATAAATCAGAACTGATACCATGCTACAGCGTAACTCCAGATGTGGTATTTAAAGTGGGGTTTTTTGTGTATTTAAAAATTTTAGTTCCCCATCTGTACAGATTTGTGTCCTGTTGGATAATATGCATAGATTTTGGCCGAAATTTGGATTCATCTGCCCTACATTCAGTAGGGGCCTAATGGAGGGGTAACAAATTCTTGTTCTGGGGGGAAACCACACAGAACACAAAGAGTGGTTAACTTGGTCGATAAGAAGGGACCAAAACAAACAACAACATTGCAGATATAATTATATAGGATAACATGGAAGGATGGAGTGGAAAAATTTAATACAGGAAAAATCTATCGAAGTTATGACAAGATAAATGATAAAACAACATGTATCCAAAACATTTATATTCTGAGAAGACAAATAGTTGTAGAATGAATTGATGATCAATACCCTTAGAAACTAAATTATCCAACTATTATAACTAACCTCATCCTTCAGCTTTTTTACTTCACATGCTAATTCCTCTGTTTGTTGTACATAATGCCATTTTGCTTGTCTTTCACTGTCCAATATTTGCAATAGGGGAAGGGGGACATGTACCAGTGGATTTTAATGACCGCATGATTAGTGCAGTAACAACAAACCTGTTCAGGATGTATTTTTCTTTTTGCCTCCAACAGAAAAAATTCATTGGCCTTACTGGGAATTGAACCCAGGTCTCCAGCATGGGAGTCCGCGGACTAATCCATTTGGCCAGATGCTCCACAAACATCAATATAATCTGAAACAATGCTGGTTTTGGATAAGATATATATTAAGAAGACCAACATCTAGTGAAGCGAGGCAGGTTTTAAGTTATCAAAGGAATGTCATCTTAGCACTCCGGACATGTCCCTAGGTGTTTTGATCCTCACCTCAACAAATCCAGCAGCCCAACATGCCAGTTTGATGTTGAATAATACATCTTTATGAATATTTGATATGTCATTCTTCTTGGGCTGTACAATATTGATTGATACCCCTCTCTCTCAATCTGGTAGCAACCAGAATCCACAACTCTCAAACTCCTGTTCAGAAATACTAAATGCATTAAGAATGTCATTTTGGTCCATTGCAGTGCCCTCTGATATTGTAGAATTGCCAGCTAATCTATCAGCTTGTTCCTTATGGCTGACTTTGGCGTGCCAGGAGCAAAAATTAAGGTGACCTCTCTTATTCCCATCTGTACCAGTAATGCAGGTATTGTTCAGGAATTCATAAAGAAAGAAAAATAGAAGACAAAAGAAACCATGGATAAGAGAGATGAATAAATATTTTGAGGTGACTGTTGAGAATAAGAAAAGGTGACTGTAAAGACACATAAAGGCTATTAAAGATATAAAAAAATAGTGTTTGTTTGTTGAGGGTTTGTTCTCTATGGGAACTTAAAGATTATTTGTATTAATCCTAAGCGACATGAAAATGACTGCTTATTGAACATATTGACAAGAGTCAGTTCTGAAGGCCTCCCTATGATAAATCAGAACTGATACCATGCTACAGCGTAACTCCAGATGTGGTATTTAAAGTGGGGTTTTTTGTGTATTTAAAAATTTTAGTTCCCCATCTGTACAGATTTGTGTCCTGTTGGATAATATGCATAGATTTTGGCCGAAATTTGGATTCATCTGCCCTACATTCAGTAGGGGCCTAATGGAGGGGTAACAAATTCTTGTTCTGGGGGGAAACCACACAGAACACAAAGAGTGGTTAACTTGGTCGATAAGAAGGGACCAAAACAAACAACAACATTGCAGATATAATTATATAGGATAACATGGAAGGATGGAGTGGAAAAATTTAATACAGGAAAAATCTATCGAAGTTATGACAAGATAAATGATAAAACAACATGTATCCAAAACATTTATATTCTGAGAAGACAAATAGTTGTAGAATGAATTGATGATCAATACCCTTAGAAACTAAATTATCCAACTATTATAACTAACCTCATCCTTCAGCTTTTTTACTTCACATGCTAATTCCTCTGTTTGTTGTACATAATGCCATTTTGCTTGTCTTTCACTGTCCAATATTTGCAATAGGGAAGGGGACATGTACCAGTGGATTTTAATGACCGCATGATTAGTGCAGTAACAACAAACCTGTTCAGGATGTATTTTCTTTTGCCTCCAACAGAAAAAATTCATTGGCCTTACTGGGAATTGAACCCAGGTCTCCAGCATGGGAGTCCGCGGACTAATCCATTTGGCCAGATGCTCCACAAACATCAATATAATCTGAAACAATGCTGGTTTTGGATAAGATATATATTAAGAAGACCAACATCTAGTGAAGCGAGGCAGGTTTTAAGTTATCAAAGGAATGTCATCTTAGCACTCCGGACATGTCCCTAGGTGTTTTGATCCTCACCTCAACAAATCCAGCAGCCCAACATGCCAGTTTGATGTTGAATAATACATCTTTATGAATATTTGATATGTCATTCTTCTTGGGCTGTACAATATTGATTGATACCCCTCTCTCTCAATCTGGTAGCAACCAGAATCCACAACTCTCAAACTCCTGTTCAGAAATACTAAATGCATTAAGAATGTCATTTTGGTCCATTGCAGTGCCCTCTGATATTGTAGAATTGCCAGCTAATCTATCAGCTTGTTCCTTATGGCTGACTTTGGCGTGCCAGGAGCAAAATTAAGGTGCCCTCTCTTATTCCCATCTGTACCAGTAATGCAGGTATTGTTCAGGAATTCATAAAGAAAGAAAAATAGAAGACAAAAGAAACCATGGATAAGAGAGATGAATAAATATTTTGAGGTGACTGTTGAGAATAAGAAAAGGTGACTGTAAAGACACATAAAGGCTATTAAAGATATAAAAAAATAGTGTTTGTTTGTTGAGGGTTTGTTCTCTATGGGAACTTAAAGATTATTTGTATTAATCCTAAGCGACATGAAAATGACTGCTTATTGAACATATTGACAAGAGTCAGTTCTGAAGGCCTCCCTATGATAAATCAGAACTGATACCATGCTACAGCGTAACTCCAGATGTGGTATTTAAAGTGGGGTTTTTGTGTATTTAAAAAATTTTTGTTCCCCATCTGTACAGATTTGTGTCCTGTTGGATAATATGCATAGATTTTGGCCGAAATTTGGATTCATCTGCCCTACATTCAGTAGGGGCCTAATGGAGGGGTAACAAATTCTTGTTCTGGGGGGAAACCACACAGAACACAAAGAGTGGTTAACTTGGTCGATAAGAAGGGACCAAAACAAACAACAACATTGCAGATATAATTATATAGGATAACATGGAAGGATGGAGTGGAAAAATTTAATACAGGAAAAATCTATCGAAGTTATGACAAGATAAATGATAAAACAACATGTATCCAAAACATTTATATTCTGAGAAGACAAATAGTTGTAGAATGAATTGATGATCAATACCCTTAGAAACTAAATTATCCAACTATTATAACTAACCTCATCCTTCAGCTTTTTTACTTCACATGCTAATTCCTCTGTTTGTTGTACATAATGCCATTTTGCTTGTCTTTCACTGTCCAATATTTGCAATAAGTGAAGGTGTTTTTGTTCTAATTCTTCTTTCTGCTCTAGAACCTTGCTGTAACTGAAACGCAAAAGAAACATGCTGTCTTTTGTCATGCCTAATTAAGGTGTGCAATGTATATCATATAATAATTATTTGTATTGTAAAGGACGTAAGTTAGAAGTAATTATTTTTTAATTTGCTCTACAATCTTACAGAATACGTGCAATTTTGGAAGCTGACATGATACACAACAAATGATGCTTAAAAGTGAAAGGACGATAGTCTTCTCAATCAATCAGCGTACACGGGTTAAAAATCACAATCAGCTATCCTGTGCTAAGACTGGAACTTCCTTTATTGTAGATGCTAACCAGTTTTTCTTCAATGATACAGAAAGAAAAAAACGGTACGATCAACATCTATCCAAACTCGGTGCTTCTATAGCCGTGCGAAAATTTTCAGAAGCAGAGCACGTGGACAGTGGCTCCGGCGAAATCAACTTCATATTCAGCCATAATAAATAAACTACATAGGGGCATAGCCTACACTGTCATGGTACTTTGTTGGTTAGTATGAGAGCAACATACCAACTGTCATAGACCAATTATCATTACAATTATGCATGTTACCTCATATCACTTTACACTTTCAAACGTGTCCCATTCGTAAATGATTTGTTCTATGCATGATAAACAACCGATAAACCTTACGTTAGGAATTGAGGATAATGAACGAACATAATCAAATCAATCATTGATTGAGTCAATGTGGTCTGATAAAAAGCACTCACGGCAGGTTAGTTTAAGTAAACATTCTCTGTATTAGCGCACTACAATGTAAATTACATAATAATTAAAGAGATTACAGCACCAGTGGTGGGCTCAAAACTTTTTGAAAGCTCAGCATTGAATCTTACCTTGATAATCCTATCATTCCCATGTCAATGTCTATTGTCTATATATGCATTTAGAAAAAAAATGTAAACTGAGAACAGTTGTCAGGCATGACGATATTATGTAATAATATTAACATAATATGTATACTCATACTGTATTATGTAAAATAGGATGTATACTATATGTCATGTGTGTATACTCGTCATCTTGTGTTCTAAATTAATATAATTTTAAAAACTGATGCAGTGGAGACGGTTCTCAAATTATTTCTTGGTTGGTGACTGTTTTATAATTTTAGAAGAGGAAGAGGTATAATAATGTATTACTGTTTTCGTTAAGTTAATGTATAGCCTAGGATAAAATCATTGAGTGAATGTAATGACTATTTTGTGTACGTCGAGCGCGAAACTAGATATGGCTGACTTGTTGCCAGGTTACAATTTGGATTTTGAATAAGCCAGGTAATACTTGGAATAATGAAGAACTCCAATGTGTAGAGAGCTACGAATATCTGGGCTCAATAGTCAACTATAACGGCGATTGCTCCAAAGATCTTAAGAAGATTGGCAATAGCAATCTGGAAGTTAAGCACTATGAAGAACATTGGGCAAAGCACCAGCAAAATATTAAAATTAAAAATACTGAGAACATGCTTTTTTCCAGGGGCTACTTATGGTTGTGAATCATGGACCGTTACACAAACAACAAGAACGAAAATCCATTCCTTCGAAACGAAATGCTACAGACAGATCCTACGAATATCATGGACAGAAAAAGGAAGAACACTGATGTCCTGAAAGAACTGAATGTTAAAGACAATTGGCCGATAAACAATATACTATGCAGAAAAATGTGATACTTTGATCACATCAAGCGTCACGATGGCCTGGAAATAATATTCTCTCAACTACGACTAAACGATCTTGTATTATTAGACACTCAGTCGCCCGAGTGGTTACCGAGGCCCAAATTGGGGTCTAAAGAATAGAACCACTGTTACCTCCCACTCATGTCGTAAGAGGCGACTAAGGAGGCTGGGAGTGGGGCTAGCTACTCCACAACGTAAAAACACTAGATGGTTACAGAACGGAGAGCGAACCGAGTAAACGCTGGCTGAAACCCGACACATCGCCGAAGGATAAGCACCAGAGCTCTAAATGGGTTACTATGACGTAAAAATACATTATTGGCAAAGGCTGTTTATATATCACAATAAGAATGATCAAAATGGTAAAAAAGAACTACCGCGAGAGAGAGAGACTCAGTTACAAAATTGGATTGTGTTTGGTCTTTCAAATCGATAGAAAACATTTTCTGCACTAATATTCAAAATGGCTGTTGTTTTCTGCAAGATGTATAGCGAGTAATTCTGAAAATACAGTTCGTGAAACTTGATTTAACATGACTATAAGGCTCAACTTTGATATAGTCTTATGAAATGTATATCTGGCTCAAGAAAGTCTACACGGTAACTTGACTGAGAGCTTCCTCTAGAATGCATATACATCTTTCTTTGACATTTTTATTTTTAGATAAGCTTCAGTGCGTTGTTCTTTTATGAGAACGTACTACGTTCTGTCAGGCGATTTACGGAAACCAACAGATCTGAAGAGATCTGGAGAGAAAATGGTTGAGGATGCGATACATTCTTTCAGGAATTCGATAACAACATTCATTAGTCATCATTAGTTGCCATATATAAAACGCTTGTCTGCATGACTAGACAACGCTCTACTCACTGTTTATGTATTTTGTAAAACTGTAGTACTTTGTTTTTACGTGTTTACCTATTTTTCCAAGTTTTACTGCAGTCTCCACATTTTTAGACAACGGGATCGTAAGAAGTTAGGTTGTGATTAGAATTTTGTGTTTGGTCAATTGTTCTTTTCCGGAGGCCCTATTAATTCTTATTTATTGTCTATTTCTTTACCATATTCATTGGCTCTGGTGCTTTCTCTGAGGTTCTTAAAACTCCTTATTCAATTATTACATTCTCTTAGGAATTCGATCAAAAAATTCATTAATCCTCATCAGGTGCCATATATGAATGGAAGGTTGGCTACAATTAATCTTTAGCATCATGTGTCTATTACTTGATGTTACACTCAGTCGGATTGTAATTGTTTCCACCTCTGGATGTTTTCCTTTCACTTATGTATGAATTAATCTTTAGCATCCTGTGTCTATTACTTGATGTTACACTCAGTCGGATTGTAATTGTTTCCACCTCTGGATGTTTTCCTTTCACTTATGTATGAATTAATCTTTAGCATCCTGTGTCTATTACTTGATGTTACACTCAGTCGGATTGTAATTGTTTCCACCTCTGGATGTTTTCCTTTCACTTATGTATGAATTAATCTTTAGCATCATGTGTCTATTACTTGATGTTACACTCAGTCGGATTGTAATTGTTTCCACCTCTGGATGTTTTCCTTTCACTTATGTATGAATTAATCTTTAGCATCCTGTGTCTATTACTTGATGTTACACTCAGTCGGATTGTAATTGTTTCCACCTCTGGATGTTTTCCTTTCACTTATGTATGTGTTTTCCTTTCACTTATGTATGTGTTTTCCTTTCACTTATGTATGTGTATTCCTTTCACTTATGTATGTGTTTTCCTTTCACTTATGTATGTGTTTTCCTTTCACTTATGTATGTGTTTTCCTTTCACTTATGTATGTGTTTTCCTTTCACTTATGTATGTGTTTTCCTTTCACTTATGTATGTGTTTTCCTTTCACTTATGTATGTGTTTTCCTTTCACTTATGTATGTGTTTTCCTTTCACTTATGTATGTGTTTTCCTTTCACTTATGTATGTGTTTTCCTTTCACTTATGTATGTGTTTTCCTTTCACTTATGTATGTGTTTTCCTTTCACTTATGTATGTGTTTTCCTTTCACTTATGTATGTGTTTTCCTTTCACTTATGTATGTGTTTTCCTTTCACTTATGTATGTGTTTTCCTTTCACTTATGTATGTGTTTTCCTTTCACTTATGTATGTGTTTTCCTTTCACTTATGTATGTGTTTTCCTTTCACTTATGTATGTGTTTTCCTTTCACTTATGTATGTGTTTTCCTTTCACTTATGTATGTGTTTTCCTTTCACTTATGTATGTGTTTTCCTTTCACTTATGTATGTGTTTTCCTTTCACTTATGTATGTTTTCTTCTAGTATGTGTTTCCTTTCACTTATGTATGTGTTTTCCTTTCACTTATGTATGTGTTTTCCTTTCACTTATGTATGTGTTTTTCTTTCACTTATGTATGTGTTTTTCTTTCACTTATGTATGTGTTTTCCTTTCATTTATGTATGTGTTTTCCTTTCACTTATGTATGTGTTTTCCTTTCACTTATGTATGTGTTTTCCTTTCACTTATGTATGTGTTTTCCTTTCACTTATGTATATGTTTTCCTTTCACTTATGTATGTGTTTTCCCCTCTTGCTCACTGTCCCCGAACCTTCCTCCAATAATGTTTTAATCAGGGTGTCATGTCACTTTAAATGTCAAAATTATTTCACTTCTTTGATTATTATTTCCTGAAGTATATCTCTATATCATCTTTGGGTTTTGTTTGACACATACGGCTTCCACAATAGATTTCCGGGGTTTTTTTCCCAGTTCTATGGCCTTTCTACTTTATTTTTCACGTTAGACCTTGTATTGTGATTTAGTACTTTGTCTTACAATTCATCTTCTTCGGGCATTTAATTCGAAGAGAAGGCTTAGGACATTTGATGACAACGGGTAACATTCAGGGAAGGAGAGATGGTAGAAGACAGAGGGAGAATAATTCCGATCGCCTGACATCGTGGTTCGACGAAAGATCGACATCAGAACTGATTAGCTGCACCAAGGAAAGAGAAAGTTGTGGAGAGACAAGATTGCGAACGCCGACAGGCATTGCGCTTGATTAGTTACAAACTACCTCGCTTCGTTTTTATGTATTTAGTCTGTGGTACACAGTTTTTGCAGTCTTCCCTTGTGTCAATATTGATGCTATCTGCCCAGTAAGTCGGTTTTGCTTTGTTACATCTGTTTTCGATTTACACTTTTGATTTGTCAGCCAATATTATATTTCCTATGTACTTGAAGTTATACACTTGTTTTATGGGTTTGTCTACAGTTTTAGATCTCTCTTTATTTTTCTTCTTTGTATATTGTATCTTCTTCTTCACTTTCACCATTTACTTCTTTATAGAAGTGTTGCCGGGGTGAAACGCAGTGATCTTGTGTGTGCTTGTTCTTCTCTTCCATCATTTACTTCTTTATAGAAGTGTTGGGGTGAAACGTAGTGATCTTGTGTGTGCTTGTTCTTCTTCACTTTCACCATTTACTTCTTTATAGAAGTGTTGGGGTGAAACGTAGTGATCTTGTGTGTGCTTGTTCTTCTTCACTTTCACCATTTACTTCTTTATAGAAGTGTTGGGGTGAAACGTAGTGATCTTATGTGTGCTTGTTCTTCTTCACTTCCACCATTTACTTCTTTATAGAAGTGTTGGGGGTGAAACGTAGTGATCTTGTGTATGCTTTTTTAAGGCACTTTGTAAGCTGATATTCATGTTCGTAAGGCTGTTCTTGATGCCGTCGCTCCATCTTTTACGTGGTCTTCTTCTTGCCTTGTACTCATTATACTTTTTCTGTGTGGTTCTCTGAGGTAAGCGATACCAGGGCATTCTGGTCAGGTGTCCAAACCATTTAATCTGTTGTTCTTTTATGAATTGCATAACTGGTTTCACATCCAGTCTCCTTCTGATTTCTTCATTTCTAATTTTGTCTCTTATTGTCACACCTGCAGCTCTTCTAAGACACCTCATCTCTGTCGTTATAATTTTCCGCTCATTAGCTGCTGTTATTGGCCATGTTTGACACTGGTAACATAGTGTTGGCCAGAAAATCGTTCTTATGAGATTTGCTTTAGTTGTTAGCGGTATCTCTTTACGTGACAACAGTGGTGTTAACTGTCCCAGTACTTGGTTAGCTTTTGTGCAACGATTGCTGATTTCGCTATCAATACTTCCATCTGCTGTGAAAATTGCTCCAAAGTATTTGTCATATATATTTTATTATGTTGATTTTCGTATTATAATTATTACATGACTCATGGAATCTATTAATGTAGTCTTGTAATTGTTCTTCTGAGTTGGAAAATAAATTATGATTACCTGCAAAAAAACATTTTTATGGTGATATTTATTACAAGATCTTCTCTAGTATCCTGTTCTTCTTTAGGTATTGTTGCGGTAATATGTCTTTTATTTTGTATTGAAGACACTAACGCCTGTTATTTACTAGATAACCACTGACACGACATTCCTATTATCTGTTATACATTAACTTGAATCCGTTCTGCTACATTCAGGACAAGCTCATCGACACCAATTCCTATTAAAATTAAAGTATCAACAACAGAGCACGTTCGCCATAGCGTATAGGCGGTTCTTAATTCATAAAATCAATTATCCATTACAAATGTTGCTATCTCAAATGCGTCTGTAGCTCAAGCGGTAGTGAGCTCGATCCCAGACCCAAGCGTACCTGGTTCAAACCCCACGGTGGGCAAGTTTGGAAGCAAATTCGTTTCCGTGGGATTTTACAAAAGGTAAAAATAGACCTCACCGTTCAGAAAGCTATGGCAAACTACTGAACGTCTTCTTCTTCTTTGCGTTCGTTCTTTACGACCAATTTTAATCACTCTTTGTGATACGTTTGATCTTTGCCAATAACGTGAAAACATTGCACATTGGTTTGGTAGGCCCCTAAACGCATAGACTTCTACATGTTTAGGACACGTGCATCCGATTTCAGCCAAACATCCTTAGTCGCCTCTTACGACATGCGTGGTAGGTAACAGTGGTTCTATTCTTTACAATCCAAATTTGGGCCCCGGTAACACTCGGGCGACTACTGAACGTATACGTGGTGCCTAGAAAAATCAACGACTCGTTTACTGTGGTTGATGGCTACGTCCTTTGGGATATGCCACGACTTTCATTTTCATATCTCAAATGCCGAGCCCAAACAGGATTGAAATGATTGCCATATTCAATCCGAACACCATTTACGTCCTCGCGAGCCGACAATTTACAACTTAAAATATCATTGTCTATTTGTTTTCCTTTTGACATTAAGAAAAGTGTTGCAAAAGTTGCATCCTTGTTGTATAATGTTATCTCTTAATACACACTTACATTATTTATTTATAAATATCAACAAAATTGCGAAATACGGAAACCACTAATTTACATCTGATATATATTTACTCAGCGACTCTATACTTGTCCAGGGAGAAAAACTGTGAGAAATTGCTATTAATTGATTTTTAGCTCTTGCTGTTTCTGGAGGATTGTTATGAAATTTTCTTAAACACTATGATTTGTAGCTTGTCCGTTGTCAACCATATTAAATCATTGTAATATCTACCCACATACAGTATATTAACATTATTAAGTGTTATATTTACCTGGCTCGTTTGATTGCATCGATCCAAGCATTACATTCGGCTTCAGAATCACTGCGCAGGTCGTATTGCCGTTGTCCTTCGATCTTGTATGTAATTGTGAAACAATACTGGAAAAAACAATGGAAAGTAGATAGAAGATGAGATATACTATGTGGTACATTATGGAATATGGTGTTAGGTTCGTATTTTATTTTGACCAACGGTACATAATGGGGGAGGTGTTCAACATCACTCCAGCCGCTTTTAGTTCAAGTGTTTCTCTGGTAGCCAATGGGTTCTGAGTCAGTCTAAGAGCATTTGTGGCATGAATCAACTCTTAAACGACTTACATATGTCCAGTCAGATCTGGTAATATGCTATTGTATAACTCTAGATGGGGTACTATGAAGGCGTGTTTTATGTGTTAAAATCTTTCCAGCAGCCCATTTGGACAAATGTGTGTCATATTGGACAATGTGCATACACTCTCTGTGTTTGAAAAGAAGTTGGAATGGTACTTTGTAACAACCCACGATTCTTCACTTTGTAACCACCCACGATTCCTCACTTTGTAACAACCCACGATTCTTCACTTTGTAACAACCCACGATTCTTCACTTTCTAACTACCCATGGTTTCTCACTTTGTAACCACTCATGGTTTCTCACTTTGTAACCACTCATGGTTTCTCACTTTGTAACCACTCATGATTCGTAACTTCATAACCACCCAAATTAATTGATTGCACCAACTTTTGTTTTATATGTCCCTCCATGTTTCTCTTTTTTCTTTAACTGCCTCTTTATTTTTTGAGTTCTAATTATCTGCACGAGTGTTTCAATGTGTGGGGTTATATCATTAGAGTATGCCCTGTACAAACTTGCTTTTTATCTGTAACAAAAAATCCCAGATCTCAGTGTAGGTGAGATCGAGTTCCTAGTCCTATCGGAGACGGACGATAAAACGTAGGTTTCGTGTTCAGGTTGAGCTTGTAAAAGAACCATTAGCAGTTCAAAATTGAGAAGGCAGGCTGGAAAGCCTGTGCTCGTGCAAAATTCATTAGAAAAAGGTTAAATATAAAATTCCTACAT
Source organism: Arion vulgaris (assembly GCA_020796225.1). Taxonomy (NCBI): domain Eukaryota; kingdom Metazoa; phylum Mollusca; class Gastropoda; order Stylommatophora; family Arionidae; genus Arion; species Arion vulgaris. Next base: position 74,698,047 of record CM036756.1, on the reverse strand, counting down.
AAATATCTTCACCATTTTCAAAATTACATCGGAGACCCTCGCTGGTGCTACGGAGTTCGTGAACTACAGCTGAGATCTTCATGTGTAAGAAAAAGATCAGATCACACATGGTTACTCACTGAAGTGCAATGATAATGGTCCTGTCATCAGTCAATCAATTAATCTATCTGTAACCCCCATATGTATTGTTTATTGTCTAGTTCACTTCCAGAAGTTTGTATTTGTTTTGGTTTCTGGATCTCTGACATGATACACGTGATAAAGACATATGGTGTCGCAAACTCACAGTTAGGACGTGATCTTCATTGTCATATGTCATGTTTCTGTGCAATGTGATATGACACAATTCCATATCGTTGTTGACAAACATATTCTTTCTATCCGTTTCTAAAGTTTTTAGTTTCACACTGTGTACACTCTTTCTTTAAGCTTTTTGTCTTGACATTTTTCAGAAATATGATTTTTCAACATAATTTTTTGCTCTTTTATATGTTTATGAAATTTGTTGAATTTATTTATGTCTTGCGCATTTTAACCTTTCGCTCTGTAATTTTTGTTTGGTGTCTCAACAATCTCTGATGACCACAGAAATGTGCTTTAACAGAAGAATGATGAGAATCCCATGGACTACTAAAATGTATAATGTTGAGGTATTGAATGAGATCAAGACACAGAGAAAGCTTATCATCAATATAAGAAAGAGGCAGTCATCTTTTTTTGAGCATGTTATGAGGAGGGGAGGTTTAGAGCACATTGTGACAACCGGTAAAATCGAGGGTAGACGAGACAGAGAAAGACAGAGAGAGAAAATTTTGGATAGCCTGACTTCATGGCACGGTAGAGCGTCAACATCTGAGTTGATAGCAAACACCAACGGCATAGATTTATGAAGATCTATGATCGCCTACGCCAGCCGGCAAGGCACCTGATGATGATCTCAAAAAACGTAGACTGAGGTAGGGGCGACTGAGATAGGGGTAAGAGCGACCCTAGTACAAAAAAACGTCGCAGAAATCGAATGTGCTGGCCTACTCGTATGTGCATAACTGGCCCAACATACAATCGCTCTAAGGCTCAGATCACATACAGATCATACAGTGGTTAACAAGTGGTCGATGTGGAGCGTTGGAAGAAGAGAAGAATATCAGATGTGAGCAATTTATTCCCCTAAACTGATATGCAAGTTCCCGTTATCTGCGGCACGTTCTCAAATATAACGGATAAGTAACCAGGGTTAAGATGATATTAAAAAAACCGTTAACATGACCATCGACGAAGTGGGTGAACTGGCAAGAGGCTGCTGCAAAGAGAGCAACGTCCTATAAAGGATACGCACCTTGATGATGATGTACCATGGTTATAATAAAAACTGCGTTATCAAGAAGAACCACAGCTTGCGCACTGTAGTCAGTGTGGAAACTATCATTGTCTAGAAATAGCGAATCCGAACAAATGCGTGACGAAATCGAAGGTGCTCGACAAAAGAAACAAAGTATATCAACGTAACTGCTGTAAACCAAATGAAACTGTTTTTATCTTTCAAATCCCAAATAGTGTTTTATTAGTGGTTATTCTATATTCCAAGCAAGAAAATGTATCAAATTTTATAAGAAAGCGCCGCTGGAACTACATCGGCCACACACTTAGAATGGATGAGAGAAGACTCTCTTACCAATCCCTCATATGGACACCAGAGGGAAAAAGAAAACGAGGAAGACCAAGAGAGACTCAGCGTAGAACCATCACCAGAGAAGGCTCAACGATGGGCCTGGTAAACATTAAAGACCTAAAACAGCAACGAACCGCGAGACATGGAGAACTATGACCTCTGCCCTATGCGCCGCCCACAGGCCCAAGAGGAAAGACTAACTAATTCTATATTCTATATATATACAGAGATGTGGTTTTACAGAAGAATGTTGAAAATTCCATGGACAGCACAGAAAACAAACGTGGAGGTTTTAAATCAGGTCTCCACACAAAGAAACCTTATCAAAAGAATAAGAATCCGACAATCAAGGTTCTTCGGGCATATAACGCGAAGAGAAGGTTTAGAACATTTGGTGACTACAGGTAAAATTCAGGGAAGGAGAGATCGTGGAAGACAGAGGGAGAAGATGTTGGATGGCCTGACATCATGGTTCGACAAAATATCGACGTCAGAACTGATTACATGCACCAAGCAAAGAGAGTTGTGGAGAGACATGATCGCCTACGCCGGCAGACATGGCACTTGATTGATTGATTCTATATTCTTCAGGGGTCTCTGTGACGTAGAAGTTAGATGCTCGCATCTCATTCCAAAGGTGCTCGGTTCGCTATCTCGTGGAGCCAACGGGATATTTATCCAGAGATCACTGATCTCAGTGTCGAGGAGATCACGTTCCAGTCCTTTCGGAGACGGACAATAAAACGTAGGTCCCATGTTGAAGTTACACTCTTAACCCTTTAACTGCTAAGGACGTATATATACGTATTTTCCCATTCACTTCTAAAGACGCATTAACACGTCTGTTATTATCTCTCCTCTGTGGGCTAAAGACGTGTTAACACGTTATATATTGCTACTGTCACTGCTATAGGCGTGCATTCACGTTTGTTACCTAGAAACAAAGAGTAGCTATTTTTAACTCAGCCTTCAGAAAGTATGTAGCAGCGAAAGGGTTAAAAGAACCTATAACAGTACAAAATCGAGAAGAGCAGACTGGAAAACCGGTGCTCGTGAAAAATTCATTAGAAAGATTAAAAAATCAAATTCCTACAAAATATTTTCACCCACTTCTAAATTACAACGGACCATCACCCGTTCTACATAGTTTATGCACCGCCTCTGAGATCTTTCTGTGTAAGAAAGAGATCAGAGCACACGTGGCTACTCACCGAAGTGCAATGATGATGATTCTATAAATCAATCAAATCGTACAGCGGAGCAACATTTTAAAAAACGATGAATTGTATTGTATCGTGATGCCAGTCTGCCCAGCGTGTTCGTAGCGCGTTGGACTACACGTGACAAGCTCCTGTGAGTGCGGGTTCAATTCCGCGGACTGGCAGAAAAGCCACAGGGTCACTAGATTCACGGTGTTCGTGGCACCGAACCGAAGGGTTACGATTTCCACGGCACCGAGCCGAAGAGCTGAAAGCTCAAGTGCTTCTGGATCGGTTTAAAAAAAAATGTATCTTGATCATTCATCTTGAAATTGATCAAATCTGTATGTCGCGACGTTTATTTAGTACTTTGTTATAATAAAGTAAAGATAAAGGAATCCTTTCATACCTCGTGGTATAAAGGGTAATACAGTGTTAGGACTGTATTTTTCATTGACTGTCGGCACACGATGGGTGATGTGGTCAGCATCACGCCGGCCGCCTTTACTTTCCCAGATCATGTCTGGTACCCAGTTGAGGCTGGGTCGACCTGAGAGCCGTCGCGGTCGGGAAAATTCTACGCGCACTGCGGGAGTTGAACTCACCAGCCTTGAGAAGTGAGTTCACTAACAACTACGCTACCGCGGCTCTCAGTACTTTGTTATACGTTATAATAAATAAAGAGATATAGAAAGTTGATGGCGTTGAATGTAACATGTTCTCAGGATGAGAAAAGAAAGTTGTCCAAGACATGCAATGTAGTAGACACCATAGAAACAGTAGAAAAGAGAGGTATAGAAGTACATGACAGATAGCTTTTGAAGGTGAGCTTCAAATAAGAACAATAGCAAACAAACAACATAAGACGTTTTTATCTTTAGCTTGTTAACAAAATTCTTATACTAATCTGTATTGATCTTTGCAGAGTTGGAAGATACTAGTTTCTTGCGTGGTCCCCGGCAAGATAAGGTCGACTAGCTCAGACAGGAAAACCTAAATTCCTGTATAATGGGGAAGGGAGGGGCTGATTTTTATAAGTGTTTGATAGATACTGTGAGGTTTTCTACATTTTTACACACTTTTACGAGTCCATGGTTATTTATTGATGAAAGGAGGTCTCTGTGGCTAAGTAGTTAAGTCCTTTGCCTTGCGAGTCGAAGGTCGTGGGTTCGAATCCGACCGCGGCCTTCTGTTCACGAGTGCAGTTTTTCCAGAGACCCTAGGATTGTTGCCGGAGCTACGGAGTTCGTGCTTTGTGCAATACTCTCGCCAGGTGGCGTGCCATTTCTGCGGAGAGGAACCAAGCCATATGGGGTAAAACCCGGTGCAATGCAGTCAATCATTCGGCTTTAAAACCCTTAAAAACCCTTATTGATGAAAAATATTAATAATACTGATATTCCTTAGAGTTAAACTTAATTTGTAACATAATATCACCCTGATTTAGTATATTGTGTTATTTTTAAAATGAATTAGTCTTCATAAAATAATACTGGAATGCTAGGTCACGCGACGTTTGTGGCCTTGTTTCCTAGAATGTTTACCTGAGCCCGCCGGCCTTATGTGATCGGAGGCCACGTTTCTTGTTATCTTGTACAGTCGTACTTAGGACTGTGTGTTATCCGTCCCTGACTGTTTGGTCGCGGCATGTCTTCGATCTGTTTGAAGACTTTTGTCTATGTAAATGATCATTAGGTAATATGGTTGTACATATCTTTGTTTCACTTATCGTACTATATCAATATAGGTATAGTAATTATGACTAGATCTTAGTGCAGCTACATCTTGCAGTTATTGATTCATGATTAGTTTGTGTTTTGTTCCTGTCTTGGTGTATACTTTCAACGTATTATTCTCATTCTCCTCTTTCTCTCTATTTGTGTGTATCTCTCTCTGTGTGTGTGTCTGTCTCTCTCTCTTTATATATATATATATATATATATATATGTTATCAGTTATATTGATGACGATTATCATAGCACTCTGAGCATATCCATAGGTGCTCCGATTTCCGCCTCAACAAATCCAGCAACGTCCTGTGACCCAACATGCCAGTTCGATGTTGATTAATTAATCAATCTCTTTGCATATTTGGTATGTTGTTCTTTTCGGGCTATACCAATATCGACACTCGTCTCTCTCAATCTGGTCAGCGAGTGGGAATCACAGCCCTGAAACTCCTCTGTTCGGAAAGACTCTCTCAATGCGTTAAGAAAGTCATTTCGGGCCATTGTAGCTCCCTCTGATATTGTAGCCATGCCAGCCAATCTATCAGCTCGTTCATTACCACTGGCTCCTGAGTATATATATATATATATATCTTTTCCTCCTCTCTCTACATATATATATATATATATATATATATATATCACCTCTCTCTCACTCTCTCTATATATAAATATTTCTCTCTCCCTATTTCACTCTCACTATTTCAAACACAAACACACACACACACACTAGCGCACATAAACACACATACACGCTATCAATCGATTTTCCTATCTATCTGTTCGTCTGTCTGTTTTCCTGTCTGTCTGTTTTCACATTGTAATGTGTTTGTTAGCTAGTGAAATTGCTCTAAACGCCACATTGAGTTTTTTTAAAAGCACTGTAGATGTTTTAAAAATCACTTGGAAAATAGAACGTCAGTTAGAGTCGTCAGTTGAGACGCAGATTTGAAATCATAAGTTCAAACTCTACTGTTTGGAACACGAATGTGTGCCACCAAGTACAAGCACCAGCGCATGAAATATGAATTGATGTCGTCAAGTACAAACTCCATTTGTCCAGAATGTCGATGACAATGAGAGAGCGGACATGCTGGCTGACTTCACCACCATATCAAAGGGACATAGTTGACAATTTGAACGCCCCATAGAGTATGGCCGCTGGGAGAACTTTCATCTAAACCAATCCACGCCAGCTCTAGATTGGTGTGGCCAGAAAAGAACACAACAACAGACGTATCAGTAGGCTCATCAAAAACAACGAACTGGTAATGTTAGTCTTTGGACGCGGGTGAAGATATTGCGAAGGAGATCGGAGCACCTATGGACTTATCCGATGTGCAGTGAAGATATTCGAAACTGAAACTGAAACTCTAGTTTCTGCAACTTGAATTCTTATCGTTAGTACCAGCTGCAGTGTCTAGAGCATGACCGTATCGTTAGTACCAACTGCAGTGTCTAGAACATGACCGTATCGTTAGTACCAGCTGCAGTGTCTAGAACATGGATGTATCGTTAGTACCAGCTGCAGTGTCTAGAACATGGCCGTATCGTTAGTACCAGCTGCAGTGTCTAGAACATGGCCGTATCGTTAGTACCAGCTGCAGTGTCTAGAACATGGCCGTATCGTTAGTACCAGCTGCAGTGTCTAGAACATGGCCGTGTCGGTCGTTAGTACACAATCCAGGGCCTGGCATAGAAAAATGAAATACAAATTCGTGCTTCCTCAGGGTGGTTGAAACAGACGCCAATTAAAAAAAAACTAAATCCTTTGACATCGTAACATCTACGTCGACTAGGTCCTTATCAAACTTCACTGATCTCAAGAAAGATATTTTTTAGAGCCCAATTCATTTTCAGTCATAGTCACAGAGTGTAACTATGGAATTTTGGATTTATTGGATGCATACAAAAATTGTTTGGGTACATACTATTTGATATTAGTTATGTTTGAAATTTCTTTCAAGGAATGTAAATTTCTGTGTTCTTTGTTTGTTCCAGCTTTGTTGGCTGTAATGAGAGAGTGACATGCTTCTGTCCACAATACATAAAGTTAATGTACTAGAGATGAATTATTGGGATATACTGTAGCTGCTTAGCGGTCGTGTGTTAGGTTAGAGCATAGTAATTAATATTACACACCTGGAGCAGCAAAGCAGACACCAGGGCATATCTTGCAAGACTGCCCCAGCATGAGCAGCGTGAGAATGTAAATCTAGCCAACAGGAACAATCCTTCAGAACAAGCTATAGGGGAACGGTGAAGACCTCAAGTGCACCTCCCTTGTTTATGACACATATCAGAGTAGTATCATAGCAGAAGATGATGGCAGAAGAAGAAGAAGATAACGCATCTACACTGCGACAAAGTATACATATTTAGCACCTAATGGATAGAATAAGAAATATATGCCTGCCTAGACGGTCTCGGTAAGATCTCCTGTTGTGGTAAGATTTTTCCGACTGGAAACGACCTTCGCCCCCCACCCCCACCCCCACCCCCTCCTCCTTTCCCCTAAGTCTCAGTTAAGTTCCAGAGAAACACTGAGAAGTAAGAACGTTGAGTATGATGTTAACCACATCACTTTTGTATTCCGATAGTGAACAGAAAATATACGCCTAACAACATGTTTTCCAATATATCCCAAGTTATGAAAACGCGTTTTTTCTTCTTCTGCCTATCTTTTTCTTAACAAGCATGACACAGGAACCGTCAGCATATATAACCGTCGATATCTGCTGGGGAACATTAAGCACTTATGGTATTACCCTGAATGCAATAGTGTCGGTTAATTAATCCAATAACTAGCTCAAACTGGATGAAAATTGTCCTTATCTTTCTTTTCGTCTTATGTTTCATCTTTTTTCTGACTATCCTAGTTAATCTAGCTGTTTTATTTCTTTATATTCTGACTATCCTAGTTAATCTAGTTGTTTCATTTCTTTCTATTCTTTCTATTCCGACTATCCTAGTTAATCTAGCTGTTTCATTTCTTTCTATTCTGACTATCCTAGTTAATCTAGCTGTTTTATTTCTTTCTATTCTGACTATCCTAGTTAATCTAGCTATTTCATTTCTTTCTATTCTGACTATCCTAGTTAATCTAGCTGTTTCATTTCTTTCTATTCTTTCTATTCCGACTATCCTAGTTAATCTAGCTATTTCATTTCTTTCTATTCTGACTATCCTAGTTAATCTAGCTATTTCATTTCTTTCTATTCTGACTATCCTAGTTAATCTAGCTGTTTCATTTCTTTCTATTCTTTCTATTCCGACTATCCTAGTTAATCTAGCTGTTTCATTTCTTTCTATTCTGACTATCCTAGTTAATCTAGCTGTTTCATTTCTTTCTATTCTGGAAAGAAAATGCTATGAAATGTATAAATTACTTGGGAAGAAAATCGTCAATTAAGAAGCTAAGCCAGTGGCTGTGTGCTGGAAGACAGACGAAAGTCACTTGCTGTTTGTGTGCTTGTGTGTGCGCGTGTGCGCAGGCGATTGTTTGTGTGTGTGTGGCTTATAGAGAGACGAGTGTGAACAATTTCAACAAAGGAAATTAGCTGGGACTTTGCTGAAGTCAATTTCTCTACCAGCGGATGTGGCTGTATGGCTTGTGCTGAGTGTTAGTTTTGCTTGTCTTCTTGTCGTCCGCAAAGACGCGCGAGTTCTGTTTTGAATAACTGGTGATGGCAGCTAATGGCCCCGCCCCTGCTAGCCCATCATTATTCAAAAACGTGTCATTTGTGAAAAGTCCCTGACATTTTTGCCGGTCTCTACTAATTGTCAATCAATTGTCAGATTTGCGTCAATAATTTCAAAAACAGTAACTTTATATATTTGCTTGCTGTTTTTCGCGCCTGATTTTTTGACGTTAGCCGATGCTAAATTAGTGCAAATTTACGCCCAGAACGATACCTGCGTCATATGTCTGATAATATCGTCATCATCGTCTTCGTCATCATTATTATTATCATGAGCACCATCATGTTAAGATCAAGCTTGTCTCATACAGTCTGTGCTGTCATGGCTTTCTCTATTCTTATTTAGCTGTCATTTTGAGCAACGGTATTGATTGTTCTGTTAAGTTTCAATTTTATTGCTACGCTAATCCAGAGCCAACTATAAACTTATGGGCCTTTGGACACAGGTAAGAATTATGGGAAATCAGACCACAATTACACCACGATACCTCGTATTTCAGTATTGGTGTATATAGGCGAATTCATTTTAAAATCAACACAAAATACTAAATCGAAGTTATATTATGCAACAAGTTAAGTTTAACAATAAGGAATATCAAAATTATGAATATTTTTCACCAATAAATAACCATAGACTCACAGAATTGAGTAAAATTGCAAAAAGCTTGCAGTATTCTATCAACCATCTATATTTTCCGGCCCCCTTTTCTGTTCTAAGTTAGGGAATTCCGAGTCAGTTGTCTGGCCTAGTTATCTAGAGTTGGCTGTGGCTAACCTTACCAGACGATAATATTTAGTATCTAGACCCAGTGCTCTCTTGTGTTGGAAGGACAGAATATGAAGAAGTGTTCTGTTTTAGAAGACTACTCGAGTACGAGTTTCCACAACTTTATGCACAGTACTACGCGTTAAGTTGTTGTAATCTTATCTGTCTAAAACAACAACGCAGAGTATTATCGCCTGCTCTTAATAGAAAAGTGAAAACGCATAATTCCTTGAGGTTCAAAGAAGAAGGTTGACAGGTTTTTCGTGTTCAACATATTAATATCAAAACAGTAGCGCATGTTCGTTTTGCAAGGTACAACAACATACAAAATCTACGCTACGATCAAAATGTTCTTTTCAAGAACATGATAATAAATACATTTAAAAACACAACAAAAATGAGTTAAAAAAGTAACACAAAACATTTTAATCAATTGTTTGTTAAATGTTGTGCATCGTTGTTTATATCAGTGGAATCGTGTTCTATAGCTTCAGTAGTTTTATTTATTTTTATTTTTACAATTTTTCTTGTTTTTTTTTGTTTTTTTTTGCTTAATTAAATAAAAACTCTTGGTAGAAACTTATATTTATTGTTTTAGTTTATTTTGTTAAACTATTTTACTTCGAGTTTTGAAATTTCCCCGTTTGGTTACCATTTTACTTATATCTTCTACTTTCTGTCGTTTTATTTTTTTATTTTTATTTTCTTCAATCATGTTTTGCCTCACAGCGTCAGGATAAGAGGAAATTTATAGAACGGGATTTTGTGTGGACTTCATTAACAGTGTCTCTCGTCGCCTCCGTTATCCCCGAGGTCCACCTTTTCCGTGGTCGGCCTTTTGCTTTGTATCCACTGTACCTGAGTAGCATTGCTCTTTGAGATGCAAACTGGTAATCATGTTATCTGTATATCTTCTAAATTATTCACAAATTAATATCAAACACACAACTGACGTAGTACACATAATTTCCTTGCAGCATTAAAAAAGTAAGTCAAATATGCTGGTTGTAACAAACTACAGGGTGTTCAAGATTAAAGCAGCCCCATTGACAAATCGAAAGTTGCCAGATAATTTATCGCGTTATGTTTATGTACTATTTAAACCGGTTCTGACTAGCTCGTTTTACGTCACATTTGTTCATCGCCCCTTCCCGCACTACAATTACATACCGTCACACAACCTTGACCTATACTACGTCATAACTGAACCTTCTCATTTTCATACATATATGCCAGATTGACTCCATTCACAGGCTGCTATTATCTTGAACACCCTGTACTATTTGAATCAACAATGACAACTCATGGTGATTACCAAACGGTAATAGCCAAATCAAAAAAAAAAAAAAAAGATTTAGAAAAGCAAAAAATGATAACACGGAGAAGCAAAAAGTCGAAATTAAACGTAAAAGTAAATGAAAAGACACACGAACAAGCACACCGTTTCTTATATCTTGTAAATACAGTAGCAAAAGCTGGATGACGACAATCAAAAAATTATAAAATGGATAAATGACATCGAAAAATGGACACTGAAGAAAGAAATCATTTTCATGTGTTATGCTGATTTGACTTGACCAACGAGGATCTACACAAGCAGGGCCGTGCAGTATATTTTCTCAGTATGATGCAAGTCTTCGAAATGTCGCCCTTAAATGTTTTTTCCTTAAAATAACCTTCAGTTGTAATTTTTATTTTGTTGTTATACCGCCCCCCTTACGGTAACGCCTGATGCGGCCGCATCTCTATATCATAGCACGGCACGGTCCTGTACACAAGAGAGTGTCCTTAGAGTCCTACTATCTATTGGGATGTTGACACTCTTCCGTACCATTAAGGCAGATTGTTCTTACTTTTCTTTATTATCTGGTCTCCATTGATTCTATCAATTGTCACAATAGTTTTCATCTTCTCTTTCTCATCATATGTCCTAATAATGACTGCCTCTTTCTTCTATAAACAAACAGATAGAAGGGAACATTTCTATCTTTGAGATGTAGATATATCAACCCTACAGTGTTTACTAAGGCATTAACTCATAAAAACAGTTCGAAAGAAAAAATCAAAGAAAAGTTAGAAATGACGAGGGAATTGATTAAAAAAGATCAAACAAATATAAATAAAATATTTTGAACACATAAAACAAAGTTATAAATGACGAGGGAATTGATGAAAAATTTAAAACAAATAGAACATAAAATATTTTGAACACATAAAGAAAAGTTAGAAATGACGAGGGAATTGATGAAAAATATAAAACAAATAGAAATAAAATATTTTGAACACATAAAGAAAAGTAAGAATATGTGGATAATCATACTGGAGAGAAACAATGAGAGTAAACAGACACGAGGAAGATATGGTAGGATAAGATTGATAGGACCATCATCATTGCACTTCGGTGAGTAACCATGTGTGCTTCGATCCTTTTTTTGCACCGAAAGATCGCAGAGGCAGTACACGAACTCCGTAGCACCGGCGAGGGTCCCGATATAATTTAGAAGATGGTGAAAATAATTTGTAGAAATTTAATTTTTTAATTTTCTTCTAATAAATTTTGCCAGCGCATCGGCTTTACAGCTTACTCTTCTCGACTTTGAACATGGTACCGACTTTTTATCGTCCATCTCCGATAGGACTAGGAACTCGACCTGACCTAAACTGAGATCAAGGATCTCTGGAAAATATCCGATGACTCCACGAGGGAGTGAAGCGAGTACCTTTGGGAGAAGAGGCGAGCATCTAACATCTATGCCACATAGACTTCCATATGGTATTCTTAATGTAATATAGATTCAGTTTCAGTTTCAGTTTGGAATATCTTCATTGCACTCCGGACATGTCCATAGGTGCTCCGATCTCCTTCGCAATATCTCCATCAGCGTCCAGCGACTGACCGTACCAGTTCTATTTTGATTGATGAGCCTATTCGTATACCTGTTGTACCGTTCTTTTCTTGCCACACCAATCTTCAAACCCAGTTCTCGCAATCTAGTAGTTGACGTGGATTGGTTTAGGTGAAGGTCTTTTTGCTGCCACGCTCTATGAGGGCGTTCACGATGTCAGCTCTGTCCATTGGCTGGCCGTCTGATATAGCGGCAGAGCCAGCCAGCCTGTCTGCTCTCTCATTGCCAACGACACCCATGTGCCCCGGAATAAAGACAAGTGTAATTCTGAAAATTGTTGACGACTGCAGTGATTCAGTCCATTGCCTGCGCACCGAACCGGCCTCCACCTTTCGGATCATACTCAATGAGTCACTCAAAATGCACGCATGAGTGTAGTTTTGTGACTCTAGCCAGAGTAGTGCATTGGTCACCGCCAGTACCTCCATTGTCATGCTGCTTGTTGTCATACTGAATGCACCACTGGCTTCCTTGACCATTCTGCCACATGAGCTTGCAGAGAAGGCCCATGCAGACTTTTCGTGACGAACTACCGATCCATCCGTGTAGATCACAACGTTGTCTGCATTGCAATTTTCATCGATGATGGCTTTGACGTCTGCATTCAACGCCGCGGGATTTCCCTCTCTGCAACCTTTGTCAAATTTAATGATGGTTGAAAAAGTGTTCCAGTATATTGGAGGCATCGGTATCCATTCTTCTCCATAGTCAATATTATTGAGCCCGCATACCAGCTGAACAGTATCTGCGGCACAGCCAACCCATGACTTGTCCCGCTTTAACCGATGTCCACCACTGGCGCTGAGCTGTTCATGCAATGGGTGATCCTTTTGGCACTTATTTTGAGATAGGCACGTGCTCTGGCGATCTTGACTCTATACTCCATGGTCGGAAAATCCAGGAGAAATCTCATCGCCACACAGGGTGTATCCCTTGTGCAACCGAGGATGATGCGCATAGCTTCGTTCTGTATTCTCTCGTCTTTCAATTTGCGTTTTGCTGACAGTGAGGATGGCCATTGCATATTCAATGGTAGAGAGGACCAATGTCTGATACAGAATGACAAGCAGTCGTTGCTCGATGTTAACAGCCGCCATGACTCTCATTGCCGCCAAACCTTTGCGTGCCTTGACAATGACATACTCAACATGTTCCCGGAAACACAGACTGCGGTCAAATGTCACACCCAAAAATTTGATCGATTTATCTACGGGCAAAACACTACCGCGAAGTTTCACACTAGGCGTACATGCGTACAGTGTGATTATTGAGTGAGAACCATGTCACTGCTGCTTTGGTAGGGTTAACTAGTGCACAAGAGACATCACACCAGTCTGTGATGCGGTCAAGTTCCCTCTGTATCTCACCGACAATTGCATCCCTGTCTTTCCCTTGTCTATACACTAGGATGTCATCAGCAAATGACAGAGTTCTACCTCTGCTCTGTTCTGCGTTTTTCGACTAGGATCATGCATGGACAGTGATCACTGTCGTGACATCCAAGCACGCTCATTTACACAAGGGCAACAGAGTGGGAGACACTAATGCCAAATCTATGACATTGTCAGAGTCCCCTGGTCAACTAGCTAGTCTAGTTGCTCTACCATCGTTTATACAGACCAGATCTGATGTTACGAGCGCGTCTTCCAACTTTTCACCCTGCTTTTTGGTAGGGTTGTTTCCCCACTGTCTATCCCTGGCGTTGAAATCACCACAGAAGATGATGTTCTTCTCGTCCTGGTCGATTAAACTTTGCCACTGCAGTGTATCGACCTTGTCATTGCATGCATAGAATATAGAATGTAATATAGATTTTCGACTATAACATACAATATTCTTAATGTAATAAAGATTTGCGACTGTAGCATACGGTATTCTTAATGTAATAAAGATTTGCGGCTGTAGCATACGGTATTCGTAACGTAAAAAAAAATTGTAAGGCTACTTATAAATGGCAGCGAATCATGGACAATGAGCAAGCAATCAATAAGATCGCTGGAAACCACAGAGATGTAGTTTTAGAGAAGAATGCTTAAAATGATAATAGAAAGATAGTTATGTAAATCTAACAGAACTAATACATAGACAAAGAGCAATGTGGCAGAAAACACTAAGATTAAAATAGACAGGGAAATGTTAGAGATTAATTGCAAGTGATCTTTGATGTGGAGATGATATCTCAATCAATCAATCAATTAATTAATACTGAAATCATGCACAAATATTTGTTCTAACTAAATGTAATCTTTGAATAAAAATATGCCAGAGAATGATAGAATGTTCAGATAGTGATACTAAATTAGAGAAATTTAATCAAGGGGAGGGACAGAGACAAATGATGAGAGAGAGAGATATTTATAACAAGGGACATAGATACATGGAAGAGAGAGAGAGAAAATCAAAGGACAGAGACAAATGGGAGAGAGAGGACGAGAGAAAGAAAGAACAGAGACAAATGATGAGAGGGAGGGAGGGAGAGAAAGAAAGAACAGAGACCAATGATGAGAGAGAGGGAGAGAAAGAAATAATAAAGGACAAAGCCAATTGATGAGAGAGAGAGAAGAACGAAAGGCAAAGACAAATGATGAGAGAGAACAAAGGGCTATGACAATTGATGAGAGAGAGAAGAGAAAAGAGCACAGACAAATGATGATGAGAGAGAGGGAGAGATAAAGAATAAAAGGGCAAAGAGAAATGATGATGTGAGAGAGAGAAAGAGAGAGAGAACAAAGGGTCAAGACTATTAATGAGAGAGGGAGAAAGAAAAAAATGGGCAAAGAAATGATGATGAGAGAGAGAACAAAGGGCTATGACAATTGATGAGAGAGAGAAAAAGGGCACAGAAAAATGATGATGAGAGAGAGAACAAAGGGCAAAGACAATTAATGAGAGAGGGAGAGGTAAAGAAAAAAAAGACAAAGAGAAATAATGATGTGTGTGTGTGTGTGTGTGAGAGAGAGAGAGAGAGAGAGAGAGAGAGAGAGAGAACAAAGGGTCAAGACTATTAATGAGAAAGAGAGAAAGAAAAAATGGGCAAAGAAATGATGATGAGAGAGAGAGAGAGAACAAAGGACCAAGACAATTGATGAGAGAGAGAGAGAGAGAGAGAGAACAAAGGGCCAAGACAATTGATGAGAGAGAGAGAGAGTAAGACAAAAGGGCAAAGAGAAAAATAATGAGAGAGAGAGCCAGAGAGAAAGGACAAGAGGACGAGGGAAAATGTGTTCGACAACGGTTTGAAATGTGTCTCTCATGGGAAGAGGTATCGAGTCTACTAGATAAAGGGAGGTAAATTAAGCCATTTTTAATAGCAAATGTAGGCTCCGCAGGGACATGTATAAATGTCTATAGATTAGATAATCTGACGTTACGTCCCTTTCGTCTACCTACGTCTGTTTGCCACACCACTAGAATCGAAGAACAGTACTAATATCAATCTACATGTACAAGAAGATCATACATATAGCTAAATACTTTAGTCTTATCTTATCTTATCTTAACCACATTTGCCGGGAAGCGGCGTGGGGAGAGTTAGTTTTCTATCTTCTGCCAGGTGTGTTGCGCTTGACGTTGTCAGTCAATGCTTTCGCAGGGACTCTGAGATGTTCGTGATTATAGATCCATCGTGTTCTTGGTCTGCCTCGTGGTCGGCGCCCTGAGTGTCGATTATTGTAGGTACGTGATGGTATTAAATGTGGTTCCATTCTCATTAGATGACCGAACCACTTGATTCTTTGCTTCTCGATGTACTGTATGCATGGTATAGTACCCACGATGCTTCTGATATTCTCGTTTCTCACTCTATCTCTCCTTGTAACGTACTTGTTATAAATACTATAGTGAATAATTAAATAAAGGATTAATAAAGAAGTTGTTTTAAAATTGTAACTTCCAGAAAAACACAATTGTAACATAATATGTTAATCAAACAAGAAAGAAACACTGGTATCCAATGCATTGTCTTAGACACGATATCGCCCGTGTGATGCCGGGGCGCGCAAGGGAAGCAATGAATAGTACCACTGCAACCTACAATGCATATCGTAAGAGGCGACTGATGTCGGACCTAGGGATGCTACCTAGTAAATAAAAAGCAGCGCAGAAATCGGATGTGCTGGCCTACTTGTAGGCACATAACTGGCACAACATACAATCACTCTTAGGCTCAGATCACATACAAATCACACAGAGTGGTTGACAAGTGGTCGATATGGAGCGTTCGAAAAAGAAGAAATGATATAAAAAGAAAGAAACACCGATATCCAATCCATTGTCTTCAACAAAATATAAAAAGAAAGAAACACATGTATTCACTCCATTGTCTTCAACAAAATATAAAAAGAAAGAAACACATGTATTCACTCCATTGTCTTCAACAAAATATAAAAAGAAAGAAACACATGTATTCACTCCATTGTCATCAACAAAATATAAAAAGAAAGAAACACATGTATTCACTCCATTGTCTTCAACAAAATATAAAAAGAAAGAAACACATGTATTCACTCCATTGTCTTCAACAAAATATAAAAAGAAAGAAACACATGTATTCACTCCATTGTCATCAACAAAATATAAAAAGAAAGAAACACATGTATTCACTCCATTGTCATCAACAAAATATAAAAAGAAAGAAACACATGTATTCACTCCATTGTCTTCAACAAAATATAAAAAGAAAGAAACACATGTATTCACTGTATTGTCTTCAACAAAATATAAAAAGAAAGAAACACATGTATTCACTGCATTGTTTTAAACAAGATTTTTAAAAAAGAAAGAAATACCATTTAAAAAATGTGTGTAAACAAACAACGAACAAAGTAGAACGAAAAGGTCACCCATCTTTCTGAGTTCACAAAAACTATAATCTTCGCGCAAACAGATGTTTAATAACTATGTCGTGGACACTTTCAGATAACTGAAAGAGATTGTGCACATATAGCGTAGTTCAACGTGTTCAAAGCGGGATAAGATATATAGATAAATATACACTTTAATCACGACCGACTCTATAATCTCCCTCGTAATTTGATCTACAATTTAGTACACAACACTTTCTAGGCATCGTTATTGTGTTGTTAAGAAAGATAACTATTAAATTATAAATATATAATTATAACTATACAATAATTAACAGACTAACTAATCCGATAGTAGTAATACAGGAGAATAATAATCCGTTTGAAAATTTTTGAAAACTCCGCCTCACCTATCCGCCATTAAAAATTGAGCATTATGGCCAGATAATATAGAAGGTTGTGCTTAAATTATAGTATTTCCAGTGGTGGTTCCGTGAGCCTAGATTTAAAAGAAAAGCAATACAATCATTGTGTAAAATATCAAGCACGAAAGACTGTGACTATAAAGTGGGATCAGCGAGCGACTACTTGAAATGCTAACTCTCTCGGATCAGCGGAGGAAACCTACAATATTAAAGATACCGGATGAGTGGACCGCTTTTAAAATAATAACGATGTCAGATCAACAAATCACTGCTAAAACATGCGGAATATCGGATCAATATTTGACTACATCAAGTTATATGTTTGATCTGTTGGAGATTGCTACATTATGTTATATGTTTGATCTGTTGGTGATTGCTACATTATGTTATATGTTTGATCTGTTGGAGATTGCTACATTGTGTTTGATATTTTATCTGTTGGTGAATGCTACATTATGTTTGATGTTTTATCTGTTTAATGATTACTAAATTATGTTTGATGTTACATCATTCATTGTGATTACTACAGTATAGTAGATGTTTGATAATCTGTGGGTGATTACTGCAATACGTCGGATCAAGTGGCGATGACTGGAGATGAGAAAGGGATTACTAAAATATACATGATGTTACATCAATGAAATACTGCTAGGAAAGATCTGAATCATTGTGTTACTGCAAAAAAGATGTCGAATAAGTGAATAACTACCAAAATATTCTTGATGTAAGATCGGCGGGTGATTCTTAAAGCATTCTTGATGTCGGATCAGCGAGTTACTACTGTAAATGATGTCGGATTAGCGAGTCACTACTTCTTCTTCTTCTTCTTTGCGTTCATTCTTTATGACCAATTTTAATCACTCTTTGTGATATGTTTGATCTTTGCCAAGAACGTGTATACGTTGCACATTGGTTTGGTAGGCCCCTAAACGCATAAGACTACTACACGTTTAGGACACATGCATCCGATTTCAGCCAAACCTCCTTAGTCGCCTCTTACAACATGCATGGCAGGTAACAGTGGTTCTATTCTTTACACCCCAAATTTGGGCCCCGGTAACCACTCGGGTGGCGAGTCACTATTATAAATGATGTCGAATCAGCGAATCACTACTATAAATGATGTCGAATCAGCGAATCACTACTATAACTAATATCGGATCAGCGAGTCACTATAACTAATATCGAATCAGTGCCTCACTACTATAAATAATATCGGATCAGTGCGTCACTACTATAACTAGTATCGGATCAGTGCGTCACTACTATAACTAATATCGGATCAGTGCGTCACTACTATAAATAATATCGGATCAGTATATCACTACTATAACTAGCATCGGATCAGTGCGTCACTACTATAACTAATATCGGATCAGTGCGTCACTATTATCAATGATGTCGGTTCAGCGAGTTACTACTATAAATGATATGTCGGATGAGCGAGTCACTACTATAAATGATGTCGTATCAACAAGTCACTACTATAAATTATATCCGATGAGCGAGTACATATTAAGCAATTGTTTCGAGAAAAAAAATAACATCCGACAGATTTTTTAAATGTTTCTAGGCACCTTCCTACAGATACAACTTCAACCTCTGATACATTGCACCATTATCGCATTTTTTCTATACGTGTTACATGCTTGGTTGGGTGTTCAATCCGGTATATACAATTTAGCTTCAGTCAGATAACTCTCTGTTGTTTTAATATGCAACTCACGTCTTCAGAGAGTTTGTTGCTTACTGTTTTTATTTAACTTTGAAAACCAGAATAACAACGGCATCACTCTGTTGCCATAGAAACAATGGAAATAAAACCCAGCATGGTTTTTATTTACGTTTTTGCTAGAGAAAGAAGGCATGTAATTATAGCGAGATAAAATTCGCGTTTGCCTGTTTGTTTAAGCAAATAGAATACGTCCATAGATGTCAGGAAGTAACACAGATCACTTAACACTTCTTGTCACCGTTAACGTCATCAGTGTCATCTTTCTCATTCTTGTTTGTTTCAATGTGGGCCTTCACTGAGTCAATTGTTGTCCATTTTTGTAAGGGGTGTCAGCGAGATCTATGGATATTCATTTATGACATCTTGACCAGATATAATATGTTATATTCCTGTTTCACTTCCATAATTTGTCCAGGTCTTCTTCTTTCTTTCGTCGTCACATTTTTACCAGGCTGTTCCCCAATGTCGTGGTTTTCTGTTTTTGTCTTGCGCTGTACTAGTAGCTTGTGTGGCAAGATTCTTCTATGCCATCTAACCATCTTTTGCGTGGTCTTCCTCTCACCTTCTTTCCAGATGTTCTATTGTAGAGGACTCTGTATACTGTGGAGTTTGGTTGTATTATTATTAAGTGGCCAAACCACTTCATTCTTTGTTTCTCAATGTAATGAAAGCAAAGTTCTGTGCCAACCTTTTTTCTTATGCTGAAGTTGGTGACTCTTCTTGTTTTGTTTGCAATCCGTTCGCAGGCACTGCATTTCAAATGTAGCTATTTTTTACGACTGCTCTTTGCTCATTGTCCATGTTTGGCTCTGGTAACACAGATCATATTTATAATGTAGTATTGATACTGGACATCAGAAAACCGACCTATATATCAGGTGTGGTTGTATATCCTGCTGGTTATCTTTATCTTCTAAGATACATTCGACCTGTCATATTCTGAATCTGACCAGTGCAAATCTACACTACACTGTTGTCAGGCCGATCTATTTCCTTTGTAGATGTGTATCACGCAATTTCTATTTTCTTAAACTCTAGAAACTCCGAAAATAGAATAGGTAGCGACCTAAAGTTAATATTATAAAACTAAATATGTGTATAAATACTTGTATTCACTAAATATATTTCATGGATGAACAACTGAAAGTTGAAAGTGGCGTCAAATGCTCGTCATTCATTTCCTTCGCTACGGAGTTTAAAGTTGTGTTGAGACAGAATTGATGCAGTTGAGATGTGAATATATAGAAAAATAGGCAGGGTTTCATGGACAGAACAACAGACAAATAAACAAGTTTTAGGAAAACTAGGTATGAAGAAACAATTATTAAGAGAAATAAAATTCAAACAATTAAAGTATTTTGGGTACATAAAACGGCATGCTACCTTGATAAAATCTTTACTAGAGGGGTAAGTTGAAGAGCAAGAGGAAGACCGCGAGATAAGTGGGAGGGACATTTAAAGAAATGGTCAGGATATATTCTGGCAGAGTGCAACACTAAGGCGAAAAACAGAGGACGCTGGAGATTCATTGCAGCCAACCTTCAATGCGGAGACTGCACATGATGATGATGATGAGGTATTAAAGAGATTTGGCAAACAAGAAATGAATTGTTAGTCAGAGCACTGTTCGCACAATTAAAAGAAAAATGATTTTAGTTAAACAGATGTTCTGAACCAGCTCAGGGAAGATATATAATACAGATTTGTTTTGAATATCTTTAAATAATGATTTAGATCATAGATTCCCAAACTTTTTCGACCCACTACCCACTTTGCACGACATAAACTTTGTAACATCCCCTTTCCATTATAACAGCTTACCAACGCCCCCACCCCGATATATACATGCTCTATTTTCACTTTAACATAGAAAATTGATATATATTTCTGTCATACATGGTCAAATTTCAAATGATTATGAAATAGAAAATTGATGAAAAAATGGATCGTGTAAGATGGGCATAAGATGAATTAAAATGCCGAATTCCAATTTTAAAGATTTTTCAATTGCACAATCACGAAAAAACTCCTCCATACGCTTCTGAACCGCTACTCCTCCCCCTGGAAGGCTTCAGCGTCCACTGGGGGGCGGTACCGCCCACTTTGGGAAACGCTGATTTAGATGCTTTGAGTAAGACACGAAAGCTACACACACCAAATACATAACTAACAGGGATGAACTCATTAGGACTAAATGATTGGCTCATATAAGCCGTTAGAAGAACCACTAATTATTTGTTTTAGAACGATCTTAAAGAAAATTCATTTACCTACAAAAATGGTATATTACTCATAAAAAGATGTTGATAATTAAGAAAACTGCAGTTGAATTTGTACATATACCTACAATAGGAAAATATGACATACATTTTATGCAGCCACAACCCAGTCTTCAAGGGCCAGTGGGGCCAAGCCCCACCAACAGTATTGAGTAACGTGTACTTATTATTTCAGACATTATTTGTTTATAATTATTACTTTCAACAGGATACTGATTAGCTTTGAAAGCTGATATATATCGCTAAAATATCACACACATACTGAAATCTAAAATTCAACATATTTTTCCTCCAATTAGTATACACCCGTGGTCATTAGGTGCCAGTAAGAACAGGCCTACCAAACCAAAAATAATTAACGTGTACTTATTATTTTTTTTAAAATTTATTCGCAATTATTAGTGTTAATTTGACACTGATTAGCTTTGAAAGTTGAATATTTAACACTAAAATGTAAATGTTATATCATAATAATATAAAAAATGATAATAATATATAAACATTATTATTTAAAAAATATTATATACGGTCTCCAATCCAGCTTCTCTCTATAATACTTGACGTATATATCAGCGCACTATGTTTTATCGGATCGTTTTAAAATTCTCTACTGACGATGTAACATTGCGACCTTTGACCTTTGACCGCTACCTTTAGTTATAATTGCCAAAACAATTTATGTCATTTTATTCACCGGAAGCTAAGTTCCTACGCTATCAACCAATTAACAGTTAAACGAAGACTCTTGATTAAATAGTACTTTGTATAATTATCGATTGAATCACAAATTATATATAAAATAGTAGAAAAGGATATGCATTAATAGAAATATGTAACTAACTATTATTATAATCGTTAACGGTAATCGTCCGTTTCGTATTCAAAATATACATATGTCTTCTACAATGCACACTCGTTTGCGATTGACAAGCTGTGACCTACTTTTGAAGTTGTGGCTTACTCGAAATTCAAAATGAATCAAGCGATTATTTATTACGAAACCGTTTTCTTCGTTAAAGATAGAAGAGAAGCTTTAAATTAAACAGCTAGGTGCACATCAGCCATATAGCTTTGTATATGTGCAACAAGATGACAAGAAAAGGACTTTCAATAATAAGTGGTTTAGTAAAAATCGTGGTTAACTGTCAGTGAAGAAAAGCAAAGTTTTTTTTGTTTTTATTGTTTGCTATTTCATGGTGAAGGACTGTGGTCAACGGTAGGTTGTAGGGATCTCTTTTGTACCTTAGTTATATGGTATATATTTTAGTTGTTGTTGAACCCCAGGAATTATGAGTTTTCACCATTTTGCATATAGTGCGTGGGGAGAAATGCCCTGCTTTCTTGCAATGTGAGCTGGCAATTATGGTTGACCATTGATTCAGGAGGAGAGTATACGCTTACACGCGACTCGAACGTTGTTACTTCTTACATTTGCTTTGCATTTATGCAACTTTTTCATTAGACATCGGCAGAAGATGCGTGCATTCACTAGTATTTAGAACCTAAGAGGCGTGTCTGCGTTTGCTTTATTACCTATACCAGAGTAGCTCTCTCGATCCTTACCCACTTAGCCAGACATGATCTTTTGTCTATTTCCCGGGTCACCACGAGGAGGTGGAGTAGGGTCTTCCTAGGGCGTTCTCTCTTTCTTGAACCCTTTGCCTCTCACATCAATACCTGCTGTGGTAACTTTTGATGTATTGAGGTATTCAGCATTAGTCAGTATACTTATGCAATACTTGTGCATTGATGAGTATTCTTCTGTCATAAATAGATCACTACTCTCATTGAGAGCTCAAATTTCACAATTACAATTGATGAATATGCTTCTGTCATAAATAGATCACTACTCTCATTGAGAGCTCATATTTCACAATTACAATTGATGAATATGCTTCTGTTATAAATAGATCACTACTCTCATTGAGAGTTCATATTTCACAAGTACAAAGACCTAACGATGGTCGATGCTTTCAATTTGTTTTCGAACGATGACTGTAATGTCCCACTTCAGTCCTGATGAGTTTAGTGTCAGGACTGATGTGCCGTGATCTTCAATATAAGATTGGATTGTTGATTGGTTCCTTAATACTGACAAGTCTATTGTCATTTTTCCTACTTTTAAGTTCATCGTCACTCCTGCTCACGTGATCACAGCCCTGGTTCTATGGTTATCTACGAAAGTCTCCACACACAATCTGCATTTCTTTTAATGAAACAGAATCAAGTGCCAGTGAAGGCTACTCGTCTGGACAGTAGTAATTAAACAATTGAAGTAATGTAGTTTTCCTGTCCCGACATGAAGCACCTGGTTTACTGTTCCCTCCATGTAACCTTGCCACTGACTTTCAATGTAGTTGTTTCTCACGAGTATTACTATTCTGTATTTTCGTCTGTCTTTGTGGTAGAGACAGATAGCACTGGTAGATACATATAGCATTGGTAGATACAGATAGCACTGGTAGATAGCATTGGTAGATACAAATAGCATTGGTAGATACAGATAGCACTGGTAAATACAGATAGCATTGGTAGAACAGATAACACTGGTAGATACAGATAGCATTGGTAGAACAGATAGCACTGGTAGATACAGATAGAACTGGTAGATACAGATAGCACTGGTAGATACAGATAGCACTAGTAGATACAGATATAACTGGTAGATACAGACATCACTGGTAGATGCAGATAGCATTTGTAGATACAGACAACACTGGTAGATAGAGATAGTACTGGTAGATACAGATAGCATTGGTAGATACAGACATCACTGGTAGATACAGATATAACTGGTATATACAGATAGCATTGGTATATACAGATAGCATTGGTAGATACATATAGCATTGGTAGATACATATATCATTTGTAGATACAGACAACACTGGTATATACAGATAGCATTGGTAGATAGAGATATCACTGGTAGATACAGATAGCACTGGTAGATACAGATAGCACTGGTAGATACAGATAGAACTGGTAGATACAGATATAACTGGTATATACAGATAGCACTGGTAGATACAGATAGCACTGGTAGATACAGATAGCATTGGTAGAACAGATAGCACTGGTAGATACAGATAGAACTGGTAGATACAGATAGCATTGGTAGATACAGATAGCCCTAGTAGATACAGATAGAACTGGTAGATACAGACAGCACTGGTAGATGCAGATAACATTTGTAGATACAGACAACACTGGTAGATAGAGATAGTACTGGTAGATACAGATAGCATTGGTAGATACAGACAGCACTGGTAGATACAGATATAACTGGTATATACAGATAGCATTGGTATATACAGATAGCATTGGTAGATACATATAGCACTGGTAGATACATATATCATTTGTAGATACAGACAACACTGGTATATACAGATAGCATTGGTAGATAGAGATAGCACTGGTAGATACAGATAGCACTGGTAGATACAGATAGCACTGGTAGATACAGATAGAACTGGTAGATACAGATATAACTGGTATATACAGATAGCACTGGTAGATACAGATAGCACTGGTAGATACAGATAGCATTTGTAGATACAGACAACACTGGTAGATACAGATAGCACTGGTATAGCACAGATGACACACATATATATACAAACGCAAACTCATATATAGACATATACACACACACACACCGAAACATACACACAAGTACACACAAGCACACACATACACACACATATGTACACACACAAACACACAAAATCTTCCTCAACCAATTCTAATTTCCTCCAAAATGTAACAATTATATTTAAAACAAAATATTTCTACATTTAGCCGACTTCCTCATCCATTGATCGTATAATTAAGATACGTAAACATAGTTCTTACACATACATTTTTGGGGTCTCTGTGGCTGAGTGGTTAAGCCCTTTGCCTTGCGAGTCGAAGGTCGTGGGTTCGAATCCGGACCGCGGCCTTCTGTTCACGAGTGCAGTTTTTCCAGAGACCCCTAGGATTGTTGCCGGAGCTAGGGAGTTCGTGCTTTGTGCAATACTCTCGGCAAGTTGGCGTACCATTTCTGCGGTGAGGACCGAGTCATATGGGGTAAAACCCGGTGCAATGAAGTCAATCTTTCGGCTTTAAACATTTTTGTATATTTTTTAACGCAATTAGTTTCTCAACTTTTCTATTACCGAGAACAAGATTTAAGTAACAACACATACTCTAAATTAAATTAAAACCGAAGTGATGGATGTATTTTTTTAATGGCAAGAATAAATGAGTAGAACTAGCGACACATACATCGACATTACATTGTATGGACAAGTATATATGGAAGAAAAAGCTCGCCCATGTGGTGCCGGAGTCCGCAAGGGAAGCAAAGAATAGTACAATTGTGACCTAGATGGCATGTCGTAAGAGGCGTCTGATGTAGGACTTAGGAAGCTACCCTAGTAAATAAAAAGCATTGCAGAAATCGGATGTGTGTGCACTCGGATCCTATTTATATGCGCATAACTGACACTACGTAGAATCCCTCAGACTCAGATCACATACAGATCACACAGAGTGGTTAACATGTGATCGATATGGAGCGTTGGAAGAAGAAGAAGATAAATAGTAAATGGGACATAGTTAAAATAAATGCACAGCGTTAGATAAATATCTAAACAAACATATATGTGCTTTTGAACATAAGTGTTACAGAAGAGTTCTTCGTATATCATGTACATAGAAGAGAACAAATAGATCTATCCAGAAAGAACTCAAGATCAAAGAAAACTGGCTGATGCTACAAATAAGAAAGAGACAATTGAGATATTTTGGACATATAAAACGAAACGAGAAAAAAGAAAACAAATGTGGAGGTTTTTAAATCAGGTTTGCACACAAAGAAACCTTATCAAAAGAATAAGAATCCAACAGTCAAGGTTCTTTGGGCATATAATGCGAAGAGAAATTTTAGAACATTTGGTGACAACAGGTAAAATTCAGGGAAAAAGAGATCGTGGAAGACAGAGGGAGAAGATGTTGGATGGCCTGACATTATGGTTCAACAAAATATCCACGTCAGAACTGATTACATGCACCAAGGAAAGAGAGTTGTGGAGAGACATGATCGCCCACGCGGGCAGGCACTACACTTGATTCATTGAAAAAGAAACGAAGGGCAGAAGAAGACCATCATTGAAGGAGGCATACCGGCAAAGAGAAGAAGATGAAGATCACATAGAAGATGGATTCAGGATGTAACTGATGGTTTGAACATGACGACTGCAGAGGCCTATGAGAGAAAGAAATTCCGGAGGACTGTTGGGGTGGCAAAGTTCTGCTCAGGACAAGCTATTTGATGATGAAACAAACGCATCTCTGCTTTCAATATTAGATAAATCTGGAACTTGGAAATAAAGAACAGGCCAGCCATAGTAAAATCGAGTTTGTAGTCACATTTTGTCGCAATTTAGTAAATTTATGTCAATGAAGTCAAGAACGATATTTATCTGATGTTTCAGCTTTTTGTGACATATGGAAGCAAGATGTAGATTAACGAAACAAGAACAGCAATCATCGCTTTGCAAAGACACAAGGCCGAAGAACAGAAATCACCGCATTGCTTAAGACACAAGGCTGAAGAACAGCAATCATCATTTTGCAAATCCTCATTGCTGTGCAAAGACATAAGGGCTGAAGACAAGCGTATTGAAAAACTCATAGACATCTAAACAGATAAATTTGAAAGACCGTATAAATGTCAATGAAGGAAAAAGCAATTAACAGCAATTGCATACTGTGATAAAGAAGAAAAAGAAAGCTGACTAAATATACTGCTGAGAAAGACCGACAGAAAAGTAGCGATATATTATGGAAAGAACATGAAAATATGAACAAAAAAGTATATTATAAAACGTTCTTACGTCAAGCAAGACTAAAGATAAAGTCGTCTATTAATGTCTTTAAACTGACGTTCCATGCACGTGACCAGATGCATGATAAACTAAAAACACGTGATTGAATGTCAAAACAAAGACTAAACATTCGTAAGGGAAAGACAAATATAATCATTCAAGCAAACGAAAATCCGATCTCCCTATGTGAAACCTAACTTCAAAAGGTAGAATCATACATACACTTGGGTAGCAATAAAGACGGAGACACTGATAAAGATGTTAGAATAAGAACACATAAAGCAGTAGGAGCTTTCATCACACTAGAAAGATGATGGGATTTTAAAGAAATCAAAGCTAGAAACACAATTAGAATAATCAACTCCAATGTTAAAACAGTGTGTCAAAAACCCGTAGAACGACTAAACAATAACTCATAAATTGCAAACTTCATATCCTGGGCAACTTGTTATATCTGCTGTATGAAATTGAGTCTGATATTTAACGGCTCTCTCAGTAAAGTTGTTTTCAGGGTTTACCTAGGTCGTCCTTTCTTTCCTCTAACCACTTGCCTCTAACTTTTATGTCTGTTTTAGGATTATTTAATCATTTCTTCTCAGAGCATGCTCAACATGTCTTCATCTTCTCTTTGTTATAACAGGTGTTACTAGTGGTTGACCAAATATTTCTCTGACTTCCTGACCGCATCTGAATTAGCCCTATTTTATGTTCATTTTCTCCCCGCTGATATCAATGTTTAAATGCATTCAAATCATTTTCTATATCTTTCGTTATTTAGTTCCCGCTGGCATATGTTAGGAATGAGACAACATTGAAATTGAAAATTCGTAATTTAGAATTTTTTTGGTGTGATTTATAACCCATTTAATATTCCAACCCCATAAATCTGAGTCTTCGTGTCTTGATTTTCATATCTCCTGATGCTTTTTTTTTGTGGATCAACAATTTGCATTTTGCGTAGTTACATTGAAAACGGATATTCGACATCTAATAAGCGCACATTTCAGCCTTTCATACAACCTGATATTACTGCAGTCTCCACCCTTTTTCAATACAACCTGATATAAATGTATGTATATTTTTCCTATTTGACATGACTTCCAGTAATATTTCGTTCAACATCTCATCTATTTCTACATAAGATTTGTATTATGTTCAAATTTGTAGATGTCTATTGAGGATACTTTTCAAGAAAAATTTCATGTACTATATTTGCTGGTTTTTTTTAATGCTATTTACCAGTGGCGGCTCGTCATTAAGGGCCAGAGGGGCCGAACGCGACCAAATATAATATGTAACGTATATTTATTATTTAATAAATTAAAATATAACATAACTCAAAGCCATGATTTTTCCGAAAATTTGTGCCTGACCCCACCAACAAAAACGATCACGAGCCGCCACTGCTATTTACACATTTTACATAAACAAGTATTTTCGTTGAGGTATTTTGTTACAACTATGGCGCATGGTTTTTCGTTGTTTCTGAGATTTGCGTAAACTTTTTCTGACATTTAAAAAAAAAAAATTGAATTGTAGAGGTTAAGTGTGTTGTAGTTGAATGTTGGATTTTTGAAATTAGAGTCACACCGTTGTACATATCACATTAGAATATATATAATTCAGTTATATGAGAACTATTATCATAGCACTCCAGACATGTCCATATGTATGGTGCTCCTATCTCCACCTCAACAAACCCAGCAGCGTTTAGGGGCTCATTACGCCAGTTCGATTTTGTTTCATTAATCTTATTGGCATATTTGGTAGAACATATAATATATGCACACACAGATCCATTCACGCAAATACACGCATATATACTTACCTTCATAATATATATATATATAGACATTTACATATATGATAGGTGGATATATAATAATAATAATAATATATCCTCTCGTACCGTTATACGTTACATAGGGCCTGCAAGTAATTTCTCCATACCGCTCTATCCTGGGCAACTCGCTCAATCTCTTCCATGGAACTGAGACCGATATTTCCTGCCTCTCTCAGCAAAGTTCGCTTCAGGGTCTCCTTAGGTCGACCTCTCTTTCTTGAACCCTTTGCATCCCACTTCAATGCCTGCTTTGATATTCTTTGACATCGGATGCATGTGTCCTAAGCGTGTAGAAGTCTATACGTTTAGGGCCTACCAAACCAATGTGCAACGTATACACGTTCTTGGCAAAGATCAAACATTTCACAAAGAGTGTTTAAAATTGGTCGTAAAGAACGAACGCAAAGAAGAAGAAGATATTCTTTGATCATTTCTCCTCAAGGTGTGCCCAACATATCTCCATCTTCTCTTAGGTGGATATATATATATATATATATATATATATATATATATATATATATATATAGAGAGAGAGAGAGAAGAGAAGAGAGAGAGAGAACGAGAGAGCAAGTGGAAGATAAAAGAAATTTCAATATTATCTACCGAAAAGATGAACCAAGTTGGTGGGACATCTGTGTTAGCTTTAACCCATTCGATCATCTGAGTCGATATACTGGCTCGTGGTATTTGTTTTAACTAGACGCAAGGCCAGTATACTAGCTAATTCAGTATACACTGTAATGTAAGTGCGTCTGAAGGTTACAACAATAAGGAGTGGAAGGGTTAACATTCTTCTGATAATCTATTCTATAGAAAATAACGTAACAACTGACCTGTTTCTCCGTATCTCTGCCTTTCGTACTTGGAGATATAATCCTGTCACAGTAGCTTCCTTCCAGTAAAGCAACACCTGAAGGTCGTGTGGACGTCTCTACCTCGTAATAGAACAGTACATTCTGATACAGAACAAAATAACGTTGTTGCCACTTTCCCAGGTCAGAGCTACGTTTGTACAGATATCCACACATACTATTCTCCACCTTTCCTTTGTTGGCAAGGTACAGAAGCTGGCCTTCGCTGATTCGAATGTTTTTCTGCATGATAATGGAAGATCCCTGGGACGTTCCACGATCTCAACATACGTGTTATGGAGGATACAGTCAGGTATTGCAAAT
Organism: Arion vulgaris; assembly: GCA_020796225.1. NCBI lineage: Eukaryota > Metazoa > Mollusca > Gastropoda > Stylommatophora > Arionidae > Arion > Arion vulgaris. The sequence continues at coordinate 74,667,944 of CM036756.1, read as the reverse complement.
GAAGAAACACAGACTTGTTCCGTCTACGTTGTACTGACAGTGGTTCAAGTCTTCTTAATAAAAGCCAGGAGACAAAGCTATCAACCTCCAAAGAATGTGTAGATCCTAGTTTCCTCGACCTTAGCTTTCCCAAAACTCAAGATTATCCATAGATAGAATAATATCATAACAAATTTAATATTAATAGCATATGTTTAGTTTGGAAAATACAGAAAACTTTCCCTTCATCCGGATTAACAGAACTCGTTGCAATTTGTCCTTTATAAAAATCTGAAAAATAGGAAGACATTGTAAATAACATCTGTGAAAAAATATGTTATCTACTAGGAAAGTTATCTGTTATTATGCAACTGACTAGTTAAAAAGTTAATTGTATATCCTTTATAAGACTTTGCGAATCAACCATAGCTTTTTACCGCTGTTTGTGATCTTTACAGGCATTATTACGATCAGTAGCTTTCGGAACTGGTGGTGCCATCGTCCTTTTTGTAAAAATCTACGCGAAACAATTTGAAATGAAACTGTCCGCAGCGTGATTCGAACTCAGAACGTAGGAACGTATAGATCGATTCACTATCCCCTAAGCCACAGACGCCACAATGTAACTGACTAGTGAACAAATAATACTATGTTGATACAATATATCAAGTTTGATAAGTAGATCTGCGTCTGCTACCATCGAACAGTCAAAATAAAGATAATATTTAACGTTGTTATTTCTAAATTAGCAACATAATTTTCATACTTACTTTGTGTTACTAGAGCCAAACATGGACATGGAACAAAGCACAGTTGCAAAAATAGCTACATATGAAGTGTAATGCCTACGAAAAGTTACAAACAATACCAAAGACAGGGTCACTAACTCAGCATAAGAAAGAAAGTTGGGATAGAACCTTGCTTGAATTACATTGAGAAACAATGAAGGAGGTGGGTTGGCCATTTAATAAGAATGCATCCAAACTCCATAGTATACAGAGTCTTCTACATCAGATCATCAGGGAAGAAGGCGAGTGCAAGATCACGAAAAAGATGTTTAGATGGCGTAGAATCCTGTCAAAGGGCAAACACACACAAAAAAACTATCACTCAAGTCACTAAAACAGCTGAAGATAAAAACAGAAAATCACGACACTGAGCTACAACCCGGTAACAGTGTGACGGCAAATGAAGAAAGAAATACGATTTCTAAAATAGTTAGAGAAGAATTATAGTAAGAATTGCGTCACCTAACTACAAGACCATTATTGTATCCCGTGAGTTCTAGTTGATCAAATTACTAAGGTTATCTCAGCTAAAAATCGTTACAGTACAATGTGTAACATATTTTGATTGACTGTTAAGAACAGGATTTAGTCAAACTCTGATTGAAGTTTCTAATCACGTATTACGTAATCCCGTTCAAGATTGTGCGGCAAGATGGTGTTTTTGGCCGGTCTTGAACGGGATCCTTTTTCAGACGTCTTCAGATGGAATTTGTGTTTTCTGACCTGAAAGTGATAGGCTAGTACACGTGTGACCATTCGGGCAGGTTTGAAACAACGGAAAGGAACGGAAAACTACCGTTGTATATCCTCCCTAGAAAGTTTACCCTGTTTCGAAACGTCGTTGCTCCGGTCAAGGTAACACGACTAACGGCATTGGTTCGGTGACTGAATTGTACCAGAGACAGACATATGTGAAGAGACATGATCGCCTATGCCATCCGGCACAGTACCCATTGACAGCCTACTCAAGACACGAGAGGAGACTTAACATATATCACCGTCGATGTCTCCGCAAGATTATGAACATCTGGTGGTGCGATAAGATAACCAATTCTGAAGTACTGAATAGTACAGACTTGCCATCCATCATGGACAGTAAAAAAGCATACCGAGCTACCAAAGAAGATGCTGCAAGAAAGCAACCATATGCATCAGTTAGCTTTCAGCAAAAGATAAATGATTAAACAAATCAGAAAGCTACCAATATTAACACAAGACGACTGCCAAAATTTGAGCAGATTATAACAAGTTGTCATTCTGCACTTCAGAACAAGACACAATCGACTCCGCAGTCACATGTAAAAAAAAATTCAAGATATGCTATTTAGTCATGTGTGCAAATGGACAGGCACCACAGATTGCAGAGCACATACCTCAAGGCTGCCCCAATATGTTATAATAAGGCAAATTCACTGGCCTTAGAGACACAACACTGGGAAGAAAACAGTACTGAACTTTGTCATTTTATCGTATTCACCTAGTATATATGGCCCTTTTCATCTTTACAGACGGTCAATATGCAAGTGTTTTACTGTGACAACTTTACAGACGGTCAATATGCAAGTGTTTTACTGTGACAACTTTACAGACGGTCAATATGCAAGTGTTTTACTGTGACAACTTTACAGACGGTCAATTGGCAAGTGTTTTACTGTGACAACTTTACAGACGGTCAATATGCAAGTGTTTTACTGTGACAACTTTACAGACGGTCAATATGCAAGTGTTTTACTGTGACAACTTTACAGACGGTCAATATGCAAGTGTTTTACTGTGACAACTTTACAGACGGTCAATATGCAAGTGTTTTACTGTGACAACTTTACAGACGGTCAATAGGCAAGTGTTTTACTGTGACAACTTTACAGACGGTCAATATGCAAGTGTTTTACTGTGACAACTTTACAGACGGTCAATAGGCAAGTGTTTTACTGTGACAACTTTACAGACGGTCAATATGCAAGTGTTTTACTGTGACAACTTTACAGACGGTCAATATGCAAGTGTTTTACTGTGACAACTTTACAGACGGTCAATATGCAAGTGTTTTACTGTGACAACTTTACAGACGGTCAATAGGCAAGTGTTTTACTGTGACAACTTTACAGACGGTCAATATGCAAGTGTTTTACTGTGACAACTTTACAGACGGTCAATATGCAAGTGTTTTACTGTGACAACTTTACAGACGGTCAATATGCAAGTGTTTTACTGTGACAACTTTACAGACGGTCAATATGCAAGTGTTTTACTGTGACAACTTTACAGACGGTCAATAGGCAAGTGTTTTACTGTGACAACTTTACAGACGGTCAATAGGCAAGTGTTTTACTGTGACAACTTTACAGACGGTCAATATGCAAGTGTTTTACTGTGACAACTTTACAGACGGTCAATATGCAAGTGTTTTACTGTGACAACTTTACAGACGGTCAATATGCAAGTGTTTTACTGTGACAACTTTACAGACGGTCAATATGCAAGTGTTTTACTGTGACAACTTTACAGACGGTCAATAGGCAAGTGTTTTACTGTGACAACTTTACAGACGGTCAATATGCAAGTGTTTTACTGTGACAACTTTACAGACGGTCAATATGCAATTGTTTTACTGTGACAACTTTACAGACGGTCAATATGCAAGTGTTTTACTGTGACAACTTTACAGACGGTCAATATGCAAGTGTTTTACTGTGACAACTTTACAGACGGTCAATAGGCAAGTGTTTTACTGTGACAACTTTACAGACGGTCAATAGGCAAGTGTTTTACTGTGACAACTTTACAGACGGTCAATTGGCAAGTGTTTTACTGTGACAACTTCTGAGTTTTCGCTTTTCTCTCTTGTAGTTCAGCTCGTACATAAGTCTCTTCTCAAAAGACTCTGCGTCCTTCCGTAATTTGGCTTTCCACACAACTCTGTCATCAGCTAGTCCCTCCCATGTGCTGGGGTCTATAGAAAAGTTTTTCATTGAGGTTTTGCAGACATCTTTATATCTGAGCAGTGGTCTGCCCTGGTGCCTCTTCCTCCGAAAGTTCACAGAACAACATTTGTTTTTTTATGCGATAAGTTTCCATTCTTCTCACGTGTCCTAACCATCTTAGTCGTCTACTGCTGAGCATGCCCATGATGGAAGGCAGATTTGCACGTTGTAGTACTTCAGAGTTGGTTATCTTGTCGTACCACCTGATGTTCATAATCTTGCGGAGACATCGAAGGTGAAAGATGTTAAGTCTCTTCTCGTGTCTTGAGTAGGCTGTCCATGTTTCTGAGCCATATAGTAAAGAACTAATTACACAGGCTCGATATATTTGAGTTTTCGTCTGCAATGTCAATTTTTTTTTGTCCCACGCTCGCTTTGATAGTTTGACGAATGTAGTAGCCGCACTCCCTATAGGAGCGTTGATTTCTTCATCAAGAGAAAGGCTGGCAGTGACCATGGACCCGAGATAGCAGAATTGTTGCACTGGTGTTAGCTTGTACCTTTGTGGTATTGATGTTATGTTTATATTTGATGAAACAATTCTTCTGCGAACTACAAAAGACAGTAACGTTTATACAAGAGACAACATTGAAACATACTATTTGAAACGAACGAAAGAAATGAAGAAATACATATTCCTTTCTAGGTCGTTTTTTGGGAAACAGTATAAGACTTAGCTCTTGTGAATTGTAATTTACATAATTTGTTAATCTATAACTACATTAATAATTTTTAATTTTAACTTTAAGCAATACACTCACATGTTTAAGGGAACTGCCCAATGTCTGATACTTTTATGTAACCTTCCTTCGTATTGTTGTCTTGGTAACTGGTAATCCACAAATATACATGGAAATCTGTAGATAAGCAAAACATACAAAAATCAATTAATTATTACGTTCAAATTATTCATCTCACTTTGGCTGCATATATCATAAAGAGAATCGCCTTGGGGAATTCCTAAATGTATTTTTGCCGACGATTAGGAAATCTCAGCATTAATAGAAGAAGAACTATAACAATACATTAACAGATTCCAGTTAACATGGGATGACTACAACATGAACATTCCAGTTATAACAATACATTAACAGATTTTAGTTAACATGGGATGACTACAACATGAACATTCCAGTTACAACAACATGAACATTCCAGTTATAACAACATGAACATTCCAGTTACAACAACACATTAACAGATTCCAGTTAACATGGCATGACTACAACATGAACATTCCAGTTATAACAATACATTAACAGATTTTAGTTAACATGGGATGACTACAACATGAACATTCCAATTACAACAACATGAACATTCCAGTTATAACAACACATTAGCAGATTCCAGTTAACATGGGATGACTACAACATTAACATTCCAGTTACAACAACACATTAACAGATTCCAGTTAACATGGGATGACTACAACTTGAACATTCCAGTTATAACAACACATTAACAGATTCTAGTTAACATGGGATGACTACAACTTGAACATTCCAGTTATAACAACACATTAACAGATTCCAGTTAACATGGGATGACTACAACATGAACATTCCAGTTATAACAACACATTAACAGATTCCAGTTAACATAGGATGACTACAACTTGAACATTCCAGTTATAACAACACATTAACAGATTCCAGTTAACATGGGATGACTACAACATGAACATTCCAGTTATAACAACACATTAGCAGATTCCAGTTAACATGGGATGACTACAACATGAACATTCCAGTTACAACAACACATTAGCAGATTCCAGTTAACATGGGATGACTACAACTTGAACATTCCAGTTATAACAACACATTAACCGATTCCAGTTAACATGGGATGACTACAACATGAACATTCCAGTTATAACAACACATTAACAGATTCCAGTTAACATGGGATGACTACAACATAAACATTCTAGTTAACATGGGATGACTACAACATAAACATTCTAGTTAACATGGGATGACTACAACATAAACATTCTAGTTAACATGGGATGACTACAACATAAACATTCTAGTTAACATGGGATGACTACAACATAAACATTCTAGTTAACATGGGATGACTACAACATAAACATTCTAGTTAACATGGGATGACTACAACATAAACATTCTAGTTAACATGGGATGACTACAACATAAACATTCTAGTTAACATGGGATGACTACAACATAAACATTCTAGTTAACATGGGATGACTACAACATAAACATTCCAGTTAACATGGGATGACTACAACATTAACATTGACAAAACGGAGGAAATGATATTCGTTAGAGAGGAAAGCACTATTAATATCTTCATCAAGAAACATAAATTAAAACAAGCTAAATAATTTACATATCTGGTGAGCGTTTGTTCGAGAAATGGAAGAATAACTAACGAAATCCAACGCTAATTCAATAAGGCAAATCAAATCATAGGGCACCAATTTTGAAATGAAAGCATGTCCCCACGAACACTAAAAGAGCATTTACAACACGCTTTCTTCCAACATTATGCTATCAGTGCTAAACCTGGATGTTGACATCATACGATAGAAGACAACTAATCATGACAGAGATGAAGTGTCTACACATAATTCTGGGAGTATCAAGAAGAGAAAGTTTAGCAATGAAGACGTCAGGATAATAATGGGTACATTATCAGTACTGAACTTCATATAGTAACAACAAATTAAATAGTACAGCCACATAAGCAGATTGTCAGTAGACACATTTCCACAAAGAGAAATGCTACTCGGAAACAATGGTTACTAAGCAGAACATCGTTCCGGCAACAGGTGGATCACAGAAATAACATAAGCAGTGAAAGACACTATGTACAAAGTGCACACAAGAACCCGTTATAGAAATCACTTCTTACACAGACTCTGTGAATTAAAACATGACTAGAGAAAAGAAATAAAGAAAACCATCATAAAACTTTCAATAAATGTTGCAGATGAAATCATATTTCATGTTAACATGTCATAAAGCATTCACAGGATATTGAAGATATTACTGTACATCTATTCCAAAAATAACAATGTTTAAAAAAGATACGTAGATGTAATCAATCTTTCTTTCTTTCTTTCTTTTGTCCTTCTCTGCTTTTTTGCCGCTAGGCGTAGCAGGTTTAACTGATGATCGGTTTTCGAGATAATGCACGCTAGGTCGCTTGATATGGTGTGGTATTGTGGAGTTTTAAGATGTCTGTAACTCCATCAACCCATCTTTTCTTGGTCTGCCCCTTCCTCTTGATGATTCCATTTTCAGGTTGTACGCTCTTGCAACTGGTGTATTCGGGTTCATTCTGACCAAGTGGCCAAACCATTTGAGTCTCTGTTTTTCAATAAATCTAATAGCAGGTGTTGTTCCGACTGTTCTTCTAATTTCCTCATTTCTTATATGGTCTCTTCTTGTTTTATTTACTGCTTTCCTCAGGCATCTCATTTCGCATGTGGTAATTTTCCTTTCTTGTTCTTTTGTCAGTGCCCATGTTTGGCTCTGGTAGCACAGTGTTGGTAGAAAGATTGAATTTATAATCTGTCTTTTAGTCACTTTTATGTAATCAATAGTTTAGTTTAAAAAAAATCCCCCTAGCCTTTTCAGACCTTTAGGCATGAAATGCATGTCACTTCACATTTCTAGGCCCTAGTGAGCAGGAGGTAGAAATGCCAATTCCTTTCAACACACGTGGAACGTCGAGTGTGGAATTGATCTCACATCCGTTTTGTTCCCTATAGTAAATAGGCGAACAATTAAGCATCACGCTTTATCTGCTCCACAGTTGTATCAAATAAGAAGTATATCAAATATCTTCTTTAGAGTTAATATTCAATGCACTCATATTATGTTAAATTGGAAAAATGATATACAAACGAAGTATTGATTTCATTGCACAGGGTTTCCCCATAACTCGCCGTCCCAGTTGACAGAAATAGCATGCCATCGCAATCCTATGGATATCGTGAAAAAACTTGTACATGTGACTCGGTTCGTATTCGAGTCCACAACCATCAGAACTACAGGCAACCGTCTTAACCAATTCGTCATTGAGACCCCCATTCTGTTAAATCTGTTTTTATCCACTACCAATTTCTGTTTTTATCCACTACCAATTTCTGTTTTTATCTACTACCAATTTCTGTTTTTATCCACTACCAATTCCTGTTTTTATCTACTACCAATTTCTGTTTTTATCCACTTCCAATTTCTGTTTTTATCCACTACCAATTTCTGTTTTTATCCACTTCCAATTTATGTTTTTATCCACTACCAATTTCTGTTTTTATCCACTACCAATTTCTGTTTTTATCCACTACCAATTTCTGTTTTTATCCACTTCCAATTTCTGTTTTTATCTACTACCAATTTCTGTTTTTATCCACTACCAATTTCTGTTTTTATCCACTTCCAATTTATGTTTTAATCTACTACCAATTTCTGTTTTTATCCACTACCAATTTCTGTTTTTGTTCTTTTCTTTATTCAGTTTCAGTTTCAGTTTCAGTTTGGAATATCTTCATTGCACTCCGGACATGACAATAGGTGCTCCGATCTCCTTCGCAATATCTCCAACAGCGTCCAGCGACTGACTGTACCAGTTCGATTTTGATTGATGAGCCTACTCATATACATGTTATGCTGTTCTTTTCTTGCTACTCCAATCTTCAATCCCAGCTCATGCAATCTAGCTGTTGACGTGGATTGGTTTAAATGAAAATCTTCTTTGCGGCAACCTTCTATGAGGGCGTTCAAAATATCAGCTCTATCCATTGGTTGACCCTCTGATATGGTGGCAGAGTCAGTCAGCCGGTCTGCTCTCTCATTGCCAACAACACCCATGTGCCCCGGAACGAAGATAAGTGTGATTCTGCAAGTTGTTGATGCCTGCAGTGATTCAGTCCATTGCCTGCGCACCGAACCAACCTCCACCTTTCGTCATGGTAGTGAAATATAATTTCTTGATTACTAAGCATGAACTAGACGATTGATCGTTTTTGTACTTTGTAAAACTACTGGACTTGGATTTTACGTATTTTGCCATTGCTACCATGCACACAAGCTAACGAGGTATTGGGGCAGTTAACACCACTGTTGTCACATAAAGAGATACCGCTAAAAACTAAAGCAAATCTTATAAGAACGATTTTCTGGCCAGCACTATGTTACCAGTGTCAAACATGGCCAATAACAGCAGCTAATGAGCGGAAAATCATAACGACGGCTGTGAGGTGTCTTAGAAGAGCTGCAGGTGTGACAATAAGAAACAAAATTAGAAATGAAGAAATAAGAAAAAGACTGGATGAGAAACCAGTCATGCAATTTATTAAAAATAAAATCAGATTAAATGGTTTGGACACCTGACAAGAATGTCATGGTCTCGCCTACCACAGCGAGCTACACATACAAAGTATAACAAGTACAGAGCACAAGGAAGACCACACAAAAGATGGAGGGACGGCATCAAGAATATCCTTTAGAAAAGGAATAACAACTTACAAAGTGCATTAGTACAAGCATACACAAGATCACTACATTTAAAAACTCCACTCCCCACCAACACTTCTATAAATAAGTAAATGGTGGAAGAAAAGAAGAAGCCATTGCTACATAGTTTTACTGCAGTTTTCCCTTATATCGATAAACTCTTTCAGAATTTATCGTCTCTAGTCTCTTAGAATCTAATAGACTGCTAAAACAGCTAATGCTTACGTACTTAAATAGGCCAATGCACATAAAACGAATTAACGACATAAGAAAATAGCAATCATCATTTTTCAGACATGTAATGAGAAAACGTTTAATACACATGATGAGGCCATGTTTTTTTTTTTATCTGACTATCAGTCGATACTTCGGAAGATTCAGATTGGCGTGTTGTGACATGAGTGAATGTCATTAATAGTCATTTTTAATCTTAGAGGCGCAAATGCATCTACTGTACTGGATCTACTGTTCAAGAATTAATTCTAACCAAAAAACGTTTAATAAAGCATCAGTAGGAGAATATGAATACCACCATCAACAAGCGATGGTGAAGATTGATTAGATATGTGTTACGAATAGTATAGAGGCTAACTCGGTCACGAAAACTGTACTGAGACTGACAACAGAGGGTAAACGAAAACGTGGAAGAGCCAAAACGAGCTGGATGAGAACAGTAGAACAAAATCTAAAAGAAATGAATAACAGGTGAAACACAATGCAGAGAACGACCAAGAACCAGAAAAGAATGGAATGCATTTGCTGCTTCCCTAATCGTCAAAAGTGATACATGCCAGAGAGAGAGAGAGAGAGAGAGAGAGAGAGAGAATGTCGCATAGTAAATTGAATCCCATATGAGCTAATAACACATACCACATAATATCTTGGCACACTTACACTAGTAGAACTGTCAGATGTTAGAGTAAATATAATGTGTGTTACTAACGTGTTGACAAAAACTATCAGCACACATACCCTTAGACGTGTGCTGGGAGAGACTAACCATACATACCCTTTGACGTGTGCTGGGAGAGACTAACCATACATACCCTTAGACGTGTGCTGGGAGAGACTAACCACACATATCCTTAGACGTGTGCTGGGAGAGACTAACCATACATACCCTTAGACGTTTGATTGGAGAGACTAACCACACATACCCTTAGACGTTTGCTGGGAGAGACTAACTACACATGACCTTAGACGTGTGCTGGGAGAGACTAACCACACATGACCTTAGACGTGTGCTTGGAGAGACTAACCACACATGACCTTAGACGTGTGCTGGGAGAGACTAACCACACATGACCTTAGACGTGTGCTGGGAGAGACTAACCACACATGACCTTAGACTTTTGATGGGAGAGACTAACTAATCATACCCTTAGACGTGTGCTGGTAGAGACTAACCACACATACCCTTAGACGTTTGCTGGGAGAGACTAACCACACATACCCTTAGACGTTTGCTGGGAGAGACTAAACACACATACCCTTAGACGTGTGCTGGTAGAGACTAACCACACATACCCTTAGACGTGTGCTGGGAGAGACTACCCACACATACCCTTAGACGTTTGCTGGTAGAGACTACTCACACATACCATTAGACGTGTGCTGGGAGAGACTACCCACCTTTGAGTCTTCATAGATTGATATGACATCGGTTCAGTAACCAATAAGAAATCTTGATTTATTTATACAGGAATAACACTTACTACCTATAATAATTTTATTTACTTAGTATTTCAATATTATAAACCAAATAACACAATCCACACATAAACCAGAATTATATATATTTACTTAGTATTTCAATATTATAAACCAAATATACTTAGTATTTCAATATTATAAACCAAATATACTTAGTATTTCAATATTATAAACCAAATATACTTAGTATTTCAATATTATAAACCAAATATACTTAGTATTTCAATATTATAAACCAAATATACTTAGTATTTCAATATTATAAACCAAATATACTTAGTATTTCAATATTATAAACCAAATAACACAATCCACACATAAACCAGAATTATATATATATATATACCAGCAACACAATTCACGCAGTATAAATGTAATACTTCATTTCTTTGAGCTAACATATCACAAAAGACCATCTCCTACCTCATAAAGACTACTTTACCGCACTTTATAGCATTTTATAAATGTAATACTTTCTTTCTCTGAACGAAAACATCACAAAAGGGCATCATGAATACAATAAGAGATAATTAAACTGCACGTTATAGATTATTTATCATATAAAACGTTTATTCTTCCGAATTGCCATTTCACTAAAAAAATGAAAACTCAACGAAGTAACGATAGGCAACTTTGACATAAGAAGAAAAAAGCTATCAACGGCACATTTATCATAGAAATTTATCAACACAGATGCACAGCAAAGACCAAGCGATTGTTCTGATAATTATCCGCTATTTCCAAGATTACGCTGACGTTCTAGCGATTCCGGCTCTCTTGGCTTCCTATGCTGTCGGCGATGGTAACATTTCTAGCTTAGAAGCAGAGCAAACAATCTATACATTTTCTGAATAAAATCCTCATTACTTATGGACACAAAAGAAATGTTATCGGTGTGTTGTGAGATACATGAGTATGTTTGTCGAGCGTTCACTTTCTTAATCTCTCTATCAATGTATCGTCTTCTCTTTCTTCTTCTTCGTTGTAATCAGGTTAGCTCGCAACCCGTCCTATTTACTTCTTCTTCTTCTTCTTCGTTGTAATCAGGTTAGCTCGCAACCCGTCCTATTTACTTCTTCTTCTTCTTCTTCGTTGTAATCAGGTTAGCTCGCAACCCGTCCTATTTACTTCTTCTTCTTCGTTGTAATCAGGTTAGCTCGCAACCCGTCCTATTTACTTCTTCTTCTTCTTCTTCGTTGTAATCAGGTTAGCTCGCAACCCGTCCTATTTACTTCTTCTTCTTCTTCTTCTTCGTTGTAATCAGGTTAGCTCGCAACCCGTCCTATTTACTTCTTCTTCTTCGTTGTAATCAGGTTAGCTCGCAACCCGTCCTATTTACTTCTTCTTCTTCGTTGTAATCAGGTTAGCTCGCAACCCGTCCTATTTACTTCTTCTTCTTCGTTGTAATCAGGTTAGTTCGCAACCCGTCCTATTTACTTCTTCTTCTTCTTCTTCTTTGTAATCAGGTTAGCTCGCAACCCGTCCTATTTACTTCTTCTTCTTCTTTGTAATCAGGTTAGCTCGCAACCCGTCCTATTTACTTCTTCTTCTTCTTCTTCTTTGTAATCAGGTTAGCTCGCAACCCGTCGTATTTACTTCTTCTTCTTCTTTGTAATCAGGTTAGCTCGCAACCCGTCCTATTTACTTCTTCTTCTTCTTCTTCTTTGTAATCAGGTTAGCTCGCAACCCGTCCTATTTACTTCTTCTTCTTCTTTGTAATCAGGTTAGCTCGCAACCCGTCCTATTTACTTCTTCTTCTTCTTCTTCGTTGTAATCAGGTTAGCTCGCAACCCGTCCTATTTACTTCTTCTTCTTCTTCTTCTTCGTTGTAATCAGGTTAGCTCGCAACCCGTCCTATTTACTTCTTCTTCTTCTTCTTCTTCGTTGTAATCAGGTTAGTTCGCAACCCGTCCTATTTACTTCTTCTTCTTCTTCTTCTTCGTTGTAATCAGGTTAGTTCGCAACCCGTCCTATTTCTTTTCTTCTTAATCAGTTCTAACCGTCTATTTACTTCTTCTTCTTCTTCTTCGTTGTAATCAGGTTAGCTCGCAACCCGTCCTATTTACTTCTTCTTCTTCTTCTTCGTTGTAATCAGGTTAGCTCGCAACCCGTCCTATTTACTTCTTCTTCTTCTTCTTCGTTGTAATCAGGTTAGCTCGCAACCCGTCCTATTTACTTCTTCTTCTTCTTCTTCGTTGTAATCAGGTTAGCTCGCAACCCGTCCTATTTACTTCTTCTTCTTCTTCGAGCGCTACATATCTATCACTTGGTAACCACTTTTATGATTTGTATGTGATCCGAGCCTAAGAGCGATTGTACGGTGTGCCAGTTAAGCGCCTAAAAGTAGGCCAGCACATCCGATTTCTGCATTGCTTTTATTTACTAGGGTAGCTTGCCTAGGCCCTTACTTCAGTCGCCTCTTACGACATGCCTTGTAGGTTGCAGTGTTGATATTCTTTATTCCCCTTGCAAGTCCCCGCAACACACTGGTGTATCAATGTATCGGAGTGTTGTCACTATAGATGAAACGAGAATATATTCTATTTCCAAGTAAAAAGAAAGCTGTATTTGTTTGCATTCGTTCCTATCAATCAAGTTATCCACTCTTTCTGATCTTTGTACTTTTTGTCAAGAACGTGAGTGGGATCTTTTTGTCAAGAACGTGAGTGGGATCTTTTTGTCGAGAACGTGAGTGGGATCTATTTGTTAAGAACGTGAGTGGGATCTGTTTGTTAAGAACGTGAGTGGATCTTTTGTCGAGAACGTGAGTGGGATCTATTTGTTAAGAACGTGAGTGGGATCTGTTTGTTAAGAACGTGAGTGGGATCTTTTTTGTTAAGACATTTGTCTGGCATTCCGAAGGTTGTGGGTTAAAATCTAAATGGCGTCTTTCATTTGACGTGTGCATTTTCTGTTATAAATTTGACTATGATTGTTGGTGTAGATACGAAGTTCATGCTTTGTGCAACACTCTACTTGTCATTTCTACCGATAGGGACGGAGTCATATGAGAAAACATGGGACATTGAAGTCAATGCTTCACATTTAGACACTTTTTAAAAACGTGATAACTTCTTCTTCTTTGCGTTCGTTCTTTACAATAAATTTTAATCACTCTTTGTGATATGTTTGATCTTAGTCAAGAACGTGTATACGTTGCACATTGGTTTGGTAGACCCCTAAACGCATAGACTTCTACACATTTAGGACATGTGCATCCGATTTCAGCCACAACGTGATAATATTGCGCCCCCTCTTATCCCTTATGGTATGCAGGACAGTCACACCCGAATTTTGTTCAAAGTGTATGGATGTTATGAATATCATTACTTCAGTTTTGTCAATGTTTATTTCAATTTATCATATTTATCATATTTATCATATTTATCATATTTATCATATTTATCATATTTATCATATCTGTAGAGAGCCGCAGTAGCGTAGTTGTTAATGAGCTCGCTTTGCCCGTCTGCCCAGCGTGTTCGTAGCGCGTTGGACTACGGGTGACTATCCCTCTGTGTCTGCGGGTTCAATTCCGCGGGATGGCAGAAAAAGCCACAGATTCCCCAGATTTACGGTGTTCGTGGCACCGAACCGAAGGGTTACGATGTCCATGACACCGAGCCGAAGAGCTGAAAAGCTCAAGTGCTTCTGGATCGGGAAAAAAAAAATGAGCTCACTTCTTAGCTTAGTGGTACGGGTTCAATTCTACAGTGGGCTTGGAAGTCTTCCCGACCGTAACACTCTCAGATCGGCCCAGCCTCAATTAGGTAACAGGAATAGCATTAGGTAAGGAAGTAAAGGAAGCCGGCGTGTGTTGACCACATCATCCATCGTGTGCCGACGGTCAATGAAAAAAAAATGGGCCTAACAAAGTATTACAATATTCACAACGTGGTAAGGAGAGATAGAGTGAGAAATGAGAATATCAGAAGCATCGTTGGTACTATACCATGCATACAGTACATACAGTACGTCGAGAAGCTAAGAATCAAGTGGTTCAGCCATCTAATAAGAATGGAACCACATTTACTACGATCACGTGTCTACAATAATCGACACTAAGGATAGGTATACAAGTTGTGTTTGTTAAATACTACATAACTTTGACACACGCAAACTTAACGTTTAATTTGAACCCAGCTTAGAGATATATTGATCTACTTGTTATAATGATCTAACTCAAGTACGTTGACAGCACCAGAGGAGAAGTTGACAGCACCAGAGGAGAAGTTGACAGCACCAGAGGAGAAGTTGACAGCACCAGAGGAGAAGTTGACAGCACCAGAGGAGAAGCTGACAGCACCAGAGGGGAAGTTGCCAGCACCAAAGGGGAAGTTGACAGCACCAGATTGGAAGTTGACAGCACCAGAGGGGAAGTTGACAGCACCAAAGGAGAAGTTGACAACACCAGAGGGGGGAAGGGGGCGGGGGGGGAGCCTATAAAATAATGACACCAGCAGGAACGGAGGGTATGGAATTATAGCTATAAAGGCTACAACTAAGGTCACAAATAGGAAACTGTGGGGTAGAACGGACAACAGCAGGTGGAACAAGAGATAAGGGGAAGAAGGTGGCGATGGATAGGACACACACTGAGGAAACTCCCCAGACAGGATCACAAGATAGGCTCTCCGATGGAACCCCGAGGGCAGTAGAGGTAAGGGAAGACATAGGAACACCTGAAGACGGAATGCAAGAAAATGGGCAGAGAGTGGAGAGATCCGGAAATGATGGCCTTGGATAGACAGGATTGGAAGGCCTTTGTTGCAGACAAATGCCTCCCTAAGGGCGAAGAAGAAGAAGGTTACAAGTCGTAGCTCAAAAATTCTTGTTAAATATATTCTAATTAATATTATCTAGAAATTATTGGCACATTCATCAATTGAGAGTGCCTAAATTACATTTGTTTGTTTTTGTTTAGTATTTAAGCGCACAACAATTTTTGCTAGTCAACTAAAAACAAGGATTGCATCAAGTATTCAATGTAATCTCGATTGTTAATCAATTTCTTTGATTATGGTTGCAAGTTGAAGACTAAGCAGAAAAAAGTAAAAAAGTAAAATAAAGCTATATTTTAATACATCAAGTCGCTAAATAATAACATGAATTCAATGTCCAAGATTAATGTTTCATGAAATTTAATGAATAAAACAAATGTATGTTTACTTTCTTTATTTAAAAAAATAAAAATAATTCATAAATTTCATTAGAAAAAAACAACAACTAAAAATGTTCAATATTGAGCGCAGTAATGTCAATATTAAAATTTTTAAATGATTGTTTCTTGTCTTCCATCTATCGTTTCCTGTTGAACATATACCGTTTCTATATCGTCTTTCATTGATTAAATTGTGTGCAGGAAGATGTCGAGAATTATTAGAGTTGTCTAGAACTTGGTTGGTGGACACGTTACAAATCTGTGAATATATTGTGGATGTGTTATAGACATACTGCATTTCTATGCGTATATTTTGGGGGTCAATCGACGTATTTCAGGACTGTGAATATATTTTGTGTGGTCAATAGACTTATTTAAGGACTGTGAATATATTTTGGGTGGTCAATCGACTTATTTCGGAACTGTGAATGGGGTCAAAGGCGCAAGGAAACGACGGCGCGCCAGATTAGTGAGCTGGCACTAATCCCCTGCCCTCACCTCCACGTGGTGACCCTGGTAACAGACGGTAGTTCCTGTCTGGCTAAGAGGGCAGGTGTCGTGGGAGAACTACTCTGGGGCAAGTAGAGATGCAAAGGTAGTCACGCTAGATGGGATCCGCTGGCAACACAGACGATCGAACTCCCAGAGTAACTATTAATGCTCGCCTCTCCTAACCAATGGGAAAAGATGGAAGGATAAACATGGAACCGCACGTGGCGAAACTCGGAGCCCGCGCATGCTCTCTTGAGCCCTCTCTCTTGAGCCGATAAGTATGCTGGGAGTCGAGTTGAGCTGCAAGAGGGCCCACGTAAGGTGAAACTCGGGCTCCTATCTCATGGATGGGGGCACGATTTAAAGCCATCGAAGAGATGTTGACCCAACCGGACAAAATTTGGAGCCCGCGCATGCTCTCTCTTGAGCCCTTTCTCTTGAGCCGATGAGTGTGCTGGGAGTCGAGCTGAACTGCACGCGAGTCCACACGGACGGCCTAGGCAAATGTGAGAACGGCGGGAATTGACGGAAATGGTGAGGTAGGCACCAATGCAGAGCATGCACGCATGCGAGTGATGCACAGGTGGGCCCTCAGGTGACGAAACCCGTGACCCCATCACATGGGTGGGGGATCTGGTTAGGTCACAGGCGGGGACAACCCAGGCAAATGTGAGCACAGTGGGAGTTTACGGAAATGGTGAGGTAGGCACCAGAGCAGAGCGTGCACGCATGCGAACGATGCACGGGTGGGCCCATATTTGGCCAGAAAAGTCAGGCACAGCAGGCGCGTCAGGCACGGCAGGTGCAGGCACAGCTGCGGCAAGCATGGCAGGCGTTGCAGGCAAGAGGGTGTGCGGACCACCCGAGTGTGCAAAGCAACTGAAAAGCCCAGCAGAGGTAAAGCCAGTGCTCGTTTCCGCTCTCAGGGAACTACTGTTGCGCTGTAGTTTGATTGGGGACAACCAATGCCTAGCGGAGCAAACCGTACACAAAACTGGACGGGTGGCAAACCAAGGAGTCCACAAAACGACCGGCTTTCTGGGCAGATGGCGCTCATAAGCCCGGGAGGGCAGGCCGTCTAAGAGTCGCTACCCTAAAGAAAATAGCAGCCTGCTGCCTTGTGGGTTTTGGCTGGGGACAGTAAAAGGCTAACGGAGAGCGAACCCAGTAAACGCTGATTGAAATCGAACACACCGCCGAAGGATAAGCACCTGAGCTCCAATAGGTACTGAAGACTATGCACGTACATCCGTTCTTGATGTTTGGATGTTTATATATTACAATAGAATGATAAAAGCGGCATAAGAACTATCGCGAGAGAAAGAGAGAGAGAGAACTGTGAATATATTGTGAGTGGTCAATCGACTTATTACAGGACTGTGAATATATTTTGAGTTTTCAATGGACTTACTGCTGGACTATGAATATATTCTAAGTGGTCGACCTGCAATTGCACAACTCTGCATATATTTTGCGTTGTTCGTGACAAAGAAATTGATAAACATTATATGTGTATCATGTTTTGTGACAAGTCGACGTCGTGATAACCTTGATAACTCTATTGGTGCCCATTCATTATCAGTTTGGTCCAAATGCAATCATGAAGAACTTACACAATTGTTCAGTCCATGATATCACAGTCAGTGATTAATTGTAAAATGTGTGCTAACCTCTGACTGAAATTAAGAACGATAACTTACGAATTTAGGCAGCACAGTTTAACAACATTATTTCAGCCTCATACTTCACATTGCATCCATTGAACAACGTCTGCTTCTCTTTCTTTAACGGAGACTTATTACCATTTTTCCAACAGTGCTAATTGTTTTACAAAGATTGGGATGTTATTCCTACACTTCAACACCCCTCCCCCAACTGAAACAGAAGGGTGTCTCTGTTAGTCTGTTCCCTGCCCTTTTGCCTGTCTCACCAGGGATGCCCTTCTGATCATACTACTTTGCTTCCGTTGCTTCCTCTGGGGTTCTTGCAAAAGAAACGTCTTGTTCTCATCTTACAATAAATTTGAAGCCCCCTTGAATGATGTATGCATGTTTTTATATGTGTATACATGTGTGTGTATTGTCTCGTCTCAAGCACAATAAGCTTATAGCAAGGGTTTGTGCAAACACTGTTCGATCGAACCGTACCTGATTATTCTGTGTCTAGTTATAACGAAGTGTTTGAGACAAACACTTCTTAGTGAGCCATTTTTTTAGAATGACTCGCTGGTTCTGTTCTTAAGGACGCTCGTATTGCTAGGGTAGGCGATGTATGTCGTAGGAAATGAGGGTAAGTGGTTCGAATCCTCTATTTGGTTTTTTTCGGAAGCTCTTAATACTTGTACACTGTTTATTTGTTGATCATGATAATGCGACCGACATCATATCTCTTAGGGTCATTAGGAAACTCAAACTCTGCCACCACGACAAGCTGAGAATATATTCTGAGGGTCATTAGAAAACTCAAACTCTGCCACCGCGACAAGCTGACAATATATTCTGAGGGTCATTAGAAAACTCAAACTCTGCCACCATGGCAAGCTGAGAATATATTCCGAAGAGACAGTAATAGTAATATTAATATTCACAATAATAACATTGAAAAACTTGTTCCTGGTCGAACTTTGAATAACAAAACAAAATATTCTACTAACATAATTAAATTGATATTTGAGATATCATATTCTCTGCAAGTTGAGGACAATCTGGTGTTCATTTGGGAATTGAGAATTCACAGGATATTTACTGTTAAAGTTGTTATCGTTCGTGAAGATAAATACTTTTACAAAACTTGCTTTTGGGATGAGATATACGCCACCATTATAAAAAGGTCGGATGGAGTATGCATAAGTTTTCGCCTATGGGCTCAGACACAAGAAGGTTGAGGTTCATCATTACACAATAAAAACCGTGTATACCGTGTTACGGATGAGCTACGAATAAAATTTAAAAAATACTGTTATACAGAAATACTCTTTTTTCTTGAAATTTTGATTAAGGTTAAAAGCTGGACGATTAAAATATGGCTCCAGAGATGTTTAACACGTGCGCCGTGATGAACATCGCTGGTATACACCATTGATGACAGTTTGGTATCACATAAGCAAGCAAAATGAATAATTAAATGATAAAATTAACATAAATTCGACGTTTCGACTATATGTATTTTTCAAGGACACAGACATCACCTCCTTGGTTTCTCAAAGCCAACTATAAACTTATGGGCCTTTGTACTCAGGTAAGAATTATGAGAAATCAGACCACAACTACACCACGTGACCTCACATGCCAGTATTGGTGTATATAGACGAATGCATTTTAAAATCAACAAAAAATGCTAAAGCGAAGTTATATTAGGTTGACTTTAGTTGAGTTGAGTCCAACAAGTTAAGTTTAACAATAAGGAATATCAATATTGTGAATATTTTTTACTAATAAATAACCATAGATTCACAGAATTGAGTAAAGTTGCAAACAAGCGTGCATTATTCTACCAAACATCTGTAATTTCCAGCCCCTTTTTCTGATCTAGGTCACCGAATCCCCTGTCAGTTGTCTGGCCTAGTTATCTAGAGTTGGCTGTGGTTTTCTCCAGATCTGTTCTGAGTTGGTCTGGCCACCTCAGTTTTGTAGGTTTCCGTACATTTCCTGATAATAATTAGCAAACACTGTTCTGTCCATGTTATGTCAAACGTGGGTATCGCTATAGATACCTTTATAAATGGTTAGCAGCAACGAGTTTGTCCTTAGTATGTCCCCTATAGACGCACAAGGTTAGCAGCAACGAGTTTGTCCTTAGTATGTCCCCTATAGACGCACACGGTTAGCAGCAACGAGTTTGTCCTTAGTATGTCCCCTATAGACGCACAAAGTTAGCAGCAACGAGTTTGTCCTTAGTATGTCCCCTATAGACGCACACGGTTAGCAGCAACGAGTTTGTCCTTAGTATGTCCCCTATAGACGCACACTGTTAGCAGCAACGAGTTTGTCCTTAGTATGTCCCCTATAGACGCACACGGTTAGCAGCAACGAGTTTGTCCTTAGTATGTCCCCTATAGACGCACACGGTTAGCAGCAACGAGTTTGTCCTTAGTATGTCCCCTATAGACGCACACGGTTAGCAGCAACGAGTTTGTCCTTAGTATGACCCCTATAGACGCACACGGTTAGCAGCAACGAGTTTGTCCTTAGTATGTCCCCTATAGACGCACACGGTTAGCAGCAACGAGTTTGTCCTTAGTATGACCCCTATAGACGCACACGGTTAGCAGCAACGAGTTTGTCCTTAGTATGACCCCTATAGACGCACACGGTTAGCAGCAACGAGTTTGTCCTTAGTATGACCCCTATAGACGCACACGGTTAGCAGCAACGAGTTTGTCCTTAGTATGTCCCCTATAGACGCACAAGGTTAGCAGCAACGAGTTTGTCCTTAGTATGTCCCCTATAGACGCACAAGGTTAGCAGCAACGAGTTTGTCCTTAGTATGTCCCCTATAGACGCACAACCTCTGTAAACTTCTTATACTTACTTCATAACTCCAGAAAATAGTTACAACATTCTCTCAACTCTGAAAGTCGTGGATACCAGTATCCAGCTGGACAGACTAGTTAATTAATCATACCCAGTGTTTAAGCAGTTAGAAGACAGAATTGATGCATTTGAGATGTGGATATATAGAAGAATAGGCAGAGTTTCATGGACAGAAAAACAGACAAATAAACAAGTTTTAGGAAAAATAGTCATGAAGAAACAATTCTTTTTTCTTTCTTCACCCTTCGCCCCTAGGGAAGCATAGGTCCGCAACCAAGGCCTTCCAAGCCCGCCTATCCAAGGCCATCCCTTCCAGATCTTGCCACTCTCTCCCCGTCCTCTTGCATTCCATCTCTAACTCCCGTCTCCAGGTGTTTCTGGGTCTTCCTTTACTTCTATTGCCCTGGGGTTCCATCGGAGAGCCTGTCTCACGATGCTGTCAGGGGTTTTCCTCAGTGTGTGTCCTATCCATCTCCACCTTCTGCACATTATCTCTTGTTTCACCTGCCATTGTCCTGCCCTATCCCACGCAGTTCTCTGTTTGTGGTCCTGTCGTACCATCTCAGATGTAGTATCTTGCGTAGGCATCTATTGATGAATGTCTGCAACTTTTTGGTGTTCACCTTAGTTGTTCTCCATGTCTCTGCTCCATACAGAAGGACAGACTTGACATTTGAGTTAAATATCATTATCTTAGTTTTATTCCTAATCATTCTTGAACTCCATATGTTCTTCAGAATGGCAAATGCTGATCTTGCCTTTTGTATTCTAACCTTAACATCTTCATCTGTGCCACCTTGAATGTTGACGACACTTCCCAGATAAAGAAACAATTATTAAGAGAAATAAGATTCAGACAAGTAAAGTATTTTGGGCACATAAAAGACATGACACCATGATAAAATATTTACTAGAGGGGAAAGTTGAGGGGAAGAGCAAGAGGAAGACCGAGAGATAAGTGGGAGGAAACTTTAAGAAATGGACAGGTTACAGTCTGGCAGTGTGCAACACCAAACAAAAGACAGAGGATGCTGGAGACATTGCAGCCAACCTTCGATGTGGAGACGGCACCTGATGATGATGATTGTTTACTTACTATAGCAGATCTATGTAGTTAAGTATTAAATCGTTGCTTTGCGTTCCGAAGATCGCAGGTTCCAATCAAGACCGCGCTGTTATATTCACAAGTGCATTTTTTGCAGAGATCCCTAGAATTGTTGCCGAAGGTACGTAGTTCGTGCTTTATGCAGTACTATCGACAGGTGGAGTAACATCTCTATAGAGATAAACCGAGCCATGCATCGTAAAACTCGGTGCAATAAAGTTAATCCTTTATCTCTTGACCATTGACCTTATATTTGTTTTTAAAAAATGAGTGCAACTGTGACACAATGAAGAAAACAAATCATGAAATCTGCTGTTGAGAACAGTTGATATTGAACGATTTCATTTTTTTCTTTGCAATATAAAAAATCGAGGATTTTCTTTGCATTTAATGGCCTGACAACAAGTTTTAAAAGTCGGCTACAATAGAAAGCAAAAAGCGACTTCAGATTTTCCCAAAAAATTGTGCATTATCAAGAGTGCTTCTTGAATTCCAATTTGTCTGATGAGCCTCGTTCTGATACAAGCTCAAGATATCCTTATTTCATAAATTGTATCCATTGTTTTGTGATGTTTTTACGAATCCAGATATGATCATTTTCTATTACCCTGCTGATATCTATCTATCCATCCATCCATTCAGCCATCCATCCAGTCATCCATCCATTTACCCATTTACCCATTCATCCAGTCAGCCAGCCATTCACCAATCCATCAATCCATCGACCAACCCATTCATCCTTCCCGCCTCCATCTATCCCTCCCTCCTTCCATCCCTCCCTCCATCCCTCCCCCGCCCTCCATCCCTCCCCCTCCATCCCTCCCCCATCTATCCATTCATCCCTCCACCCACCCATCCATCGATCGATCGATCGATCGATCGATTGATCGATCTGTCTATCTGTCTGCCTGTCTGTCTGTCTCTCCATAAGCGTTCACTTTTACAATTGAACATCGTTGGGTGCAGCAGTGCTGATCTATTTACCGGATGGATGGAAATGATTATAGTAATTCTATGTGACTGTAATATATTTCTAATGTCCCATCCACACGAAATGACTATAAACAGTGTTTCCATCGATCACCGACTATTCCTACACATGACTCTTCTACTATTACTATTAATTAAATCTGTTTGTTCTCAGTGTAACAGAGCTGCAAACTGTCACTCTCTATCAAATGTAATTCGGTGCTGTCTTATCCAGTTCTTACCTTAAGAAGCAGACCTTTTTTTTACATCCTCTTCTAATGTTCTTTGCCAAGTATTCTTTTTCTACACGCCTTATTTTTCGTCTTCATTTCTTCTGTGGGTTTTAGTCATCTGTATGCTTTATTACGTTGTATGGTTGTTTTTGTTTCAGAATGTTCAATTCATCATCACTGTCTCTCTTTGCTATTCAAGTGTATTTGTTTCTGTCTTGTTCGCTTCCACAAATCTGCACTTATTATTACATCAGACATGTACACTTGTGACCACATACCGTGGACATTCTACGGTTCAAGGACCCATTGACCAAAAAATGTTGGTGTTCATGAAGACTATACGCGATTGGACTACAGAAGACTACGTACGATCCTTTGCTTGTGAATCTAAATTACAGGCACCTGAAATGTAGGAATGAGGTTCGCCTGAATGGTGAGTGACATTTGTGATAATAAAAGCAAACCTTCACGTAAAAATCAGGGACATAATAATAAGCGCTAAGACTACACCTGATTACAATGCAGGTGAACAAAAAAATGCTTATTTATTGTTGCAAACTTTTATGATTGAAACTTGATCTAAAGTGTTTATTTATAAGCATAAACTTGGAATACCTTTCACTTAAACTAACATTTACTTCTTATTTCTTTCTCTTGTCGTTACACTGTTACCAGGTTGTTGTCCAGTGTCGGGGTTTCTGTTTTTGTCTTGCGCTGTTCTGGTGGCTTGTGTGATTGTTATTTTTGCTCTTTGACAGGATTCTGCTATGCCATCTAAAATCAATATAGCGGTATCCTGTCAAACATGATATAGACTCATGTTGTTTTGTTTGCTTGATAAAGGCCATTTGGTCGAAACGTTGCCGAGTATTATCATTATTTTTGTATTTTGTAAAACTACAGTATTTGTTATTACGTGATATGCCATCTAACCATCTTTTTCGTTTTTCTTCCTATTGCCTTCTTTCCTGATGTTCTGTTTTAGATGACTTTGTATTCTGTGGAGTTTGGATGCATTCTTATTAAGTTGCCGAACCACTTCATTCTTTGTTTCTCAATGTAATTCAAAAACAAGGTTCTGTGCTAACATCAGGAATATTATAATGATTATACAAAAGTTACCTTGAAAACTTGAGCTGATACAAATCAGAAGCAAGCCTTGAAATGATTGATTTGATCAATAACGATGTCAACTAAACAGTCACGTCAAGTGTCTTGTGTTAATAGTGATGGAACATAATATTTCTACCGAACACGGAATCATTTCTCGTTGAATACTGATGAGCTGTTCGTAATCGTGTACTAATATCTAGCTATAGTTTTACGTTATGGTTGTAACATTTACTCAGAATGTAACCAAACTCCACTGTATACAAGAGTCTTCTACAACAGAATATCGAGAAAGACGGCGAGGGATGACCACGAGAAAAATGGATAGATGACATACCGGTATCCTGTCAAAAATATTGTTTACAAATATATTTTCTTCTTCTTCTTTACGTTCGTTCTTTACGACCAATTTTAATCACTCTTTGTGATATTTTGATCTTTGCCAAGAACGTGTATACGTTGCACATTGGTTTGGTAGGTCCCTAAACGCATAGACTTCTACACGTTTAGGACATGTGCATCCAATGTCAGCCAAACAAATATAGCTATCCCCCAATCCACTAGAGCAGCGTAAGAAAACAAAACAGACAACCACGACACTGTGTAACAACCGGGTAACAACCGGATAAGAGTGTGAAAACAAAAGAAAAAGATAGTTTTACGTGCTTTAGCACGTTATATTTCCTATATTTATACATGTTCTAGCATGTTATATTTGCTATATTTACATGTGTTCTATCATATTATATTTGCTATATTTACATGTGTTCTAGCATATTATATTTGCTATATTTACATGTGTTCTAGCATATTATATTTGCTATATTTACATGTGTTCTAGCATATTATATTTGCTATATTTACATGTGTTCTAGCATATTATATTTGCTATATGTACATGTGTTCTAGCATGTTTTATTTGCTATATTTACACGTATTCTAGCATGTTATATTTGCTATATTTATACATGTTCTATCATATTATATTTGCTATATTTACATGTGTTCTAGCATGTTATATTTGCTATATTTACATGTGTTCTAGCATGTTATATTTGCTATATTTATACATGTTCTATCATATTATATTTGCTATATTTACATGTGTTCTATCATATTATATTTGCTATATTTACATGTGTTCTAACATATTATATTTGCTATATTTACATGTGTTCTAGCATATTATATTTGCTATATTTACATGTGTTCTAGCATATTATATTTGCTATATTTACATGTGTTCTAGCATGTTATATTTGCTATATTTACGCGTATTCTAGCATGTTATATTTGCTATATTTATACATGTTCTATCATATTATATTTGCTATATTTACATGTGTTCTAGCATGTTATATTTGCTATATTTACACGTATTCTAGCATATTATATTTGCTATATTTACATGTGTTCTAGCATGTTATATTTGCTATATTTATACATGTTCTATCATATTATATTTGCTATATTTACATGTGTTCTAACATATTATATTTGCTATATTTACATGTGTTCTAGCATGTTATATTTGCTATATTTACATGTGTTCGAGCATATTATATTTGCTATATGTACATGTGTTCTAGCATGTTTTATTTGCTATATTTACATGTGTTCTAACATATTATATTTGCTATATTTACACGTATTCTAGCATATTATATTTGCTATATTTACATGTGTTCTAGCATGTTATATTTGCTATATTTATACATGTTCTATCATATTATATTTGCTATATGTACATGTGTTCTAGCATGTTGTATTTGCTATATTTACACGTATTCTAGCATATTATATTTGCTATATTTACATGTGTTCTAGCATATTATATTTGCTATATGTACACGTGTTCTAGCATATTATATTTGCTATATGTACATGTGTTCTAGCATGTTCTATTTGCTATATTTACACGTATTCTAGCATATTATATTTGCTATATTTACATGTGTTCTAGCATGTTATATTTACTATATTTACACGTGTTCTATCATATTATATTTGCTATATTTATACATGTTCTATCATATTATATTTCTTATATTTATACATGTTCTAGCATGTTATATTTCCTATATGTACATTTGTTCTATCATATTATACAGGGTGTTCAAGATAAAAGTAGCCCGATTGACAAATGAAAACTAGCCAATGTTATATTCGCTATATCTACAAGTGTTCTAGAATATTATATTGGCTATATCTACAAGTGTTATATCATATTATATTTGCTATATTATATAAAGCTCTATTTTTGAATTTTCTCCCTGTGGTTTTAGGTATAGCGAAGAATAGAACCACTGTCTCCTTTCACGTATTGTAAAAGTCACGATAAGTTGACGCGAGGCCGATCAACTTCTCACTGTTAAAGGTGGTTAGGAGACGTTACCATTAGTTCGGTGACCTCTACCAAAGTCAACTATAAACTTATGGGCCTTCGGACACAGGTAAGAATTATAGGAAATCAGACCACAACTACACCACGTGACCTCGCATTCCAGCATTGGTGTATATAGACGAATTCATTTTAAAATCAACACAAAATGCTAAATTGAAGTTATATTATGCAACAAGTTAAGTTTAACAATAAGGAATATCAATATTATGAAAAATTTTCACCAATAAATAACCATAGACTCACAGAATTGAGTAAAATTGTAAGAAAGCTTGCTGTGTTCTATCAAATATATATATAGATTCCAGCCCCCGCCCTGATCTCGGTCAGGGATTCCCCAGTCAGTTGTCTGGCCTAGTCATCTAAAGTTCGCTGTGCCTCCACATCGTAAAATGCGGTTAGGAGAAGTTGTCACGAGGCCGATTAACTCCATACTGTTAAAGCACAGCCAACTCTAGATAACTAGGCCAGACAACTGACTGGAGAATCCCTGAACGAGATCAGAGAAGGGGACTGAACAATATAGATGTTTGATAGAACACTGCAAGCTTTTTTGCTTTTTTTTTACTGAATTCTGTGAGTCTATGGTTATTTATTGGTGAAAAATATTCATAATATTGATATTTCTTATTGTTAAACTTAACTTGTTGCAAAATATAACTTCGATTTAGCATTTTGTGTTGATTTTAAAATGAATTCGTCCATATACACCAATACTGGAATGTGAGATCACGTTGTGTAGTTGTGGTCGGATTACCCATAATTCTTACTCGACTCCGAAGGCCCATAAGTTTATAGTTGGCTCTGGTTAAAGGTGGTTAGGAGAAGTTACCACTACACTCCGCACTGTAAAAAAAAACAGCTAGTAGAAATTCCCGCGACCCGGTAACCTCCACATTGTTAAAAGAAAATCAGCTACAGAAACAGAGAGAGAAAAATCACAAAACTGTTCATGAAGATCTGGATGTCACAAAGAATAGAAATGCACAAGATGGAGTTGAGAGGATATATTTTTTTCTCTGCCTCATGTGCCCTTGGGCACAACGAGGACTAATCATGATAATTATCGACTTTCAAATGTAAAGTTTATAGCAATCAATTTCTCTGCTCATTTGTTACACAAGTACCGAAGATGAACATAACTTCATGATTTCATTAGAATTGTCGGTTATAACTTGTACTATAGTAATTGATTAGATATGGGAAATGTTAATGTGTCACTAAAACCCAGACAAAAGAAAAACGACATTTCTTTTTTCATGTAAAGATAGGTTCATTGGAACTTACCAAGGTAAACATATTAAAAATGTAGAAGTAATGTCGATAATCCACGTTTTAGAGTAATCGTTGTAAATAGATTTTATGCTGGAAAATGTAAATCTCTCTTTCTCTCTCTCGTGGATCAAATTATCGTCTCTGTTATCCGTTTGTGACTGTTGACACATCCATACTTAGACACACATATACATGTTCACAACTGCGAAATGTTAAACCTTTGACTGTATTTTATTAACATTTGAACGCATTCGTATTTCAATGTAGACTTAATTAGATTGGGCTTGCGTTGACTGAGTTAGGCAGTATACTGGGCTTGCGTTGACTGAATTAGGCAGTATACTGGGCTTGCGTTGACTGAATTAGACAGTATACTGTCTTTGCGTTATCTTGAGAAATACTGGAAGCCAGTGTTACGACAGAGCAGGGCGAAGGGGTTAAACGTTTGTTTAGGCATATTTGTTTTCACTCTTTCCATACCATCAACGTTACTAAGTTCTAACCACGAATTAAATAGTAGATAGTATTAGACAGATAAGATCAGAATACTAAGAGCATGCATATTCACAGTGGCAACGTATGGGTGTTTTGCATGGACCGGTGGAAAAACATATATGTGCTTTTGAATAACAATATAAAATAGACAATAGACAATATAATTTCTACGTGAAGAAAGGTCTGTATGTTCAGTTATCAGTTATATGAGGACTATTATCATAGCACTCAGGACATGTCCATAAGTGTTCCGATCTCCGCCTCAACAAATCCAGCAGCGACCCCACACGTCAGTTCGATGCTGATTAATCAATCTTTTGGCATGTTGTTATTTTTAGACTGTACAAATATCCACACCCATCTCTCTCAATCTGATCAGCGACATGAATTTGCAATCTGGAAACTCCTGTGTTCGGAAAGACTGTCTCAATGCGTTAAGAATGTCATTTTGGTCCATTGCAGTTCCCTTCCATATCGTAACCATGCCAGTCATTCTCGTTCATTACCCCTGACTCCTGTGCGCCCAGTTAAAAACTAGTCTACTGTCTATAGACAATAGACCAGTTTGTCTATTCCCAGGTGGAAGATGTAGTTGGCTGTCCACTCTTGCCGTTAAGCGTAGGGATGGGAGCTTTAATTTGCGTTCTAGGGCTAGATGAGTTGCCCTTGATGTGTTTATGTAGTGTGTTCTTGATATTGTCTATCCATCTTTTTCTTGGTCTTCCCTTAGCTCTAGTATCCGATCTCTTTTATTGTATGCTGTTATTGGTGGTTGGTTGTATTTCATAAAAAACTGGTTCTATGTAAAAACCGCTATAGTGACTGGTGCTATGTTTAGCACACACTTTAATACCCATATAGGGGTTAATTGTATGGATTTAGTTTTATAGTATTGTTCAAGTTGTAACAGGTTTCGTCTCTTTGTCAGCTCATTTAGATCTTTAAACAGACATGATGGAGGTAAACAAAAATAGCACGTTTAATATACTTACTTCCTACCTCAGTGATCCTCAGTCATCCTCAGTGATCCTCAGTCATCCTCAGTCATCAATCGTATTGCTCATTCGTCAGAGTGGTTTCCGGGGCCCAAATTTGGGATGTAAAGAATAGAACCACTGTTACCTGCCATGCATGTCGTAAAAGGCAACTAAGGAGGTTTGGCTGAAATCGGATGCACGTGTCATAAACGTGTAGAAGTCTATGCGTTTAGGGGCCTACCAAACCAATGTGCAACGTATACACGTTCTTGGCAAATATCAAACATATCACAAAGAGTGATTAAAATTGGTCGTAAAGAACGAACGCAAAGAAGAAGAAAAAGTATTGCTCATTGATTAGTGTCCACGATTAGCTTCATTATTACAAAATTGATTCTATATAACTCTAAAAACTGTTTTTCTTACTCGCTGTTAGACCAAATCTTTTTGCATGTTATTAATTTGCAAGTCATTTGATCTCTTTCATCTTTTTGCATGTTATTAATTTGCAAGTCATTTGATTTCTTTCATCTTTTTGCATGTTATTAATTTGCAAGTCATTTAATTTCTTTCATCATTTTTGTTTTAATTTATGGATTCTATATGTCAATCTGATATTATTGAAATACGTCTTTCAGTTCATGTATTATATATATATATATATATATATTCCTCATTTGTCTTCCTTTTGGAAGGGACCAGGCACCAAGGCAGACCACTGCTCAGATATAAGGATGTCTGCAGGACCTCAATGGATAACTTTTCTATCGGTACCAACAAATGGACGAAAATATCTGATGGCCGAGTTATGTGGAAAACAACATTACGCAAGTGTGCAGAATCTTTCGAAAAGAGACTTGTGGGCGAATTGAAATGCAAGAGAGACTAGCGTAAACTCAGAAGTTGTCACAGTAAAACACTTGTCAAATTGAACGTCTTTAAATGCGAAGAAAGTCATATATATATATATATGGCCCCACTGGTCCTTAATGACGAGCCGCCACTGATTCCTCTTATAAATAAATCATTTTATCTGAATTAAATACGAAATGTTCCGTTCAATTGGCCATTTGACTGAAATGAGAAGAACGAAGTGTTATTTCATCCAGTCAGTCAGTCAGTCAGTTATCCGGAAAGAAAGAAAACTATATTAAATTGAAACACTCGCAACATACATAAATAATAACAGTTTTTTTAAAAAGATTAAAATAAAATGGTTGAGGAAATAAAACATTGGGGGGTATAAATAAGATGTGGGTGTGAACTAGATTAGTCTCCCCCAATCCCCTTCTCGGGTCACGCCTGAAAGTTGATGATTGTTTTTTTGCTGACTGTAATAATGAATTTCCTCTGTTGGCTTCCTGCAGCACATTAACTCTATAGTCTCCTAAGCAGCCCATGGGATTCCCGTAACTCTTCTGTAATACTATATGTCTGTATTGTTCAGAGACAAAGGGCAGTTAATGTAGGCATACGAAATTTATATAGGAAGAGTTACCTGATAGTTTGAAAATCGATGACTGTTTTTGAAGGCAAGTATTGGTAACTATTGACATAACAAAATACAAATATATCTTCATCTTCTTCTTACGCTCCATATTGACGATCACTTGTTAAACCAATCTGTGTGATCTGTATGTGATCTGAGCCTAAAAGCGATTGTACGCTGTGCCAGTTATGCGCCTACAAGTAGGCCAGCACATCCGATTTCTGCGAGGTTTTTTATTTACTAGGTTAGCTTCCTAGGTTCTACATCAGTCGCCTCTTACGACATACCTTGTAGGTCACAGTGGTACTTTTCTTTGCTTCCCTTGCGGGTCCCGGCATCAAGCAGGCGCAAATATGTCAATATTGCAACATCTACAAATATGTCAATATTGCAACATCTACAAATATGTCAATATTGCAACATCTACAAATATGTCAATATTGCAACATCTACAAATATGTCAATATTGCAACATCTACAAATATGTCAATATTGCAACATCTACAAATATGTCAATATTGCAACATCTACAAATATGTCAATATTGCAACATCTACAAATATGTCAATATTGCAACATCTACAAATATGTCAATATTGCAACATCTACAAATATGTCAATATTGCAACATCTACAAATATGTCAATATTGCAACATCTACAAATATGTCAATATTGCAACATCTACAAATATGTCAATATTGCAACATCTACAAATATGTCAATATTGCAACATCTACACATATGTCAATATTGCAACATCTACAAATATGTCAATATTGCAACATCTACAAATATGTCAATATTGCAACATCTACAAATTGAAGAAACATTAATTAGTAACAAAGAAAAAAGAAACAAATGAGAAAAATTAATTATTTTGAATACAGAAAATGGCAGGATTCTCTAGGGAATATTATTCTGGAGAATATTATAACAGACAGAAGAGAAAGAAAGAGAGAGAGAGAGAGAGGGAGAGAGAAGGACGGAGAGAGAAGACCACTGAGAAGATGGATGCATGATGTTGAGTATTACTGCATCAAAAGTAAAAATCCACACCCAGAACATGAAGACATTTATGACTGCTGGCATGGGAGCCACATTCTGACAGAAACAAGCTAAATGATGATGGTGATGTGTATGGGAGTTATCAGTATGCTTAGAACACATTGTCACAACCGGTAAAATCAAGGGTAGACGAGACAGAGGAAGACACAGAGAGAAAGTTTTATATAGCCTGACTTCATGGCACGAAAGAGCGTCAACATCAGAGAAGACAGCAAACACCAAAAGACATAGATTTGTGCAGATCCCTGATCTCCTACCCCAGCCGGCACGACACCTGATGATGATGATGATGACTCTTCGATATCTAAAAAAACACGACTGTACATCTACGGCTGTTCCGTAGGGAATAAGTTGCTTCTACGGTTATTCCGGGATAACTTGGTTGTTTTAAAAGATTATTCTAACAATGTCTTTAATCGTCAGATTACCTGTTTGTTTGTGATGGGATTAAAGCCCCTTTAAACCGAGACACGCCCTTTGAACCTAGAACCGACCGTGTGTTACCGGAACTAACAAGGGGAGTAAAGAATAGTAACACAGCGACCTACAAGGCATGTCGTGAGAGGCGACTGATGTAGAACCTGGGGAAGCTACCTAATAAATAAAAAGCATCGCAGAAATCGGATGTGCTGGCCTATTTGTAGACGCATAACTGGCATTATGTACAATCACTCTTAGGCTTGGATCACAAACAAATCACAAAGAGTTGTCGATGTGGAGAGTTCGTCGAAGAAGAAGAAGAAGAAGAAGAAGAAGAACAACAACATAGGAGGAACCTTGTTTTGGTTACATCAGAACGTGTAGGATATCAACAATGGAGAAACAAAATTTGATGCGTTTCGGAGAATCCAAGCTTAACGCTTACTCAGTTCCAAAGAAGAAGAAGAAGAAGAAGGAGAAGAAGAAGAAGAAGAACAACATAGGAGGAACCTTGTTTTGGTTACATCAGAACGTGTAGGATATCAACAATAGAGAAACAAAATTTGATGCGTTTCGGAGAATCCAAGCTTAACGCTTACTCAGTTCCAAAGAAGAAGAAGAAGAAGAAGAAGAAGAAGAAGAAGAACAACAACAACATAGGAGGAACCTTGTTTTGGTTACATCAGAACGTGTAGGATATCAACAATAGAGAAACAAAATTTGATGCGTTTCAGAGAATCCAAGCTTAACGCTTACTCAGTTCCAAAGGTAACCGGTTCGCTCCTCGGGAGCCATCGGGATATTTTCCCAGAGATCCCTGATCTCAGTGTAGGTGAGATCGAGTTCCTAGTCCTATCGGAGACGGACGATAAATGGTAGGTCTGGTGTTCAAGTTAGACACGTAAAATAACCATTAACAGATTATAATTGAAAAGAGCAGGATGAAAAGCCGCTGCCCTGGCAAAAGTCATTGGGAAAAATTGTTTCAAATTCACATTTCTACATAATATTTTCACCGTTTTCTACATTACACCGGAAACATTCACCTGTGCTACAGAGTTCGTGCACTGCCGCTGAGATCTTCCTATGTAAGAAAGAGATCGGAGAACACATAACTGCAACTCACCGAAGTGCAATGATGATGGTCCTATCAATCAATCAATCAATCCATCAATCAATCAGATTATTTCTTTTTCAAATATTTCTTTAAATAATATAGCCTATGTTAGTTAACAGAGATGACCGTAAGCAATTATGAACTATGAACTTGACCTCACGAGAAGTGAGAAGAGAGATCATCAAACGTGTATGTGTGTATGTTTTTTTACAATATCTTAAACAGGAGTTTACTCTTTTATTTATTTCTGGAGAAAGTTATTATTATTATTTGGCCAAAAAATATGCATTTTCTAACGTATTTAACCTTGTTTGTTTTTGAAGCTAAAGTTGACATCTCGTTAGTTTGATTGTGCAGTATTTCTGAACTTCATCTATGACACCTTCTCCTTCTTCTCTTCCTCCATTTACTTCTTTGTAGAAGTGTGGGGAGGGGCAACGTAGTGATCTTGTGTGTGTTTGTTTTAAGGCCCTTTGTAAGCTGATATTCATTTTCGTAAGGCTTTTCTTGATGCCACCTCAGTCAGATATTCACGATTTGCCTAAATTTAATTTTCCTATAACACCTGACCAAGCCTACAGCTGTTCAACTTCGATATGTATACAGTTGCGTTGCTATCAAAATATAAACGACCAAAGCTGCATTACTACAAAAACTCAGAAAAATAAGTTACACAAAGCTAGTTACTAAATTGGAAACATCAATGATTCTGGATGAAACATGATCAACTTGGCATTTACTGTTTCTTTTGAAATATGTTTTCCTGACTTGTTAAGTACGAGGAAGTCAATAAGTAAGCCACAAATGGCTGTAGAAAAATAACTAAACATGATAACAACTTGAAACCAGTTTATTTTTATACATACATTGTTCCTTTATTTCTCAACATAATTTTCACCAACATTGATGCACTTATCCCATCGTTTTATCAATCCTCCCAAACCGGCTGCATAGAACTGCGGGCTCTGTTTTCTAAACCACGTTTCACTTCACTTCAACTCAGCGTCATTGCGAAATGTCTCCCGCCAAGGTGGGTTCAGTGACTAAAGGTGGAAATCGTTAGCTAAGTCGGGACTGTAGGTTGATGTTCCAGAACTTTCCACCGTAGTTGGTTAATTTTCCCTGAGTTAATCGAGCCGTATGTGGTCTGGCATTGTCATGAAGAAGCAACACTCCTGTAGTCAGCAGTCCTGGGCGTTTTTTTCGAATTGCATCATAAAGCATCGATAGAGCTTCACAGTATGATTCAGAATTCACATTGTCACCTTTCTTCTTGAAATTGGTTAAAAGTACTCCTTAACAATCCCAGAACACCGGCAACATAACCTTCCTGCTGACGGCGTAACCTTGAATTTTGGACACAAGGCGAAGAAGGATGTTTTCACTGCATTGAAGCACGCTTTGATTCGGGCTGGTAGTGATGCACCCATGATTCATCACCAGTAACAATCCTGTTAGGCATCTCTTCTCCTTCATCTTCGTATCGACAGAGATGACACAAGGACAGGCCAAATCGGTTCATTTTGTGTTCCTCCTTCAATTGTCTGTGTACCTGCATTAAGCACACTTTCTACAATTGTGCTCAATGTGGGTACCCAGACAATTGAAGGAGGAACACAAAATGAACCGATTTGGCCTGTCCTTGTGTCATCTCTGTCGATACGAAGATGAAGGAGCAGAGATGGTGAACATGATTCTTACTGAGGATGAATCATGGGTGCATCACTACCAGCACGAATCAAAGCGTGCTTCAATACAGTGGAAAATCTTTCTTCGCTTTGTGTCCAAAATTCAGGTTACGCCATCAGCAGGGAAAGTCATGCTGACGGTGTTCTGGGATTGTTAAGGAGTGCTTTTCACCAATTTCAAGAAGAAAGGTGACAATGTGAATTCTGAATCATACTGTGAAGTTATATCGATTCTTCATGATGCAATTCGAAAAAAACACCCAGGACTGCTGACTACAGGAAAGTTGCTTCTTCATGACAATGCCAGACCACATACGGCTGGATTAACTCAGGAGAAAATTAACCAACTACGGTGGAAAGTTCTGGAACATCAACCTTACAGTCCCGACTTAGCCCCTAGCGATTTCCACCTCTTTAGTCCACTGAAAACCCACCTTGGCGGGAGACATTTCGCGAATGACGCTGAAGTTGAATGTGAAGTGAAAACGTGGTTTAGAAAACAGAGCCGCAGTTCTATGCAGCCGGTTTGGGAGGATTGATAAACGATGGGATAAGTGCATCAATGTTGGTTGAAATTATGTTGAGAAATAAAGGAACAATGTATGTATAAAATAAACTGGTTTCAAGTTGTTATCATGTTTAGTTATTTTCTACAGCCATTTGTGGCTTACTTATTGACTTCCCTGTAGTTATACAACTAGAGCATGTTTTATTATTCCCGAAATAATGTTATATCTGAATTAGTTATTGTTATGAAGTTATTCTTCTTCTTCTTCTGCTAATGTCGTTACTGTCTGTAGTACCGCTTTTTAGGACAGTGTAGGACAGGTGGGACGAAGGGCCTGCGAAATTTAATGGCCACATGGCTAGTACAGTCGCTGCGAAGTTGTTCAGGCTAGGATTTTTCATTTATGTCCACAACTGAAAAAAATCCGTGGCCTTTCCGTGAATTGAACACGTGTCACCCGCATTGGAGCCGCGCTCTAATCAATTCTGCCAGACACCCTTCCATGAAACATGCAAGAAACAGTTAAGTATTATAAGATACTAGTGTTGTAAGAGAAAGTTGAAGCTAACCCTTAGAACTAAGATTAAAGATATTTGGAAGCGCAGATTTACAATAATACAACCAGTTCTACGGCCTCACACATTGTGATTTCAGCACATTTTAAAATAAATATATGTATAATGTATACTATAAGAGATGTATACTATAAGAGATGTATACTATAAGAGATGTATACTATAAGAGATGTATACTATAAGAGATGTATACTATAAGAGATGTATACTATAAGAGATGTATACTATAAGAGATGTATACTATAAGAGATGTATCATAAAGAAATATGTTATTTTGGAACTGTAAATGTATATGCCATTGTTAATCATTTTAATAGAAGAAAGGTCTATTAGAAGAAATGTCTGCAAAGAAATGTCTACTAGAAGAAAGGTCTATTAGAAGAAATGTCTGCAAAGAAATGTCTACTAGAAGAAAGGTCTATTAGAAGAAATGTCTGCAAAGAAATGTCTACTAGAAGAAAGGTCTATTAGAAGAAATGTCTGCAAAAAGAAATGTCTACTAGAAGAAAGGTCTATTAGAAGAAATGTCTGCAAAGAAATGTCTACTAGAAGAAAGGTCTATTAGAAGAAATGTCTGCAAAGAAATGTCTACTAGAAGAAAGGTCTATTAGAAGAAATGTCTGCAAAAAGAAATGTCTACTAGAAGAAAGGTCTATTAGAAGAAATGTCTGCAAAAAGAAATGTCTACTAGAAGAAATGTCTGCAAAAAGAAATGTCTACTAGAAGAAATGTCTACCAGAAGAAATGTCTACCAGAAGAAATGTCTACCAGAAGAAATGTCTACTAGAAGAAATGTCTGCAAAAAGAAATGTCTACTAGAAGAATTGTCTGCAAAAAGAAATGTCTACTAGAAGAAATGTCTACTAGAAGAAATGTCTACTAGAAGAAATGTCTACTAGAAGAAATGTCTGCAAAAGGAAATGTCTACTAGAAGAAATGTCTACTAGAAGAAATGTCTACTAGAAGAAATGTCTACTAGAAGAAATGTCTACTAGAAGAAATGTCTACTAGAAGAAATGTCTACTAGAAGAAATGACTGCTGAAGAAATGTCTACTACAAGAAATGTCTACTAGAAGAAATGTCTACTAGAAGAAATATCTACTAGAAGAAAAGTATACTAGAAGAAATGTCTACTAGAAGAAATGTCTACTAGAAGAAATGTTTACTAGAAGAAATGTCTACTACAAGAAACGTCTACAACAAAAAATGTCTACTAGAAGAAATGACTACTAGGAGAAATGTCTACCAGAAGAAATGTCTGGAAAAAGAAATGTCTTCTAGAAGAAATGTCTGGAAAAAGAAATGTCTACTAGAAGAAATGTCTAGTAGGAGAAATGTCTACTAGAAGAAATGTCTACTAGAAGAAATGTCTACTAGAAGAAAAGTCTACTATAAGAAATGTCTACTAGGAGAAATGTCTACTAGAAAAAATGTTTACTAGAAGAAATGTTTACTAGAAGAAATGTCTACTAGAAGAAATGTTTACTAGAAGAAATGTCTACTAGAAGAAATGTCTACTAGAAGAAATGTCTACCAGAAGAAACGTCTACTAGAATAAAAGTCTACTAGGAGAAATGTCTACTAGAAGAAATATCTACTAGAAGTAATGTCTACCAGAATAAAAATCTACTATAGTCTGTCCATTAATTCGTGAGCACGTTTGAAATTGATTTTCTCGAAAACTACCTGTTGGATCTGAGTGATTTTTTGCATGCAGCCTTAGAATATCCATGACGCTAAAATAAAGCTAACCAATAGTCCATAGATGCTACGGATTTTGCACATCGGCGAATTCCTTTGATCTTTTATGACAATTGCAAATACGGGGGCTCAAATTTTAGATTTTACAGTAATCCCTAGAATTTGTCCATGTCAATTCTATTCATAGGTGTATCTCTATATTAACTTGATAGGTCAAGTAATTAAGTGTGTTGCCCTTTATGTGCAATCGTGAACTTGGATACAATATGCAACAGTTAGTCCTCCCCTTCGGTCACCATTAGACCCCAGGGTGTCTTAACTTCACCACAAATTGTATGATGGTAGACGCATTTGGATATGGAAATGTATACGTTGCTATTTCTCAGTCTGTAATCAAAATATGATTTGTATCATCCCGAATCTGACGATTCCATGAGGTTGATAATTGTTACTGGCTGAACAAATTATAATCCATCTCTGTGCCAGTACTCGTCTTCCTCTCGGAGCACATGTTCAACACACTTCTTCCAGAACTGCATGTCTATCATTGAGAGGGACTCACGCGTCAGAACTTCAACATCACACATTTTAAACGTCCTGTTCTGTTCGGCAACTTGCCCTTTTACTTTAGCCCAGACAAGCTCTATCGGATTGAGGTGAGCATGATATGGAGGTAGTCGCAAAGACGTGTGGCCGTATTCCGCAATGATTTTGTCAATATGAAACACCTTTGTCTTATTTGTCATCCTCACCAGGTGCAACAACTCGGGTTTCAAATATGTATCATCGAAGCTGACATTTTCCTTAGCAAGCCAAGTCCTAATTTGATCTTTTGTATTTGATGCAGTTGGTACTTTGTCTTCCGCTGATACTGCGTTGTGATAGGATGCATTATCCATTACCAAGCATGATGGTCTGTTTAGAATTGGAAGTAGATCTTTCTCCATCCAGTGCCTGAAAATATGTCCATTCATTTCTGTGTGGTAGTCCCTACCGTCGGTACTTTTGATTGGAAAATAAGTCCAGCGTCATTGACAAGACCTTCTTCACTGCTTCCTGCATGTGTTAGTATAATACGCTGGCCTTTGCTGCTTGGTATTTTTCTTTTCTGCTCACCGTCTACTGATTGCCATTCTTTAGCATTGGTGTGGTGAGCATTGACCCAGGATTCGTCCAAATATACAATATCATAGCCTTGCCTCCGCCGCTCACGGATCTGCCTCAGGTATTTACTTCGGGCAGCAATTAAATGTGGCTTTTCACAAATAATATTCCTGCCGCCTATAGTTTTTCTGAAGGTGAAGCCGGCGGCTCTTACAATTTTCCATAGAGTACTTTTAGAAATGTCTATGCTGCAATCTGATTGCAGTTTTAATTTCAGTTTCCTGAGAGTAACAAGTTGATTTGTCGCAAACATTTTCAAGAGCTCCCGTCTTATGACATCTATGTCAAAGTCGTCAATTGTTCTTTTCCTTCCTTGCTTGACATTAGTGCACTTTGTGTCCTGTTTAATCCATCGGGAAAAGGATTCTCTATTCAGACCAAGCGCCAGTTGCGTTCGTTTCTCAGGGTTATGAATATCGCAATATAGATGACCTCTCTTAGATTCCCTACGGAAGTGTTGGTATAGTAAAACTGTAACCTTCTGCATTGTTATAAATGTGCACTTCAGACTCATTATGAATGTGATATCAATGTCAGTTTTGATAAGCCAACAAATATGATACAATAGCTTCATAAAAATAGCGAGATACACCTATAACTATACAACGGTATCCCAATTATAACGTCATATGCTTTCCGCTTTCAAAGTCGACTGGGTTAGGTGCACGGGAATTCGTGAAATTGTTGTTTACTCACGATATTTTAATGTTACCATAATGTATTTTTAGAACAACGCGTCTGTTTACCATAGATCTGTTACTATTGTGTACAATCCGGTGAGGTTGATTTTAATATAACCTGAAGAAGAAATATTTCAAACTACATCAAATTTTCTTGGAAAAAAAATATTTCTCTAGCGTCATGGATATTCTAAGGCTGCTTGAAAAAAATCACTGAGATCCAACAGGTAGTTTTCGAGAAAATCAATTTCAAACGTGCTCACGAATTAATGGACAGACTATAAAAGAAATGTTTACACTTAAAAACGCATCAGTAAAACAAATGTAAAAGTGAAATTGAAGCATTAGGTGTTTGAGATGAAGCCATCACTTAGCATGATAAGAGAAAGAGAGTGCTAGTGAAACATTACAGACTTGTGTAAATATAAGACGTTGAGATTTACTCTAATCTAAATCTGAGATCAATTTGTGATGACAAAAATGAGTTTCTTTTAAAAAGATTGATAACATCAGGGTGATATAATCACAAGTTAATTATTTATAATATTCGTTCATTCCCAATTTCATTAAATAACGTTTATTATGTGTAACAGAGAAGAAGAGAAGTTAGCAGCAAATTGTAAACATTGATGTATTGTTGTTTTGTTTAGATTTATGTTTATTCCAAAAATGTAGTCATCAAGAGGAAGGGACAGACAAAAAACGATGGATTTGTAGAGTTACAGATAACTTAAAACTCTACAATACCACAGCATATCAAGCGACCTAACGATGTCTCGGAAACCGATCATCAGTTAAACCTGCTACGCCTAACTCTAACAAAAAAGAAGAAAATGACAAAAGAAAGAAAAGGGGCAATAACATCCATCCGTTATTTCTGTGTCCACCGATGGCTTTCAAGTACGTTGATTTCATCTGTGAACTTCTCCTGCAGATAAACACTTCTCATAACAAGTTATGTTGAAGATTGTATACACATGTTTAACATTAAGAAAACTAGGACAAGTTTGCTATTTTTATAAAGATAAAAAATAAATTATTTCAAATATTTCTTTTTGGAACGTATTGTAGAAAAGAATTAAAAGAGAAACGTTGAAAATCAATTTATTCTGATCGTCGTGTTTTTTTCTTTTGAGTTTTTTTATTTCACTCCCTTTAAGTGCCGTCTCCGAATCGAAGGATGATTGTATTTGAAGTCCAATATTTATGTTTCTTTCCTTTATGTTGCTTTTTGCTGTAGTGTACTTTATCCATTATCGATGACCCCCTCCTCTTACTTGTGGCTTCGTCTTCCTCTTGCTCGTCCTCCTTCATATTTCCATCGAATAAAGTTTCTATCAATGTGTCATGTATGTTTCTTCTGCTTTATTCTTTCCTCTAATCCTGTTTTGCCTCACAGTGTCAGGATAAGAAGAGATTTCTAGAACATGCTTTTGTGTGCGCCTCATAGACAATGTTTTCGTCCCTCTCTTATCTCTGAGGTCCACCTTTTGCGTGGACGCAAATGTCTGGTTATGTGTCCGAAATATTTATTTATTTAATTTTTATTTTCTGCAGTAATTCTTTTCGCAGTATTAGTCTATCAAAAAGTTCACTTTTTTGGGTCAATAGATATAACAAAGACATCTATTTATACCATATGAATCTGTTTGGATGGTTCCAGGGCATGGTCTCACAATCTGCTCAAATTATCTTTATCAGATTGGTAAACTTCAGACAAGAAGGTTATAAATGATTGTGGCTAAGCGGTAAAGCTGTCGCCTTGCGTTCCGAATGTCATAGATTCAAATCTGAACCACGCCGTTCTGTTCACAACTGCAATTTGTTACACACAAAAAAAACTGTGGTTTGTACACAGTTTGTGATTGGACTACGGGAAATCCTGATCGTTTACTTTGAAATTAAATTACAAGTAACTCTGAAGTCGGACTTAGGTTCGCCTGAATGGCGAGAAACACTGGCGATAAGGAGAGCAAGTCTTCGCACACAAAATCAATAGAGGTGCCTTATTAGATGCCATAGCTACGACTGAATTGGTAGCGGGTGAACAAATAATATAGCCAGAGATATATCTGCTGGACAAATCAATCATTTATAACAAATAAAACTACATACTTCTTCTTTGAAAGCTCCATATCGACCACTTGTTAACTAATCTTTATGATTTGTATGTGACCTGAGCCTAAGAGTGATTTACTTTGTGCCAGTTATGCGCCTACAAGTAGGCCAGCACATCTGATTTCGGCGACGCTTTTTATTTGCTACCCTATGCCCCTACCTCATTTAACACTTACATAACTTGTAGGTCGCAGTGTTACTATTCGTTTCTCCCCTTGATATTGCTACCCTATGCCCCTACCTCAGTCGCTTCTTACGACATGACTTGTAGATCGCAGTGTTACTATTAG
Organism: Arion vulgaris; assembly: GCA_020796225.1. Taxonomy (NCBI): domain Eukaryota; kingdom Metazoa; phylum Mollusca; class Gastropoda; order Stylommatophora; family Arionidae; genus Arion; species Arion vulgaris. Next base: position 74,625,414 of record CM036756.1, on the reverse strand, counting down.
TTTCTCCCCTTGATATAGCTACCCTATGCCCCTACCTCAGTTGCTTCTTACATAAATTGTAGGTTGCAGTGTTACTATTAGTTTCTCCCCTTGAAAGTCCCGGCACCGCACGGTCGTAAAGCTACATAAATAGCATAACTGACACATCATCAACTACAAATAAATTGTTGCAATAGAACAATATGTAGCACACCTCAAACGTTGAATATAACATCAGTTACATCAATCGTGGTTGATAAGTTTCGAATAAAACTCAACGGGCAGGTATCAATGATATTGATTTCCTTGTTGATGTCAATTCTATTATTACTAGTTGCTTCAGTTCACAATTCAATATGCGAGAATCTGGGTAGAAATTCAGAAAGTAATAGACGCGTAAAGTATTATATCTCTCTCATTAAACCGTCGATAAATCTGTTTTAACCTGAAGATTACGTGCACCAAGGCACCTGAAATCTGATATTTACAAACAATAGAGTAGTTGACTGCTGTTTTATATGGCTTGTTTTATTAATAAATTATAGGTATATTGCCTATTGGGGATATTTATGATGTCTGAGACTCTAGATTTGTGAGGTGTCTAAGATGCTAGATTTATCTTCGAATGCTCCATATCGACCACTTGTTAACCACTCTTTGTGATTTGTATGTGATCTGAGCCTAAGAGCGATTTATGATGCGCCAGTTTTGCGTCTACAAGTAGATCAGTACATCCGATTTCTGCGACGCTTTTTATTTAATAAGGTAGCTTCCCTAGACCCCTACATCAGTCGCCTCTTGCGACATGCCGTATAGGTGACAGTGGTACTATTCTTTGCTCCCTTGCCGACCCTAGCACCACACGTGTGTATTATGATATTATTAATAGTATTATCCTCTTTACATTATCATTTTACTATCTCTCGTTTTTTGTTATTTTGTATTTTGTATTACTTTACTCTGTTCGTAAATTTCTTCCAGACATTTGTTCTCTGTCCTGCCTTTCTGCTATCTCTCTATATATAATTTCCGTCCACCCTTTCTGTTTATTTCTGTCTTCCTTTTGTAGAAATTCTGTCTGCGTCAATGTTAGGAACCTTTTGAAAGTCAGACAATGGCCATCTTGAAACAGGAAGCTGTGTACTCGCAATGTCTTCCTGCACAGGGGCGGAGAAAAAGTTCCACCATATTCTCAATGTTTCTCAAATGAACACAAATTTCCTGTGGCGGCTGCAGACGGTAGCCTGAGACTGTAATTATTAGCTGACTTGTTACTGCTAATGTGCTCTAGAATCAGAAGGTGTTTCTGTACGGTGTTGCTTTACTCTACAAATTTACATGCAGAAAAGAGTGACATTAGTGACTGACTGCCTAGCACGTCATGTAGGAGCGTCTAACCGAATGGATTAGAGCGAGTGCTCCCATTCGGTAGACCTGGGTTCGATCCCAGGTAAGACCAAAAAGTATTTTTTTCGGTCGAGGGCATAACAAATAAATCTTAACCTGAACATTTTCGCAGTGATTTTTCTACCCATGCGACCATTACATTCCTCAGAATCATGCCCCCTGCCCTGTCCGACACCGCTCTTAAAAGGCAGTGACACAGGCAGTAAAAACAGGATTCTTTCTAAAGCATGACATTTATGAGAATACAAACATAAGTTATTGTGATAAACAAGGATGTACATGAAAATACGACAGGTAAAGAGACGAAAATGAAATATACAAAGAATTATAATGTACTATAAGTACATACACTAAGAATGTTAACATTAACACTGTTGTATATAATAACGGCTGAGTAAACATCTGCTGATACTTCCATTCACACACTCATTCCCACAACAACGCACTCGTGTTCTCTAGTTCATATCACCCATCAATCACAACATTACAACTAGTTGCATGACTGATTGATTGATTGATTGATTGATTGATAGGAATATTATCATTGCAGTTCGGATAATAACCATGTGGGCTCCAGTTTATTTCTTACATAGAAAAATCTCAGCGGCTGTGCACGAGCTCTGTATGGCCGTGATGGTCCACGATCTAGTTTTAAGGATGAAGAAATATTGCAGGAATTTGTTTTTAACGCGAAATCTACTTTTTTATCGTCCGACTTTTGTAGAACTAGGAACTCAGTCACGCCTATAATGAGGTCAGGGATAACTTTAAAAAGACACAAGCACTCCACGCAGCGAACTAAGTACTTTTTGGAGTGCGAGGCAAGCACGGCACTTCCAGGCCACAGAGATACAGAGAAATAGTTGTTTTTAAAGTGGTTATTCTGGAGTTAGCGCAGAAGAAAATTAATAAAAGATACTCGTGTTTATAAACAGATAATATAAATGTTGACTTATATAAAAGAACACCAGATAGACTTCAGAATAGTTTTTACAATGTTCTTCTATCCTCGTTGACTTTTTGCCCTGCAAAATCAGAACTCACTCGCTCTTTCTCTGTCTCTCTGTCATGTGACGCTCTTGGCTTTTAGAACAGCAGCATATGAACGACATTCTGCACTGTCCTTGGATGTCCTATGTATTTTGTTTGGCTGTGATTAAGTTCTTTCATGTCCTTATCTTTTCCATGTCCTCCATAACTTTTTCACCTGCAAAATTAGAACTATCTCTCTCTCTCTCTCTATGTTTCTATCATTGACGTCTTTGACATTTGGAGCAGCAACAAATGAACGACAGCATGCACTGTTCTTGGCTGTCTTCTGTATTGTGTTTGACTGTGATTAGTTTTGTTCATTTCACGTTCTTCTCTAGTTACCCCAGAACATTTCCCTCTGCAAAATCAGCACTCAAAGCACTTCAATCTAGAATATTGCCAGGTCTACAGGCTCTACAGTCTAAATTTTGCGAACATGGCAAGGTCGTTTTACAGTGGATGCTGTGTCACTGTGGAATATAAAGACATGAGAAAGCAGGCTGACTGGTCAATGAAGGTGCTGCGGCAGAGCAACATGGTGTACCCGTTACATGTCACCAAACGAGAAAATAATTAAATCAAGTCATCATCATCATCAGGTGCCGTCTCCACATCGAAGGTTGGCTGCAATGAATCTCCAGCATCCTCTGTCTTTCGCCTTGATATTGCACACTGCCAGACTGTAACCTGTCCATTTCTTAAAGTTTCCCTCCCACTTATCTCTCGGTCTTCCTCTTGCTCTTCCCCCTCAACTTTCCCTCTAGTAAATATTTTATCATGGTGTCATGTCTTTTATGTGCCCAAAATACTTTACTTGTCTGAATTTTATTTCTCTTAATAATTGTTTCTTCATGCCTAGTTTACCTAAAACTTGTTTATTTGTCTGTTTTTCTGTCCATGAAACTCTGCCTATTCTTCTATATATCCACATCTCAAATGCATCAATTCTGTCTTCTAACTGCTTGTTCATTGTTCATGTTTCCGAGCCATACATTAATATAGGAAATATATAGCATTTGATCATTCTCATTTTAAGCCTGTTTGTAATGTATTTGGATGTCAGTAACTTTCTCATACTATTGAAATTATCCTTGGCCATTTCTATTCTCTTTCTAATTTCTATTATACATCTGCCATCATCTGTCATCATCTGTCATCATCTGTCATCATCTGTCATCATCTGTCATCATCTGTCATCATCTGTCATCATCTGTCATCATCTGTCATCATCTGACCGAGATATAAGAAACTTGTTATTTGATAACGTGACTTAAATCAAATAGAAAGTCACAAATACTAACACGTCTAAAACAATAAAGTCTTTCTCTTGAACCGCATAGGGAAGATCTCTACAGCAAAAAAATTGCAACGAAGGACTAGATCAGTTTTAGAACCACAGTGACAATGGGGATCTCTGTGGCGTAGAGGTTAGGTACTCGACTCTCGTGCTAAAGGTATCAGGTTCGCTCCCTCGTGGAGCCATCTGGATACTTTTCCAGAGATCGCTGATCTCAGTGTAGGTGAGATCCAGTTCCTAGTCCTGTCGGAAACGGACGATAAAACGTAGGTCCCGTGTTCAATTTGAGCAAGTAAAAGAAACCTTGGCAGTTCAAAATCAAGAAGATTGAAAGCTGCTGTCCGGACAAAATCAAGAAGATTGAAAGCTGCTGTCCGGACAAAATTCATTAGAAAAGATTTCCCAAAATATTCCTGCAAAAATATCTTCATTATCTTCAAAATTACATCGGGGACCCTCGTCGGTGCTACGGAGGTCGTGTACTGTAGCTGTGTAAGAAAGAGATTGGCGCACACATTGGTACTCATCGAAGTGCAATGATGATGGTCCTATCAATCAATCATTCAATCAATAAAACAATATGAGGAGACTGAAACAAGTTGTAATTCTGCGCATCATAACAGGACACATTTACACACAATTAAAGATTGATAATTCAACCATACGTATGCGCACATGCAGCCCGGACTTAGTTAGTTTGTTCCTTTCGTGCCAAAGGCGGCACATAGGGCAGAGGTTTTAGATCTCCATGTGATACGGTTCTTTGCTAGCAGTTGGAGATCTTGTATGGTTTTACATCCCAATAGTTTACTTTCTTGTTGGATAGTTCTTCGAAGAGTGGTCTTTGGTCTTCCAAGTTTTCTTTTCCCAACTGGTGACCACATAAGGACTTGTCGATTTAGTCTCTTTTCGTCTGATCTAAGAACATGACCTAAATATTTCCACCGTCGTTTCCTTATAATATTTGATACGGGTTGTTGGTGTGTTCTATCTCTCACTGTGTTGTTAGAAACGAAATCACTCCATTTGACTTTTAATAATTTTCTGAGACATTTATTCTCAAAGCTGTCCAGTTTCTTATCAATTTTCTTTGTTGATTTCCAACTTTCAGAACCGTAGGGCAGTACAGGAATCACACATGACCTAAATAATTTAACTTTTGTGCATATACTAAGGTCTTGAGATTGCCAGATATTCGTTAATTTAGTGAAGGCACTAGCTGCTATAGCAATACGAGAGTTTATTTCTGTCATCGTATCTCCGTTGTTTGACTGCAGAACACATATTTCAAGACTGTCCTGAATAAGATATACTGAGACACACTCACTGACCTAATGAATAAAAATGGAAGAAAAACTACACGGACATCTTTGTTAGCTTCACAAGACAGTGCAGTTTATTTAGGAGACATCATTGAATATATAGACACTATTTCAAGCAAACGGACGGATAAAAGAATTCTTTCCTTTGTTAAAATTGAATCTACAGATGATGCCTCATCATCGTGTAATATCTACTATTAAACAGAACTGTGTCACCTGAAAATATCTTCAGAAGTTCTATTTTTCATATGACAGCTATACTTTCTCTGCTGCTGTCATGCTTAAATCATCTATTACATAGATTCTCAAACATTTTCTGCCCACCGCCCACTTTGCACGACATAAATTTTGTAACGCCCCTCCCCCCTCCCCATGATAACAGTTTGTCAACGCCCCCCTCCCACATATATATACTTACTCTATTTTCACTTTGAAATAGAAAATTGATATTTATTTCTGTCATGCTTGGTCAATTTTCAAATGATTATATCGCCCGAGTGGTTACCTGGGCCCAAATTTGGGACGTAAAGAATAGAACCACTGTTACCTGCCACGCATGTCGTAAGAGGCGACTAAGGAGGTTTGGTTGAAATCGGATGCATGTGTCCACTAGGGAATGCTAACCCGAAACAAATGCTTGCAGAAAACGGATGCACCATGCCGTAAGGCGCATAACATGGTGCAACGACCCTCACAATGCGGAATGGGATAACGGATTCTACGGTCGTCAATCTGCCTCTGAGATTTAGCCACGCGGTAAGAATGTCAGACCCACCATCACGAGGGTGGCCAAAACTTAGTGCAGGAAGAGGTCGGCTCAAACGGGGAAGCAGAAATCATAGGAATTATATCCTACAGAACTGTCCCCAGTATGCAGACTTGAGAAGAAAGAGGTGGCCCACTTACACTAGTGTCCAAGATAAACTGTATGGAGAGGCTGATAATCTGAGACAGGCGGCTGCCTTTATTAGAGAATCCGAAATCCCAATCTAGTGAGAACACAGAAGAAGAAGAAGTACTAAGTAAACACTTCATGTAGCAATATTCGTTGACAATATAAATGACAAGAAAGTGTCTTTGTCGTGGTATAGTATGACTTTAATGAGATATTAATAGCCGTACATCGTAAGCTATCATGACAATTTGTATATCATGTCCTGGAAGATAAAATATTTTAGGTACGATAAACGTCACAATGGTTTGGAGAGAACGGTAATGCACGGCATGGTTCCTGGAGTATGAGGCAGGGGACGAGCAAGACGAAGGTGGCAGCAGGACATGGAAGAAACATTGATGCTGTAAGAGGCGGGAGAACTTGCTAGAGAGACAGTTTTTCAGACGCAATGTTATAAAAACAACGTTCCGCTAGGAACATGTTACTACTTGAATGGTATTGAATTTCTGGTACAATCTATTTCTAAGATACACATCTGCAAATAGACGCGTTAACTTTCTCTGTTTATCTATTTCTAAGATACACATCTGCAAATAGACGCGTTAACTTTCTCTGTTTATCTATTTCTAAGATACACATCTGCAAATAGACGCGTTAACTTTCTCTGTTTATCTATTTCTAAGATACACATCTGCAAATAGACGCGTTAACTTTCTCTGTTTATCTATTTCTAAGATACACATCTGCAAATAGACGCGTTAACTTTCTCTGTTTATCTATTTCTAAGATACACATCTGCAAATAGACGCGTTAACTTTCTCTGTTTATCTATTTCTTAGATACACATCTGCAAATAGACGCGTTAACTTTCTTTGTTTATCTATTTCTAAGATACACATCTGCAAATAGACGCGTTAACTTTCTCTGTTTATCTATTTCTAAGATGAAATGAAAATGAAAATGGGACATATCCTTTAAAGGACGTCACCATCAACAACGTTACACGAGTTGTTAATTTTCTATGCACCACTTATACGTTCAGTAGTTTTGTCATTGTTTTCTGAAAGGTGAGATCTTTTTTTTACCTTACGTAAAAATCCACAGGAACAAATTTGTTTCCAAACTGTTCAACGTGAAGTTTTAACCCGGTACATCTTGAGTTGTTATCGAGCTAACTACAGCTAAGCAACAGAATCCCACAATACCATATATACACATCTGAATTGAAGCGCGAGAACTTCTGAGCAGGTCTATTCCCGAAATACCCATCTGAAAATAGGCACGTACATTTTCAGAATTAGTCTATTCCCTAGATACACATCTCAAAATACAGGGTGGGCCACACAAAAAAGAGAATATCGCGTAAAAAAATAATATAGTGACATCAAAATTGTTTTAACTGTATCCATAATTAGCTGAAATTGTTTACTCATTTACTTACTGACTTATTTAACTTTATGATGTTTTTATTTCCACAATTTCCCGGCACAATCTTTGATTTTTAATATACCAATTGTTTATATCTGCAGGTTTTAATTTGTTACCAAGAATGACAAAAATTACTGCGGAAGACCGTATTCTGATTAAATGAATGGCGTCGATGCTTAGAAAAATTGAACATGATTTCTCATTAGCTAAATACTTGGCAAACAAAATTACATGAAACAATATAATTGAATTAAATAACATTTATAAATAACGCGTATGTTACGCGATGTTCTCATTTATTTGGGTCCACCCTGTATATTCATCCACTTTCTGAACTAACGTAAACTATTCGAAATCAACGATTTGACTACTTTGTAAGTGCTTGGTAACGCAAAGACATTAAGAAATGTCATCAGTCTTACGACCTAATCGATTGCTAATGATGATTGTCTTCATGCACCGACTCTACATTCTTGTTATTTCCTGTATGGATGATCTTATTGTTTTTCAATCTGCACAGAAAACAGATCACGTGATATTTCACATTTTTGTCTAACTTGTTGGTGTATCAACTGAAAGATACATTGACGTTGGGAATATAGGCTATGATAATGCTGTTAAGTGGGCGTCTGTAGCTTAAGCGGTAGTGAACTCGATCACAACCCAAGCGTACCTGGTTCAAACACCGTAGCGTACAAGTTTAGAAGCAAATTATTCCCTTGGATTTTTCGAACAATAAAAATAGACCCCACTGTTCAGAAAGAAATGGCAAAATACTGAACGTATAAGTGGTGCTTAGAAAATCAACGACTCGTTGACTGTTGATGATGGCTAAGTCCTGTAAAGGATATGATACGACTTCCATTTTTCATTGCTGCTAATGTTACTTTTCTATGTTATTTACATCAGCTGATGTTGTTGTCAATGTTACTTTTCTATGTTATTTACATCAGCTGATAAAGTTGTCAATGTTACTTTTCTATGTTATTTACATCAGCTGATAATGTTGTCAATGCTACTTTTCTATGTTATTTACATCAGCTGATAATGTTGTCAATGCTACTTTTCTATGTTATTTACATCAGTTGATAAAGTTGTCAATGTTACTTTTTTATGTTATTTACATCAGCTGATGTTGTTGTCAATGTTACTTTTTTATGTTATTTACATCAGCTGATGTTGTTGTCAATGTTACTTTTCTATATTATTTACATCAGCTGATAATGTTGTCAATGTTACTTTTCTATGTTATTTACATCAGCTGATAAAGTTGTCAATGTTACTTTTCTATGTTATTTACATCAGCTGATAAAGTTGTCAATGTTACTTTTCTATGTTATTTACATCAGCTGATAAAGTTGTCAATGTTACTTTTCTATGTTATTTACATCAGCTGATAAAGTTGTCAATGTTACTTTTCTATGTTATTTACATCAGCTGATGTTGTTGTCAATGTTACTTTTCTATGTTATTTACATCAGCTGATAATGTTGTCAATGTTACTTTTCTATGTTATTTACATCAGCTGATAATGTTGTCAATGTTACTTTTTTATGTTATTTACATCAGCTGATGTTGTTGTCAATGTTGCTTTTCTATGTTATTTACATCATCTGATGTTGTTGTCAATGTTGCTTTTCTATGTTATTTACATCACCTGATAATGTTGTCAATGTTACTTTTCTATGTTATTTACATCAGCTGATGTTGTTGTCAATGTTACTTTTCTATGTTATTTACATCAGCTGATGTTGTTGTCAATGTTACTTTTCTATGTTATTTACATCAGCTGATAATGTTGTCAATGTTACTTTTCTATGTTATTTACATCAGCTGATGTTGTTGTCAATGTTACTTTTCTATGTTATTTACATCAGCTGATAATGTTGTCAATGTCTTGAATGTCGTAACATGCGATTCAGAGGTGTTGGGAGTGGAACCGGGGAGTCCGCTCTGAAAAAATAGAGAGAGAAAAGACAGATGTACCCCAAACTGCGCAGGAATATCCAAATACGATATTGGTAGTGGATAGAACAACTGATCAAGATTTGAGGTAGAAAGGAATGCGCAACGTCGAATTGTGTGAACGTTTTTTGCAGTTGACTTATATACCCTTGAGCATATACCAATGACTAATGATGATGATGATGATGTTGGCGAAATTTATTGATGTAATACTAATACACGCTTGGACAACCTAGAGAGTTACAAGTCCTGCAGCATGAACGTTTATTAGATCGACATTATGGACAAGTAGAAATACTAGATTACGCGCAGACCTAGGTTGAAACATAACAGCTTAGGGATTTGTTCTACTTGTACCAAACCTTTCTAAAAGATCATTTGTAAATTATTCCATTGCCCTTGAGATCACTTCTGTGAATTATTTAAACATTACTTTAAATATTGGATTATATTAAATCGTCCAAGTGCATTAGTAGATCAACGCCTGACGTAACTTACGATAATTATTGGGTCTTCAGACTATGACATTGATGTGAATTATTTAAACATTATCTGCTGATACTTACTTTAAATTTATCTTGTCTTTTTCTTCTTTGTGTTCGTTCTTTATGACCAATTTTAATCACTCTTTGTGATATGTTTGATCTTTGCCAATAATGTGTATACGTTGCACATTGATTTGGTAGGTCCCTAAAAGCATAGACTTCTACACGTTTAGGACATGTGCATCCGATTTCAGCTAAATGTATTGTATTATATTAAGTCGCCGTCGAAGTGAATTAGTAGATCATAGTCTGACGTAACTAGCGATAATTACTGGGTCAACATTCGAAGACTTTTATGTGAATTATTGAAGCATTATCTGCAGGTCATCATCAAGGTTGCTCTCTTTGCAGCACATCTGAAATTCGTTTTGTCCAGTTCACCCACTTCGTCGATGGTCATATTCATGGTTTCTTTAATATCTTGTAGCCATCTTCTTCTTGGTCTGCCTCTGCGTCCTGGGTCCCTGCCCTCTAGTATTGTTCTTTCCAGGCTATCGTGACGCTTGATGTGACCAAAGTATGTAATTGTTCTGTATAGTATGTTGTTTATCAGCCAATTCTCTCTTTAACATTTAGTTCTTTCAGGACATCAGTGTTCTTTCTTTTTTCTGTCCATGGTATTCGTAGGATCTTTCTGTAGCATTTAGTTTCGAAGGACTGGATTTTCGTTCTTTTGGTTTTTTGTAATAGTCCATGATTAACAACCATAAGTAGCCACTGGGAAATTGCATGCTCTCAATATTTTTCATTTTAGTATTTTGCTGGTGCTTTGCCACATGTTCTTCATTGTGTTTAACTTCTTGATTGCTATTGCCAATCTTCTTGAGATCTCTTTGGAGCAGTCACCGTTATTGTTAATTATTGAGCCCATATATTCGTAGCTCTCTACACATTGGAGTTCTTCATTGTTTACTTGGATGTTAGGTGAGCCTTTTGCTTTGTCAGTTGACATGATTTTTGTTTTTGTGTATTCAAATGTAGATGTTGGTCTTCACTTTGTTTCTTGGTCGTCATGATTAGAATCTGCAGGTGCTTTCCTTAGATATCAAGTGATAACATCGAAGTGAATTAGTAGATCAGCGTCTGACGTAATTTACGATAATTACTGTATCCAGAGGAGACTGGAAAGACGCTGCCTGGGCAAAATTCAATAGAAAAGTTTTTAAATTAAAATTTCTACAAAAATATCTTCACCATCTTCAAAATTACATCGGGGACCCTCGCCGATGCTACGGAGTTCGTACAATACAGCTGAGATGTTCCTGTTTAACAAAGAGATCGGAGCACACATGGTTACTCACCAAAGTACAATGATTATGGTCCTATCAATCAATCAATTGTGAAAAACATTACTGATATTTTTTTACAGGAACTGTTGAGTTCTATAACAGCAGTCATGTTAAGCAAATTAGTGAGGCTAACATTTATTGCTAATGCAACTAGTGTTTTGTATATCCCATGACGGTTGAGTAATTCACTTAACGCTTCACTGAACGTAATCAGAGTTTTCATAACTGCAGCGTCTGGTTTGTGCTGATCAATAATCCATATGTTATGTTAGAAAAATACAATAAAATATCAATTGTTGGAAGAAAAGTGAATAGTATATTTGTCAGGTTGGTTGATATGATGTGATGTTTTTATTTAATACTACCAGTGGTGGCTCGTCATTAAGGGCCAGTGGGGCCCACAAAAATAATGTATAACGTGTATTTATTATTTTATAAATTAAAATATAGCAACCCAAAACCATGATTTATCCGAGGAAAAGTGTCTGGCCCCACCAACAAAAATTATCACGAGCCGCCACTGAATACTACCAAAACAGATACACACTTGCATGGGATCTTGTGATTTGTGACAACAAGTTTAATGTTCATCTTAAGTTCTGAATATCACTTGAAAAGAAAAAAAACAAATGCATTGACAAAATAATTTTAGAATCAAGAAACAAAAGTTAATATATTATTAGACCTCTCTCTATCCACCTCTCTCTCTCTCTCTCTCTCTCTCTCTCTCTCTCTTCCACTCCTCTCTTTCTCATTCGCTCTTAAGCATCGGTGGCCTACAAGTTCATAGTAGAATGAAAGCATCGGTGCCCCCACCTTCCTCAAGTTTTTAGGGCAGTGTAGGACAGGTGGGACGTGAGCCTAAGGAATTTAATGGCTACATGACTAGTGCAGACGCCGTGAAGCCGTTCAGGTTAGGATTTTTCATTTATGCCCACAACAGACATAAATCCTTGACCTTACAGTGAATAGAACACGGGTCTCCTGCATGGGGACAACATCTAATCCATTCAGCCAGACGATCTCCCCCTCCCCTCCCCCAGTTGATAATAGAATAAAATTAAAGCCGTCGTAGCCACCCCCCACATCCTTCCCTTCCCAAGTAATTTCTAGAACACAAATGGAAGCAGGTGTGGTCCCAAATGACAATTTGACAGAAATGAAAAGAAGTGGTGGTCCCTTGTAAAAGACAAGACGACGAGTTTGTGAGTTTGTGAAATATTTATTAAATATAGATTATTTATTTAATGCCGCTCCAAGAAAATGTAAAATGCATCATTTAGAATTTAGATTGTCTGGCAACAAGATGTTGTTGAGAGGAAATTACAATACGTTTGTACGACCGATTGTAAGATGAAAACTTCGCAAGTAAAAGTGAACAAGATTTGACATACAGACATTCAAATGTTGCACAAATTGAAATTTATAAGACGTAATATTGATTGTGAGGGCGTTTTAAATGAAAGTTTTAAAACTGAGACAAAATGTTACTTTAAAACAAATAAGTTAAGTATCCATCTAGGTTTATAAGTTATATTCAAAGTCAGATTTTATTTAGAGTTTAGAATAGTACCACATGTGAGATACCACATGTGTCTAATAGGACCTGATGTAATTAAGCACTTCTTGTACTAAGTAAACACTTCATGTAACAATATTAATTGACAATATAGTTGACAAGAAAGTGTCTTTGTCTTGGTATAGTATGACTTTAATGAGATAATAATAGCCGGCCATCGCAAGCGATGATGAAACTATTAATGAGATACAACTATAGTTGATGGTGTTGTGTTTCGGCATAAGTAGAAAACTATAGTTGATGATACTATTGTCTCGGCATAAGTAAATAACTACATTAGAAAGAAAAGTGTCCAAAGACGAAAGGTGGACTTCATGGCTTGGCCCCCTCTCCTCAGAAATTTCACTCGATCTGCAAAAAGTATTATGTCGTAACTCCTTAGTTCTTCCAACAATCTCCCGAATCTCCACAAAAAAAGTACACTGATGAACAAAATGGCGCTGTCCGGATTCGAACCCATGACCCTCGAAAAGTAACGCAACAACTTAACTACTAAGACACACACAAAAATACAATGAAATAATATAATAACCAAATTAAAAGAGTTGTGGTTAGGAATAATAATGCTTAAACAAGATGAAATGAAAGCCGACAGAAAGTTTATATCACTAATTGTTTCTGGTTCTGCATTGTATATTGGCGAAACACGTAATAACAAAGTACTGTAGTTTTACAAAATACAAAAACAATGACAATACACAGCAAGGTTTCGACCAAAAGGCCTTTATCAAGCAAACGAAACAACAGGATTGACGAATTGTACAAATTGTATTTGGTCTCTATATTGATTTTACTTCGCCATTATATATTGCAAAGACAAGTACACACATACACACACATCCATTATATATTGCAAAGACAAGTACACACATACACACACATCCATTATATATTGCAAAGACAAGTACACACATACACACACATCCATTATATATTGTAAAGACAAGTACACACATACACACACATTCATTATATATTGCAAAGACAAGTACACACATACACACACATCCATTATATATTGCAAAGACAAGTACACACATACACACACATCCATTATATATTGCAAAGACAAGTACACACATACACACACATCCATTATATATTGCAAAGACAAGTACACACATACACACACATCCATTATATATTGCAAAGACAAGTACACACATACACACATATCCATTATATATTGCAAAGACAAGTACACACATACACACACAGAGAATAATTATAATAATAATAAACATTATATATTGCAAAGACAAATACACACATACACACAGAGAATAATTATAATAATAATAATAGCGACAGTAAAACTAATATAAGTATTAAGGTCATATTGATCAACACACATCGAAGAGCTCATACTGTAATAGAACTGTTGTCCAGTGGCGGCTCGTCATTAAGGGTCAGTGGGGCCTGGCCCACAAAAAATAATGTATAAGTATAGTGTATATATTATTTTATTAATAAAAAATAGCAACCCAAAACCATGATTTATCCGGAAAAAAATGTCTTGTCCCACCAACAAAAATGATCACGAGCCGCCACTGCTGTTGTCATACAATAGGGATAGCAGACAAAGTCCCTTGGCAAGATGCAGGAGCAGAGATATCTGTAGACTATTAGTCTTATTGAACAGTATACATGCTTTCCCTATAGTCAACTAGTATATCCGCTTTGGGAGGTATCATAATCATATTCCTGACGCCTCCTGGTCATACATTTTCATATAAGTCTAGTACACATTCCCAGCAGACAGATGTTCGACTTGCCTCAAGCACATACTATATATACAGTGATCATCATGATACTGCACGACATACTGATAATAAACCATCCACTCAGCAATGAATATAAGATTCAGCTTTTACTATCTACATCAACCAGACTAAGTATAATTGCTGTGTAACAAATGTTAGATGTTTATTTTGACATTTAAGTATCTAAATCAATTATTAAACACTATCATTTTGACACTGCTCAGGAAATATAGTCTCATATGACTAAGTGCAATATGGGCAATGAAATGGAAAATATATTTTAAAAAGAGATCTTAATTCAGTTTTACATTTGACTCCAACCATAAAGTTTATATATTACGATCAAAATGTCGTTATTAACTCTACTTTACAATAAGCTACTTGATAAACCGTTCTGGGGAAAAACAATTTTCCAACGTCCGACACGAACCAAAACATAATTTTAAAAAAGGTATGAGTATTAACATGATTAATGTGATGTTGTTCTTCTTCCTGTCTTCTTTTCTTCTTCTCTGCATTTTGGCCTTTAGGTGTAGCAGCAATAACTGATGCTCGGTCGCTTGGTATGTTGTAGTATTGTAGAGTTTTAAGATGTCTGTAACTCCATCAATCCCTTTTTATTTCTTGGTTTGTCCCTTCCTCTTGTTGATTCCATTTTTCAGGTTGTACGCTGAAACTCCAAAGGACTGTTAGGGTGGTAGCGTCCTGTTCAGTATAAGCTAGTTGATGATGATGACATTCCCATATAGTCTTATTGCATTTCTGGTGCAGTGGAAATTCTAGCAATCATACCAATCTCAGTAAAAAGGGTTTTTAAGCCGAAGGATTGAGTTCTTTGCACCGGGTTTTACACCAAACGGCTCGGTCTCTCTCCACAGAAATGGCACGCCACCTGCAGAGAGTATTGCACAAAGCACAAACTCCGTAGCTCCAGCAACAATCTTAGGGTCTCTGGAAAAAACTGCACTCGTGAACAGAATGGCTCGGTCCGGACTCGAACCAACGACCTTCGACTAACAAAGCAAAGCTTTCATTACATGACCCTTGCATTCCAGTATTGTTGAGTAAAGACAAATTGATTTCTTCTTCTTCTTCTTTGCGTTCGTTCTTTGCGACCAATTTTAATCACTCTTTGTGATATGTTTGATCTTTGCCAAGAACGTGTATACGTTGCACATTGGTTTGGTAGGCCCCTAAACGCATAGACTTCGATACGTTTAGGACACGTGCATCCGATTTCATCCAAACCTCCTTAGTCGCCTCTTACGACATGCGTGGCAGGTAACGGTGGTTCTATTCTTTACACCCAAATTTGGGCCCGGTAACCACTCGGGCGTAATTTATTTTAAAATCTGTAAAACATGCGAAAAATGGGTTATATTAATTCACACATTAAATTTAGCACTAATGAATATCAGAATTATGAACACTTCTCATCAATATACAACCATGGACTCATATATTTGTGTAAAACTGTACTAAAGCTTACAGCGTTCTATCAAACATATGCAAAGTCAGCCTACATTAACAAAAACTACTGATTTCTCGTCTGACCTGAGCTGCCTTATGTTACCAGGGGTCACAAGTAAACCCTATTTAACTAATACTACAAATGTAGTATAGCCAAGTTTTCATATCGTTTTCTCTGTCTCCGTTTACTTCTCTCTTGATAAAGTCTTAATCAAAAAGTCGGTTCTGTCTTTTTGCCGTGACATTATCACCAGGTTGTTGCACAGTGTCGTGGTTTTACTGTTTCTATCTTGCGTTGGTCTAGTGACTTTGGTAATAGTTATTTCTGATTTTTGACAGGAACATACTATGCCATCTAACCATCTTTTACGTGGTCTTCCTCTCGCCTTCTTTTCTGATGTTCTGTTGTAGAAGACTTTGTATACTGTGGAGTTTGGATGCATTCTTATTAAGTGTCCAAACCACTTCATTCTGTGTTTCTCAATGTAATTCAATCAAAGTTCTGTCTCAACTTTCTTTCTTATGCTGATGTTGGTGACTTTGTTTCTCAATGTAATTCAATCAAAGTTCTGTCTCAACTTTCTTTCTTATGCTAATGTTGGTGACTTTGTTTCCCAATGTAATTCAATCAAGGTTCTGTCTCAACTTTCTTTCTTATGCTGATGTTAGTGACTCCGTATATTCTGTAAATTTATTTCATGTATAAAATAGCATGTTATTATCTTTCTATACAATATTTTGTTTTTGTTGGTCATCATTTGTTAGTTATTGGATAATACAGTGAAAGAAAACATTAAAGAGAATATATTGGACAACGTAACCACGTGACATTAAAGAAGTATAAAATGTAAGCGATTAACAGAACTAATTCTGGAAAGTTTCGATGTACTGTAATCACCAAGGTCGCTCAGTAGACACACAAGACACGTTGAAGACAACCATACTTCTTTATCTTGTACTAGTTCATCATATGAGATACATAAAGATGGCACTTATTCAGCTTTCGTCGCATACATAAATTTAAAAATCAAGAAAAAGGCCTGAATTATATTTATTTGGTAAATTTTCCCATCCGTGTGTGGGTGTCTCGGAAATAAAGAGAATACATTTTGTATTCATTCTTGATTAGCAATTAGCATTGAGGATATATATACTTAAATGCAGAATACTGACGTCATCAACTTGTGTAGGAATTGTTGGATTTGATGATCAGATTGCTGACGTCACAAACGTAAGGAAACTGAGATTTGATGATCAGATTGCTGACGTCATCAAACTGTGTACTTTATTAACATATAATTTCTCATGGCACAAATCTGTATGAATAAGGAGAACTAGATTTGCTGACCATAATATCCAAGTCACAAAGTTTTGTAGGTATGAACATCTAGCTTTCATTGTGATATTAGTGACGTGACAAAACTATGTTTGTAAGAGAAACTAGATATGATTGTGAGATTAGTGACGTGACAAAACTATGTTTGTAAGAGAAACTAGATATGATTGTGAGATTAGCCACGTGACAAAACTATGTTTGTAAGAGAAACTAGATATGATTGTGAGATTATCGACGTGGCAAAACTATGTTTGTAGGAGAAATTAGATATGATTGTGAGATTAGTGACGTGACAAAACTATGAAGCTATCAAATATACATTATATTGAAACTAAATGAAGCTATCGAACATACATTTCAGTACAACTAAATCAAGCCATATAACAGACTATAGATCACATATATGAAACTATTTGACAATTGAAATAATGTGTCTGGTTTTATCTCAAAGATCGCCACTTACAGATATTCACACATGACCTCAACTCTACATGTCCTATCTGATGTGTAGGCAGCACGAAATGCATTTAGAGATTAAACAAATCAATTATAAATGAAGTTGAATATTACAAAGATAAACATTTGATCAACAACCAGAGAATTTATAGAATGGAATTGAAATGTAGGAAAGATAAATATAACTTTAAAACAACAAAATATAGTGCTTGAAGTTCAAGATCATTGTAAATTCATGGTTATAGCAGAAAATGAACACCACACTATGAAAACGGAGTGTAACATAATAATAATAATAATAATAATTCCTCTCGTACCGTTATACGTTACATAGTGTCTGCAAGTAATTTCTCCACACCGCTCTATCCTGGGCAACTCGCTCAATCTCCTCCATGGAACTGAGACCGATGTTTCTTGCCTCTCTCAGTAAAGTTCGTTTCAGGGTCTCCTTAGGTCGACCTCTCTTTCATGAACCCTTTGCATCCCACTTCAATGCCTGCTTTGATATTCGTTGATCATTTCTCCTCAAGGTGTGCCCAACATATCTCCATCTCCTCTTTCTTATAACAGTTGTCACTAGTGGTTTACCAGACATTTCTTTGATTTCATCACTTCTCCTGAATTCGTTACACGAGTGTAACATGGACATATATATATATATATATATATATATATATATATATCTACTACTCGGTGATAGTAACATGTACATTGATGGATTGACTGATAGAACCACCATCATTGCACACATTGCAGGTGAGTAACTATGTGTGCTCCGATCTCTTTCTTATACAGGAATATCTCAACTACAGTGCACGGACTCCGTAGCACCGACGAGGGTCCCCTATGTAATTTTGAAGATGGTGAAGATATTGTGTCGGAATTTTATGTTTAATCTTTTTCTAATGAATTGTGCACGGGCAGCGGCTTTCCAGCCTGCTCTTATCAATTTTGAACTGTTAAAGGTTCTTTTATGTGCTCAAATTTAACACAGAACCTACGTTTCATCGTCCGTCACCAATAGGACTAGGAACTCGATCTCATCTACACTGAAATCAGGGATCTCTGGAAAATATCCCGACAGCTCTATGATTGAGCGAACCGAGTATCGTTGGCACGCGATGTGAACACCTAACCTCTGCACCACAGAATCGACATGGACATTTATGTTTTGTAATGGCACGAATAACAAAATGGTTATGAGATATTGACATCATAAACCTTTGTGTTCTAACTTTGCAGTTTTGTATATCTTGGTTTACTGCTAACAACAGATGGAAATGGGATGAAGGAGCTTAAAAGAAGAACAAACATGACTTTACCATAAATTAACCAACTAAAAACAGTATGGATTGGAACTGATAGGAAAACAAAGATCAGAATACTAAGAGCATGCATATTAACAGTGGCATCATATGGGTGTGAGCAACGGACATTTAAGAAGGCAGTGGGAAAACATAGGTGTGTGTACTTTTGAATACAAGTGTTACAGAAGAGTCCTCCGTATATCATGGCAAATAGATATATCCAAAACAACTCAAAATTAAAGAAAACTGGCTGGTGCTACAAATAAGAAAGAGAAAATTGAGGTATTTTGGACATATAAAGAGACACGAAGGGCTGGAGAAGACCATCATGGAAGGAGGCATCCCGGCAAAGAGGAAAAGAGGAAGACCACGGAAAAGATGGAATTAGGATGCAACTGATGGTTTGAGTATGTCCACTGCAGTGGCAGGATATTTTTTTCCGATCCAGAAGCACTTGAGCTTTTCAGCTCTTCGGCTCGGTGCCATGGACATCGTAACCCTTCGGTTCGGTGCCACGAACACCGTAAATCTGGGGAATCTGTGGATTTTTCTGCCATCCCGCGAATTGAACCCGCACACACAGAGGGATAGTCACCCGTAGTCCAACGCGCTACGAACACGCAGGGCAGACGGCCAGTGGCAGGACATCTGGCCTATGAGAGAGAGAAATTCCGAAGGACTGTTGGGGTGGCAAAGTTCTGCTCAGGACAAGCTATTTGATGATGAGATTCTATAAATGAATATGATAAATCTAAGTTAGTGTATCCTGGAAAACATAATCATATCTTTCTTAATAGTATGATAATATAACAAATGAATGTAACAATATGATAATATAACAAATGAATGTAACAATATGATAATATAACACATGAATGTAACAATATGATAATATAACAAATGAATGTAACAATATGATAATATAACACATGAATGTAAATATAAATTGCGGGATATGTGCATCGTTTGATTAAATACAAACCAATAACAAGACATCTCTGTCTGATTGTATCTTTAACATGAACGAAGAATGTATATGTCCTTTTAACATGAACGAAGAATGTATATGTCCTTTTAACATGAACGAAGAATGTATATGTCCTTTTAACATGAACGAAGAATGTATATGTCCTTTTAACATGAACGAAGAATGACGAAGTCCGTTTAACATGAACAAAGAATGGCTATATCCGTTTAACATGAACAAAGAATGTATATGTCCGTTTAACATGAACGAAGAATGTATATGTCCTTTTAACATGAACGAAGAATGTATATGTCCTTTTAACATGAACGAAGAATGTATATGTCCGTTTAACATGAACAAAGAATGGCTATATCCGTTTAACATGAACGAAGAATGTATATGTCCGTTTAACATGAACGAAGAATGTATATGTCCTTTTAACATGAACGAAGAATGTATATGTCCTTTTAACATGAACGAAGAATGTATAAGTCCGTTTAACATGAACAAAGAATGGCTATATCCGTTTAACATGAACGAAGAATGTATATGTCCGTTTAACATGAACGAAGAATGTATATGTCCTTTTAACATGAACGAAGAATGTATATGTCCTTTTAACATGAACGAAGAATGTATATGTCCTTTTAACATGAACGAAGAATGACGAAGTCCGTTTAACATGAACAAAGAATGGTTATATCCGTTTAACATGAACAAAGAATGGTTATATCCGTTCAGCATGAACGAAGAATGGCTTAGTCCGTATGTAAAAATGAATAAAATAAACAAAAGAGTATTTGACATCCCGTGTATCCATGTTACCCTGAGGATGTCACCTGATATTACCTCACCGAACAACAACGCAGGTAATCTATAGGTACAATTACCTAGGCATCCGTCATTTTATTAGTAGATATTTTGTTTTAGAAATACGTGCAGGCGTGTCAGATTGTCATTTCTGCTCCGGCGTTGTAGGGGATATAAAGACCTTCCGTTCATTAGCAAAGTAAATGCAACCACTTGACAGCTAATGCGTTTTTACAGTTTGTCATTCATTGAAATCTGTTAGCCTACTAGTTTGATGCCACAATTCAATTATCAATTTTCAAAATAATCTGGCAATATACTAGACATTGTCATCATCATGTAACAGTTCGACTGATGTAGATGAATGTAAACCGTGTTCTACCATTGTTGCTGTTAATCGAATTATATTATGGACTTTTATTTATGTTTGAATGTCTGTTCACAGTGAATTCTTTCACTAATGTTCTCTATTCAGCATAAATCATGCTGATTTTATGTCTCTGTAGTTTTTGATTCATTGATTGGTCCATAAGACATTGGAGTTCAGTAAATAATCATGTGTGCTCCATAATTTCTTCTTCAGGAAGATCTCAGCGACAGTGCACAAACTGCGTAGCAAATGTGGTAATCCCAGATATAGATTTGGGGACGGTGACAATTTTTAATAATGTTATTCTTAAATTCGTATTCAAGACTTGTTTCCGGTGAGCTTCTTCCTAGATTACTTTTAGAAATGATTAAATGACAAGGGATCTTTTAGGAGCTCAACGTGAAAAAAAGGTACATACGTTTTATGGTACGTATCTCAAAGACCTAGGCACTTTGTCTCACATATAGCGAGATTAGTAATCATTAGGAAATAGCTTGATCGATCCATATGGGATGTGAACCATGTCTTTTTGGAACGTGAAGTGAGCACCGTACCTTAATACCTCAGAAACTACTTGTTATGCAACATTCATCTCATCACTTATTGTCTGTTGTCTATTCCCAGATGGAAGATGTAGTTGGCTGTCACCTCTTGCCGTTAAGCGTAGGGATGGGAGCTTTAATTTGTGTTCTGGGGGCAGATGAGTCGCCCTTGTTGTGTTATATCCATGTTTATGTGGTGTGGTCTTGATATTGTCAATCCATCTTTTTCTTGGTTTTCCCTCATCACACCATGCCTGAATGCCAAAGAAATGACTTGTGCGGCAATACTTACCACACATCCCCCAAAAAAAAATAATGTTTCTTTCTTCTCTATAGGTTCCTGAACGAACATCACAGAAATCCAGATATAACGATAGATATTCCTTTCAGTTTCATTATTACAATCAACATTACTGCACAAGCATATACGTGATCCACTCTCCATTGCAGCAACCATCTCAATGTTCCCACTGATTGTATCCAAGTGATGTTGGTTGCTTTATTTTATTTCTACAATGCAGATAACACATAAGGACATATCCATGCTTAAACTCCATTTAAAACAGGATGTTAAATATCACTAACTGTGTTTCAACCTATTTATGATGTTTCTCTGTTTATACTTCTCTACACTTGCAGTAGATGACGTTGCATAAATACTCAGTTTCCCTATGTAAGATGTCCAAGGGTATGCATGGTGATGGTTTGTTTGGCTCTCTGGTTCAAGAATCATATCATTCTTCTCCTAAGTATTCCAGCTCTACTTGCACAAGCTTATATTCACAATTCGCCAGTGTGAAGCCGGGGCCTGCAATGGAAGCAACGAATAATAGCCGTCCATCGCAAGCGATGATGCCAACAATCTCAGACGTGTACTGTTGCACCTCTCTGGTGTGTGCGGAGGTGACTGTAGAGTCCAATCCTAGAACAGAATCCCCGACCACAGGTGGGGCATACATGATCAAGGTTAGACACGTGCGTGTTGTGTGCTCTGTCTTTTCGCGCTGCTCGTTTTCTCTGTGACTCAACAATACGATGATTCTCAGCTATTCGGGTTCCTCTTTGTTGTTACAGCGCCACATTTGGCGATCTTGCGCAAGGATTCCCAGCACGTATTGTCTATATCGAAGCATTTCAGAGACACTTTAAGAGTGTCTTTAAAGCGTTTTTCTGTCCACCAGCTAAACGTCTGCCCCCTACAAGCTCGCCATACATCAACTGTTTTGGGATGCGTTTATCAGGCATTCGAGCAACGTGACCGACCCATCTCAGTTGGGCCTTCTGCAACAGGGTGTTGACGCTTGGGATCTTTGCTCTTGTGAGGACTTCGCTGTCTGGAATTTTGTCCTGCCAGTTTATTTTTAGTATTCTGCGTAGACAGCTTGTGTGGAAATGGTTTAATTTTCTTCCGTGTCTGCTATACACTGTCCATGTCTCGCTTGCGTACAGCAGCGTGGTTAGCACTATGGCCTGGTAAACTTTCATCTTTGTGACTATGCTTATCCCTTCCGTTCCCACACAGTGACACGTAACCTTCCGAACGCAGCACTGGCTTTGGATATCCTATTGTGGACCTCAGAATCTATGTTTGCCGATCTGGATAGGAGGCTGCCAAGATAAGCAAAGTTGTCCGTTGACTGGAGACGCTGGTGTTTAATGTTGATGACTGGATCGTAATACTGTTCTCTAGGGCGGGCTGGAACATGACCTCTGTTTTTGGTGTTAATGGTGAGGCCAAACCTATCACAGGCCATTGAGAACTTGTCCATGTAAGTCTGCATTTCTTCCTCAGAGTTGGTAGCGAGGGCACAGTCATCAGCAAACAACAGGTTTGAGATAGTTGATTCTTTTACTTTGGTGGAGGATTTTAACCTCCGAAGATTGAATAGGTTACCGTCTGTCCTGTATCTAATCTTTACCCCATGTTCGTCGCCTTCCCAAAAGACATCCGTGAGCATGGCAGCAAACATCATGCTGAAGAGTGTTGGGGCCAGTACACATCCCTGTTTGACGCCGTTGGTGACATGGAAGGCTTCCGACAGCTCCCTTCGTCAAGTACACGTGCCATCATGCCCTCGTGAAACTGTTGAACGATCTTGATGAATTTCCTTGGGCATCCAAATTTTTCCATGATCTTCCATAGACCCTCCCTGTTAAACGTGTCGAAAGCCTTTGTCAGATCGACAAAGACCATATAGAGGTTACGGTGCTGCTCTTGGCATTTCTCCTGTAGTTGGCGAGCAGCAAATATCATGTCTGCTGTTCCACGACATGCTCTGAAACCACATTGGGTCTCAGGGAGTAAGTCCTGTTCCAGGGGATCGATTAATCGATTGAGGAGGACTCTGGCCAGTATTTTGCCAGCGATTGACAGGAGGGAGATCCCCTGTGGTTATCGCAGGCCTGGCGGTTTCCTTTCCGCTTGTACAGGTGGACAATAGTGGCATCCTTTAATTCCTGTGGCACACGTTCGTTGCACCAAATGGATGTAAATAACTCTGTCAATTTTAGCATCAACGTGGGCCCTTCTTTGTAGACTTCGGTTGGTATTGAGTCCGCACCCGGTGCCTTCCCGCTGGACATCTGGCTTGTTGCCTTCTTGACCTCTGCTAAGGTAGGTGGAATATCAAGCTTGGCATTGATTGGGACCTGGGGCATGCGCTCTATGGCTTCATAACATATAGTGGATGGATGGTTGAGGACAGAACGGAAGTGTTCTGCCCAGCGATTTAGTGCTCCATCTGCATCGAGTATGGGAGTGGGGTGAGATTGTTGAGGTCCGTAAACAGTTTTAGGGCATCGTAGAAGCGTTTGAAATCATGTCTGTCTGCATATATCTGGATTTCATCAGATTTTTGCTTAGCCATGCGTCTTGTAATTTCCTGATTCTCTCTTGAGCCCGTCTACGAGCATCTAGGAAAGCTGTTTTTTTGGATGATGATGATGGGTCATTTTGATAGGCTCTGTATGTCTCATGTTTCGTGAGAAGAATAGACTTGATTTCTTCGTCATTTTCGTCAAACCAGTCGTGGCTCTTGCGTACAGAGTGTCCTATGAGCTCAGAGGTAGATAGGTACACGGTGTCTCTGAGGGCAGTCCAGTCATCGTCCACGCTGGTTTTGCCAAATTGGAGGTCCTTCAATTTGTCGTCCAGGTCTCTTATTAAACTTTCGGTGACAGCGGAGCTTTTCAATTTGGAGACTGCCAGCTTTTTGTTGGTTTGCGACCCTGGTGACGTTTTCTAGGCTTGATGCGGAGGTTGAGCTTTGACACGATCAATCTATGATCGGTCCAACATTCTGCTCCGCACATAGCCTTTGTGACTCTGACGTCACGTCTGTCATTTTCCTTACGATGACGTAGTCAATGAGGTGCCATTGTTTGGAACGGGGATGCATCCATGACGTTTTGTTTCGGGTTGGTAAACGAAACAAGGAGTTTGTAATTGTTAGGTCGTGGGCAGCACATAGTCTGAGTAATAGAAGCCCATTACTATTGCACTTGCCCACGCCGTGTACTCCTAGTACTCCATCCCAGACCCGATGGTCTGTCCCTACTCTGGCATTGAAGTCCCCGAGTATGATGAGCTTCTCAGACCTTGGGACCGCTGAGATGGCTGAGTCAAGGTCTTCGTAGAAACCATCCTTGATTTCGCTTGGATTTGTCATTGTCGGGGCGTAGACGCTGAGTAAAGTGGCACACTTTTTTTCTCCTAGTGAGATCTGAAGAGTCATCACTCTGTCACTGACACCTTTGGGAGTCTGGTGAGGCCGCGCACAAGATGAGATTTGACAGCAAACCCTACACCAGATTCCCGACGTTCTGTATTGGCTCTCCCACTCCAAAAGAAAGTGTAACCTCCGCCCACCTCTGACAGCTGACCCTCGTCAGGAGTCTGGTCTCACTCAAGGCAGCTATGTCGATATCGTAGCGTGCCAGTTCTCTAGCCACGAGTGCAGTCCGTCTCTCAGGTCTTTCAGCTTTGTTGTTATCTAATAGTGTTCGCACGTTCCACGCGCCTATGGTGAGAGCTTTAAGCGTGTTCTTCATGTTGTGTGATTCGTTGCAAGGGAAGCAAAGAATAGTACCACTGCAACCTACAAGGAATGTTGTAAGAGGCGACTGATGTAGGACCTAGGGAAGCTACCCTAGTAACTAAAAAGCATCGCAGAAATCTGATGTGCTGACCTACTAGTAGGCGCATAACTGGCACAACGTACAATCGCTCTTAGGCTCATATCACATACAAATCACACAGAGTAGTTAACAAGTGATCGATATGGAGCGTGCGAAGATTCAAAATTATGCCAAAAGCTGTATAAATTCGTCATAAATCGATGCCTTCTTCATCATGATGTTGCTGAGCAACTAAAGTACGTCGTATTCAACATCATGGATGTAAATATCTTGAATACAAGTATACCTACTCTATTATTAACGCAAACCCTTGCGTGCTAAAGATAGTCGATTCATGCATAACCCTGTTTTTAGAGTACTTATAACATTTATTGATACTGTTTGTTTTGGATCTTCGCAATCTGAGTCTAACCACGTAACTTGTACAAACAACTTGAGTTCAACCAAGTGACTGTACATGGACAGTTACTTGGTTGAACTCAAGTTGTTTGTACAAGTAACTGTCCACGGAAACGTAGTCTCAGAGAATCATTAGAAGAAGTGGGACAGCAGTAATCGAGTCAACTTTTCTTCTGTGCCTCCAGCAGAAAGAGATAGTAAAGATGCGTCTGTGTTTACATAACACAGAGAGAGAGAGAGACAAGAAAGAGCGATAGATAGAGAGAGAGAGACAGAGCGGCAGAGAGAATGAGAGGAAACATCTTCGTCTAATCTATATGCTTAATTGTCTTAGTCGATTTG
Organism: Arion vulgaris; assembly: GCA_020796225.1. Lineage (NCBI taxonomy): Eukaryota > Metazoa > Mollusca > Gastropoda > Stylommatophora > Arionidae > Arion > Arion vulgaris. Next base: position 74,598,777 of record CM036756.1, on the reverse strand, counting down.
GCTAATTTGACAATTAATCAGTTTTGGATTAAAACTAGATGCATCTAAGCAAAATTAGTCTCAGTTACCAAATGGCAGTCACATATTTATACATTGGTCTTATACAGGGTATTCAACTTAAAAGCAGCCTGTGAATGGAGCTAATCTGGCATATATGTATGAACATGAGAAGGTTCAGCTATGACGTAGTATAGGTCAAAGTTGTGTGACGGTATGTAATTGTAGTGCGGGAAGGGCGATGAACAAATGTGACGTAGGACGAGCTAGTCAGAACCGGTTTAAATAGTAAATAGACGAGATGCAATGCGTACCTGGCAAATTTCTATTTATCACTGGCTCTACTTTTAAGTTGAACACCCTGTAATGAATTCCTAATGGACAAACCGAACAATTGGCAGTGTCCTATAAAAAGCTGTTGCTCACTTGAGAAACTTTTCTATAAGAAATGGATCAAACTTACATCCAATTTATTGTTTGATGTTTCACTTTTTGAACTATTGCGCAATCACATAAATTTACCTTGAACAAAACAAATATTGATTCGGACAATAATATTCTCGTAAACCAGAAAATTATTTGTGAGCTGTTGTATTTCATTTGTAGAAATAACATTTGTAGTTATATATATATATATATTCTCTCTCTCTCTCTCTCTCTCTCTCTGCGTTTTTAATCCGGATTGGGGCATAAGCCCTCAACCAACTCATGCCAAGTCTTCCTATCTCTAGCTATCTCCTGTACTTATAATAAATATGGACAATTTTTCAAATATCCCTTGCTTCCTGCTTCCAGGGATAAGCAAGCAAGAATAAGCAAACGAACTGTCTATAATCTTACTATACTTTCTCATAGTTCTGATAACGGAACTCTCCGGCAAACGAGACATGGATCGAAACGGTTCAGCTCTGACAGCCAATTCTCGCAACCTACTATAGTACAACAAGTCAAGTAGTAGCATTTCCCTTGCGGAATGTCACATTCATCACAGCCCGCCTGAAAAGCTCTCTGTCTCTTGCAAGTTCACCTGCCTCTTCCAGCGTCATGTTCAACATTAGCAGAACCAACAGATAATCTGTGAGCAGAGAATGAGAACATTAGCAGAACCAACAGATAATCTGTGAGCAGAGAATGAGAACATTAGCAGAACCAACAGACAATCTGTGGACAGAGAATGAGAATATTAGCAGAACCAACAGACAATCTGTGGACAGAGAATGAGAATATTAGCAGAACCAACAGACAATCTGTGAACAGAGAATGAGAACATTAGCAGAACCAACAGACAATCCGCGCAGAGAATGGTTACATTGTACCCAGTGGCGGCTCGTGATAATTTTTGTTGGTGGTACCAGACATTTTTTCTAGAGAAATCATGGTTTTTTGTTGCTATATTTTAATTTATAAAATAATAAATACACGTTATACATTATTTTTGGTGGGGCCCGGCCCCACTGGCCCTTAATGATGAGACGCCACTGATTGTACCTGACTGTGACTGTTGTAAAATTGAAATAATATGTGGGGGTCCCTGTGGCTAAGTTAAGCCTTTGTTTCGTGTTCTGAAGAGCGTGGGTTCGAATCCGGACCGCGCCGTTTTGTTCACAAATGAATTTTATTCAAGAAATCTAAGAATTGTTGTCGACGCTACTGGGTTTGTGTTTTGTGCAATACTCTCGGCATGTGGTGTGCTACTTCTGTGGAGAGGTGTCGAGTTTATGGGGTTAATCTCGGTACAATGAAGTCAATCATTCGACTTTAGACTCTTGGATATACCGCTTTTTTAACAGCACAAATAATTTCTTCGTGGCCTAGTTAAGTTCGTCGTGGCCTAGTTAAATTCTTTGTGGCCTAGTTAGGTTTTTCGTAGCCTAGTTAAGTTCTTCATGGCCTAGTTAAGTTCTTCGTGGCCTAGTTAAGTTCTTCGTGGCCTAGTTAAGTTCTTCGTGGCCTAGTTAAGTTCTTCGTGGCCTAGTTAAGTTCTTCGTGGCCTAGTTAAGTTCGTCGTGGCCTAGTTAAATTCTTTGTGGCCTAGTTAGGTTTTTCGTAGCCTAGTTAAGTTCTTCATGGCCTAGTTAAGTTCTTCGTTGCCTAGTTAAGTTCTTCGTGGCCTAGTTAAGTTCTTCATGGCCTAGTTAAGTTCTTCGTTGCCTAGTTAAGTTCTTCGTGGCCTAGTTAAGTTCTTCGTGGCCTAGTTAAGTTCGTCGTGGCCTAGTTAAGTTCTTCGTTACCTAGTAAAGTTCTGAATCCCGTATAATGTGACAGAGAAATAAATAGAAGGAACATTCTGGACAGTTTGACTTCATAACAATTCAGAGAGTGTCAACATTCAAACATATAGTCAGCATCAACGACAGACGTGTGTGGAGATCCACCAGTCAGTATGTCATCACTCATATTCACGTATGTGTTGTGATTGACATGAAAAAGTTCGCATTACATTGGAACATCGACTCTCTTTAGATGTAGTAGTCTACGGGTGAGCGTCTGTAGCGTAGTCGGTAGTGAGCTCAATCACAACCTAAGCGTACCTGGTTCAAACTCTGTGGCAGACAATTTGGAAGCAAATTCGTTTCCGTGGGATTTTACGAAAGTAAAAACAGACCTCACCGTTCAGAAGGCAATGGCAAACTACTGAACGTATAAGTGGTGCCTATAAAATCAACGACTTGTTTACTGTGGTTGATGGCTACGTCCTGTAAAGGATATGTCACGATTTGTTTGTCAGTCTATATGGCGCAGAATTTGTTTTGTTCAAATCAATATTTCTTTTTCTTTGTTTGTTATGCAATAATCACATTCGTAATCAGAATGTGTTTACATTTGTCATTGCACGATAGACAAAGTAATCAACATAGATATCTTGTGAGAGAGGCAGAGAGAGAGAGAGAGTAAACGAGAGAGACAACTAAAGACACGTAGGCAAATATAGAAAGACATAATAACAAACGGAGATAACGTGTGTGTGTGAGAGAGAGAGAGATCGAGAGAGACAGAGAGAAAGTAAACAAGAGAGGCAACTAAAGACAGGTATGCAAATAGAGACATACATAATAACGAAAAGAAATTGTGTGTGTGTGTGCGCATGCGTGTGGGCGTGTACCTGTGCGCGTGTGAGTGAGAGAGAGAGAGGGGCAACTACATACAGGTAGGACAATAGAGAGATTAAAGAAACAAGCATATAGAGTTATAGACAGTTCGCAAATATATTGGATATCATACAGACACAATAAAAATAAAGAAATGTCCTTATTATTATTATATCATAATGTTCTAAGTAAAAATAGGCAACCAAGTTATACAGAATTAAAACTAAATTACAAATTTTAAATTCCAATGTTGTATCAATTCTAACATATGCCAGCGAGAGTTGGAAAAATGACTAAAGATATAGAAAGTAAATTGAATTCATTTGAAAATAGATGTCTGTGAAAATAATGAAGATGAAATTGGGCGATTTCAGTAAAACTGATGACACAAGAGATATGTATGGTTAATAACTAGTAACAGCTGTTATATGAAAGTGAAGATGGAGATATTTTGGACATACTCTGAGAAGAAATGATCAAACAATCGCAAAGCAGGCATTGAAGTGGGAGGTAATGGGTTCAAGACAGATATGACTCCTTAAGGAGACTCTGAAACAAACTCTTACTGAGATATGAGAACAATATCAGATTGAATTCCATGGAAGAAATTAAACGAGTTGTCCAGGATAGAGCGGTATGGAGAAATGGCTTGCAGGGATATTACACATGTAACGTATAATGTACAAGAAGAATATGATAGTGATACTAACAACAGATTACAATTAGTTGAAACTGTCATTAGTATTACAGTTATATCATACAGTTATATCATACAGTTATATCATACAGTTATATCATACAGTTATATCATACAGTTATATCATACAGTTATATCATACAGTTATATCATACAGTTATATCATACAGTTATATCATACTAGACTCGCCTCTCGTTCCAAACGTTCCGCCCGAATGGTTACCGAGGCCCATGTTGGGGTGTAAAGAATAGAACCACTATTATCTGCCACGCATGTCGTAAGAGACGACTAAAAGGTTGGGCGTGAGGCTAGCTACCCACACCGTAAAAACACTAGGTGGCTACAGAACGGAGAGCGAACCGAGTGAACACTGGTTGAAACCGGACACATCGCCGAAGGATAACCACCAGAGCTCCAAATGGTGCTGAAGATGTGACGTAATACACATCAATGCTAAAGCTGCATGAATCAGATTTCCACATGAATAGAATTTATGGGGAAGTCTGGTACATCGGTCTGGGTGGTGATCCCGAAAGAGAGAGAGAGAGAGTTCCAAAGATGCTTGGTTCGCTTTCTTGTGGAGCCATCGTGATATTTTTCCAGAGATCCTTGATCGTGTTCCTAGTCCTATCGGAGATGGAAGATAAAACGTAGGTTCCTGTTTTCAAGTTTTGCACGTAAAGGAATCCTTGGCAATTCAAAATCGAGAAGAACAGGCTAGAAAGCTGCAGCACGGGCAAAATTCATTAAAATGATTTTTTTTTTGTAAATAAAAAAATTACAAAATATTTCCACTTTTTAAATTACATCGGAGACTCTTGCCAGGGTGCTACAGATTTAGTGCATTGCCGCAGAGAACTTCCTATATAAAAAAGAAATCGGAGCACGCATGATTACTTACCCAAGTGCAACGATAATGGTCCTATCAATCAATCAATCAATCAATCAATAATAGCAACCATACACATAATAATAACACACTAAGCAACTGTTACAGCTCAAGCAACTGTTACAGCTCAAGCAACTGTTACTGCTCAAGCAACTGTTACTGTAACATATCAAGAAACTGTTACAGTTCAAGCAACTGTTACAGCTCAAGCAACTGATACAGCTCAAGCAACTGTTACTGTAACATCTCAAGCAACTGTTACAGCTCAAGCAACTATTACAACTCAAGCAACTGTTACAGCTCAAGCAACTGTTACTGCAACAGCCCAAGCAACTGTTACTGCGACAGCTCAAGCAACTATTACTGCAGCAGCTCAAGCAACAGTTACTGCAACAGCTCAAGCAACTGTTAGTGCAACAGCTCAAGCAACGGTTACTGCAACAACAGCTTAAGCAACTATTACTGCAACAGCTCAAGCAACTGTTACTGCAACAGCTCAAGCAACTATTAGTGTAACAGCTCAAGCAACTGTTACAGCTCAAGCAACTGTTACTGCAACAGCTCAAGCAACTGTTACTGCAACAGCTCAATCAACTGTTAGTGTAACAGCTCAAGCAACTGTTACAGCTCAAGCAACTGTTACTGCTCAAGCAACTGCAACAGCTCAAGCAACTGTTACAGCTCAAGCAACTGTTACTGCAACAACTCAAGCAACTATTACTGCAACAGCTGCAGCAACACAGACATATGAGCACAAATAATAGCAATAGAAGAATTAGCAATATTAACACGCAGAATATTGACACACATCAACATACAACAACGCACAACACACAGAAGAACACACACACTGACACACAACAACACATACCAACACACAACATCACAACACATTACATATACGCATGTTTACAACAACATATAAGAACTTTACCTTGAAACGCCGAAAGAAGTTTTTTCTTATTTGTCATGTCCATTTTGCCTACATTTTCTAATATAACCTATAAAAAGCCCATACTTAGGTTGAAAGTTCGTGCCTCGGCTTAAAGAGGCATTAATCCCAGACACAACAAACAAACTAACAAAGAACAGAATAGAACAACAAGAAACAAGAAAACATAACACTCGCTGATTTTCATAAATTGTATGCACAGTCCTCGCAAATCACAAAACGTCTACGAGAACAACAAATCATTTTCCTTGAAACTGCTGGAATTGCAAGATTTATCGAATGTTTGAAGTCTGCAGATTTGCTTTGCTACGTTTTGTTTTCGTGCCTGGCGTAACGTACGTACATAAATTGAAAGAAACAGAGATAAAGAGAAATATTTAAAACTGATAATACATATTTCTTTCAAATGATATGTCACAAAAGAATGATATATTATTTGATGTTCAATAAATAAATAAGAACCTGTTGTTTGTAAGGTTGAGTAGTCGCAATAAACGTGCGCACAGAAATGTGAAATATGTGAAGCATCGGACCGGTTAATATGTCTTTGGATAAACGAGAATCCACTACACTTGAAAAATAAAATGTTTGTAAAGGGTTGAAAAGTGTACAGACAGGAGTTTGTTTATGTTAAAATCATATTATAATGTTTCAGATAATATAAGATACATTGAGAAAGAGCAGATGGTATAATCGTTTCAGAGAAAAATGTATGTTTCTTTACTAACTGAATCTCTGCAGAATTCAACCTACTAGTTTGGGAATGTAATATATAAATAATATTATAGTAATTAGCGAGTTTCTGTGGCGTAGAGATTAGGTGCTCGCCACGCGTTCTAAAGATGCTCTGTTCGTTCCCGTGTGTAGCCATCGGGTTAATTTTCCGGAGAACGCGTTCCTGAATATTTTTCAGTGTAGGTGAGATCACGTTTATAGCCCTAACGAAGACAGACAATAACACGTACGTCCTGTGTTCAAGTTGACCACGCAACAGAACCATTGGCAGCTCAAAATTGAGAAGAGCAGTATGAAAAGCCGATGAACTAGAAAATTTAATTAAAATATTTTTAAGAAAATAAAATTCCAACGAAATATGTTACCACCTTCTCTCTCTCTTCTCTCTCTCTCTCTTCTCTCTCTCTCTCTCTCTTCTCTCTGATCGTTCTTTAGCAATTTTTATCATTCTATTGTGATATGTAAACAGCCAAACATCAGAATGTAATGTACGTGCACAAGCCTTCAGCATCTATTGGAGCGCAGTTGCTTATCCTTGGGTGGTGTGTTCGATTTCAGCCAGCGCACCACCTTCTAAATTACATCGGGGACTCCCTCGCCGGTACTACGGAATTCTTGTACTGCTGCTTAGATCTTACTGTGTGAGATCGGTGCACACATGGTTACTCACCGAAGTGCAGTAATGATGATCTTATCAATCAATGAATCCAACTATAATATAACATGTTAGCATCGTTCTCAGCTTAGATCCGTAGTCAACACGATTTCCCTATGTCCTGTGATATAATTTTCATGTTTTACCTGTCATCATAATATATGCATTCAGCTTACATCTCGTCCGTGTATTGTCAGGTTTCTTAAGGTTAGCAAAGAAAAGTAACCCTGCGACCTACAAGCCATGTCGCAAGAGGCGACTGAGATAGGGGCCTAGGGAAGCTACTCTAGTAAATAAAAATCGTCGCAAGAAATCAGATGTGCTGGTCTACTTGTAGTCGCATAACTGGTACAACGTACAATCCTCTTAGGCTCAAATCACATACAAATCACATAGAGGGGTTAACAAGTGGTCAATATGAAGCGTTTAAAGAAGAAGAAATATCAAGCTGTACGATATCTTTTATATAAAATCATAACGCAAGTCAATACATTTTATTTTTAACGTGGCAGTAGTTTGTGAAACCCTTGCCCACCGTAGGGTTTGAACAAGTAGCTAAACACGTAAAAACAAAGTACTATAGTTTTACAAAATACAGAAACACCTATTAACCTATCTGGATAAGTTTGAATGTTTCTACATGTAATCGTCCATTTGTAGTCTCCACCCTTTTTCGGTTTGAACAAGGTACACTTGGGTTCGTTATCGAGCTCACTATCGCTTGAGCTACAGACGCTCAGATGCAGATATATATGTTTGTAAATATATGTTTATTTATGATATATATATATATGTAGAGAGAGAGAGAGAGAAGTCAAACAGGCTGAACTTTGATCTTCTGTGATATTTTGTTGATATATGATCCTTCTATCTACATATTGATCTAGGAATCTTACCGACTGTTATGTCAGAACAGTATGTTCCCACATATGCAATGACACAGTAACATTTGCAAAGTGTGTCTTGTTTATAAATCTTCAAATAGAACTTTAGAAGAAATATATAAATGTTTCAAGCTTATGTAGATATATATTTAAAAGGTTTAAAGGGTTTAAAGCCGAAGGATTGACTCCATTGCACCGGGTTTTACCCCATACGACTCGGTCCCTCTCCACAGAAGACATACGCCACCTGCCGAGAGTATTGCACAAAGCACGAACTCCGTAGCTCCAGCAAAATCCTAGGGGTCTCTGGAAAAACTGCACTCGTGAACAGAATGGCGCGATCCAGACTCGAACCCACGATCTTCGACTCACAAGGCAAAGGGCTTAACCACTTAACCACAGAGATGTAGTTACGTGTATTCCTATATAGCAACTTACTAATGTTTATTGTTGTTGTTTGTGTTCGTTCTTATCAAACAAGTTAATTCATTGAGATATGTGTATTGTGTGAGCGTCTGTGACGTAGTCAGCCTCTGTAACGTAGTGAGCCTCTGTAACGTAGTGAGCCTCTGTAACGTAGTGAGCGTCTGTAACGTAGTGAGCCTCTGTAACGTAGTGAGCCTCTGTAACGTAGTGAGCGTCTGTGACGTATTGAGCCTCTGTAACGTAGTGAGCGTCTGTGACGTAGTGAGCCTCTGTAACGTAGTGAGCGCCACCACAAGCAACGTGTGCCAGGTTCAAACTCCGCGGCGGGTATTTTGGAAGCAAAATTATTTCCTGGATTTTTAAGATCGTATAAATAGACCTTACCGTTCAGAAAGCAATGACAAACTGCTGAATGCATAACTGGTGCCTAGAAAATCAACGACTAGTTTACTGTGGTTGATCGCTGCCGCTGTGTACTGTCGCTGAAATCTTTCTGTGCCAGAAAAAGATCGGACCACACATTACTATGCACCAAAGTGTAATAATAATGTTCTAGTCAATCAATAAATCAATCAACCAATCAATTATTAACTATGGATTCATTATTGCCTAACATTACAATAAAGCTTACATTGTGCTTCTAAAAGTTCACCAACATCAACGGGAATTTCCGATTTCCCGACTGACCTGAACGGACTTCTGTTACTGGAAGCCATACTTTGGCGGAGCGAACTTTAAAATCTCCATTCTATAGAAAACGCATATGCTAACCACCCCTCACCCTCCACCTCAACCAGGGAAAATAACCCGTGCGGCAGGTTTTTAACTACTGAGAGATTTGCTTATGACTTGAGCTAAAGAGCATAAAGTACATTATGTGGAATACAATGTTTAAACAGAGATAGATTGTACCTGTAGGCACATCACATCTGATTTTAACATGACATACACTTTTACAGGGCACATCACATCTAACTTTAACATGACTACACTTTTACAGGGCACATCACATCTCACTTTAACATGACATACACTTTTACAGGGTACATCACATCTGACTTTAACATGAGATACACTTTTACAGACGATGTTTCTGTAGAATTCTGTTTTGTTGTTATACATGACAAAAGTTTTCTGCTACCCTAACAGTGCTTTCTCTCTTTCTCTCTCTTTCTCTCTCCCCCCTCTCTCTCTCTCTCACTCTCTCTCTCTCACACACACATAAGCCAGATTTCTCGCCTCTGCTGCCTTCGGGCTAAAAGGTTCAGTCGCATTCTGAATCCATCTTTTGTAGCCTTCCTCTTCTCCTTTTTGTTATGATGTCTCCTTCAATAACGGCCTTAAACAACTTTTCATTATGTTTTTTTTTATATGTCCAAAATGAATCAATTTTCTCATTGTTATTTATAGCATCAGCCAGTGTTCTTTTATTTCAAGTCCCTTCTGGAAAGATCTTTTTGTTCTCTTCTCTGTCCATGGTTTACGGATTCTTCTGTAACACTTATATTATAAAGCACATATTCGTTTTCCCACTGTCTTGCTAAATGTCCATGTTACACACGCATATGTTGCTACTAAGAATATGCATGTTCTTAGTATTCTGATCTCATCTGATGACAGTGATAACATACCTTGACTTATTTCTCGCCACTCTTCGGAAAGCATAGGGCCTCAACAGTTGTTCGCCACTTTTCCCGATCTGCTAATGTTTTCTTGATTGCTTCCCAGAATAGATCAGCATCCTTCAGTTTCTCAAGAAGAGTCCGTCTCCAGGTCTGTTTAAGATGTCCTTTTTCCAGTTCTCTTTTCCTGGTTCCTCTCAAGCGCTTGTTTAGTTATACTCGACCGTGTCTTCAGCAGGGTATGTCCGATTCATCGCATCCTATTGTCCGATCCATCACATCCTATTGTCCGATCCATCGCATCCTATTAACCTGGGTCATAATAGGTTCCTGGATCACCATCATAAAATAGCTTGTTCTCAGCAGAACTATGCCACCCTAACAGTCCTTTGGAATTTCTCCTTCTCATTGGCCAGATGTTTCACATATGCAGCCGTCATGCTCAAATCATCAGTTACATCCGGAATCCCTCGTCTCCGTGGTCTTCCTCTTCTATTTTTTGCCGTGATGCCTCCTTCTATAATGATCTTCTCCAACCTAATGTGTCTCTTTATACGAGTAATTCCAAAATACTTCAATTTTCTCATTCTTAATTTTCCAGCGGGTAGTTGGCCAGGAAACCGCCAGGAAACTTAACTGGAGAAGAGAGCTCGATGCTGATATTAAAAGGATAGGTAAAACATGGAAAGAATTGGAAGAGATTGTAGGAGAGAGGAAAAGATGAAAGAAGTTTGTTAAAGACCTGTGCTCCTTTGGGAGCTGAAAGGTAAAGAAGAAATGTTCTACTGTCCAGCCCAAATTACCCAACCTCAATCAGAAATTAAAAAATATATCTCAACAATATATGCATTTTCATTATGTTAAAATATGAATCTTGCTATGTCTCCCTTGAATGTCCTCGTGTTAAAATATGAATCTTGGTTTCTCTCCCTTGAATGTACTCGTGTTAAAATATGAATTTTGCTTTCTCTCCTTTGAATGTCCTCGTGTTAAAATATTCATCTTGTTTTGTCTCCCTTGAATGTTCCCATGTTAAAAATATGTATTAACTTAACCCTTGCACTCCATACATACTTTTGCTTTCAGTCTCATTTATTTTACAATGTACAGGGTGTTCAAGATAATTGCAGCCCCATTGACAAATTGAAATTTGCCAGATAACCTATCACGTTGTGTTTATTTACTATTTAAACCGGTTCTGACTAGCTCGTCCTACGTCACATTTGTTCATCGCCCCTTCCCACACTACAATTACACACCGTCACACAACCTTGACCTATACTACGTCATAACTGAACCTTTTCATTTCCATACATATATGCCAGATTAGCTCCATTCATAGGCTGCTTTTAAGTTGAACACCCTGTATAATGAATCGTTTAGTTTAGTCGTCGGATCATCATCAATGCACGTCGAATCAATTAGTCCATAAGTGCTCCAATCTCCCCAGTAGTATGTCTTTCAGCGTGTGGTGACTAACTACCCCCGGTTCTTTGTTGGTTTACTAATCTTATTGGGCTACCAGAATAGTGTTCTTGTCTAGCTACACCACATTTGACTTGGAATTCTTGCAGTCTGGTTAGTGTTGTAGATTCACCAGATTCACCACTATTACTTGAATCATGTGCACGACTTCTCTCCCTTAGCGAATATATAACTTTATAATTACTTTAGTGAATTTATAATTGATTTTTAGGGGAAAAAAATACTGCAGTCCAGTATATCGGCCCAGACAGAATGATGGAAGGGTTAACTCCGACATAAACTCATAAACACAACATTGTGTTCACTCTTACTATTGTTCTTAGTTTGTTTTTGTGTGTGCGTGTCAGATATTATCTATGTCCCTAGCTCATATTTATTGCTAGTTAGCCAGACACAAACACACATATTGTGTATAATACAGCATCTGTTTAGTATTGAGTGCATAAGTGTGTTTGTGAAAGCGACAGGGGAGGAGATCTGCTGGGTTAACAAGGAAAATAATTGTGAAAGGGTCGGAGGAGGGGGTCTGCCGGGGCTGGCTACGAACATAATAAAGTAAAAAGTTGTTCACAAGAGAACGGCAGTAGCGTATATGTTAGTGAACTTCTTTTGAGTTCCACAGTTTATAATATATTCATCTAGTACCGTTATACGTTACACAGGACCTGCAAGTAATTTATTCACACCGATCTGTCCTGGGCAACTCTCTAAATCTCGCCCTTGGAAGTGAGTCCAAAATGTCTTGCCTCTCTCAGCAAAGCTCGTCTCAGGATTTCCCTAATGCGCCCTCTCTTTCTTGAACCCTCTGTCTCCCATTTCATTGCCTGCTTTGGTTTTCTTTGATCATTTCTTCTCAATGTATTCCCAACATATCTCCATCTTCTTCTTATAACAGTTTGCGTGGAATATCGTTCCGACCGAGACGGCTCTCTGGTCGACCCATCATCAAATGGGTACACGGAAAAGCGCTGAGAAGTAAAGATGGTCGTCGTGATGTTGACCACATCACACAACGCGTGCCGATGTTTAAAAAATACCTACTATCAGTTATATCAATAATACGTACTATCATCATAGCACTTCGGACATGTCCATAGGTGCTCCGATCTCCGCCTCAGCAAATCCAGCAGCGTCCAGCGACCCAATACGCCAGTTCGATACGTACTAACACCCCATTATGTCTCGAGGTATTAAAAAATGGTTCATTTCTATTGTAAAGATTATTATCTTAATTAAAACCTTGTTTCTAAACTGAGATAAATGTGCCTAAATATAACGGCGGGGGTGGGTGGGTTTGTGTTCAGGAGAAAAGTCCATTTGGAGACTCCTGTTTTAATTGTTGAAATACATACATTCTTTGATGGTTCTAGATTGCATGTCAAATGTTATTACTTTTATGGGTAAAGTAAATAAACCGTTTTCATACCATATGGGACACCGGAGCATGTCCTGCAAGACTGTCCTCTCCTGGGGGAGCTGAGGAGCAACATATGTCCACATCCAGTTGGCCTGAAAACTAAGCTTTGGGAAACCTGACAGACCCGAAGCTGACTGCCCAGTTTGTGGACCACAGTAAATTAAGCGCATGACCTGAGATCGCTGAAGAAGAAGAAGAAATACCATCTGGTATATTGGTGAATTTGGGTGGAGTTGGTCCCCAGATTATTTCATTTATCAATGGCACATATTGCTTCAAAATCAAATCGGCATTTTACTTTTCAGTTGCTTGGTTGGTTTTTATTTTTTTAATTAAAAAAAAATATTTTTAGTTTATTTATGGGAGACTTACTCAGTATGACCGCCGTTGCTGTCGAAAAATAAATTTAAACTGTGGGTTTCGAACCAGGTTTTCTGTGAAGTCAGAGCATTAACTACAGTGCCTTCACTGGTATTCATCACTATCAGCGTCTGAGTGGTCATAATAAAATCTGCACGTTTATGTCCTTGCTAACTCGTGAGTGGTGGTACAAACATATACACTGTGTAGTGTGTGTGTGTGTGTGCGTGCGTGCGTGTGTGTATACATATATGGGTCTCTATGGCAACATTGTTAAGACGTTTACCTGTCATTCTCATTGTTGTGGGTTCGATTACGGACCCAGTCACATGTACAATTGGGGTGCTAGTGGTATCAATGGCGATTATGATGGTGATGACGGTAGTACTAATGATGGTGATGACGTTGGTGATGACAGCGGTAATGACGATGGTGAGCATGATGGTGATGACGACAGCGATAATGACGATGGTGAACATGATGGTGATAACGTTGGTGATGACGGCAGTAATGACGATGGTGAGTACGGAGGTGATGACAATGGTGATGACAATGGTGTACATGATAGTTATGATGTTTGTGATGACAAGGGTGAGCACAATGGTGACGACGATGGCGATGACGATGGGGAGCACGAAGGTGGTAACGATAGTGATACATTTTATGGACGATGGTGATGGAAAGTTGCAATGTTATTGAAATGTTGCCACGATTTAAACGAAAGTAATAGAATCAGAGTACCCTGAAAATGAGTGGACGCACGTCTACACGGACGGATCGGCCAATAACGCAATCAGCGATGGCGGAGGAGGAATAGTGCTTAAAATCTCAAAGAAAGTCACGGTCAAGAAAGCGATAGCCACAGGCAAATACTCGAACAACTATCGAGCAGAGGCAATAAAAGCTGCGGCCGAAATGATCTTGGAGAGAAGAAGCACTACACGCAACAATGTCGTGATATTCACCGATGCTCTATCGGTCATCACGGCACTCAAATGCGTTGGCAAAACTGAGATGAATGAGCTCAAACGTCCCTCGCTGAACTAACGAGTTCACTCAAACGCACCGTCATCCAGTGGATACCGTCACACTGCAACGTCAGGGAAACGAAGCAGCCGACAAACTAGCTAAAGAAGGCAAGCGACTACCTCAGACTGATCTCGAGATCAGTTATGAGAAAGCCAGAACAACCATCGGTTCGCACTATAGAAGCAAATGGACTAAAGATCACCCTCAGTATACAGACAGTGACGGATACTATGGTCTCTCTCGCAGTGAACAAGTTGCCATACTTCGCCTCCGTACAGGACACAACAAGCTCCGAGCCCACATGTTCCATAAATTTAAAATTGGCACAACTAGCCTGTGCCCCTGCAAAATGGCAGAAATGACGGCAGAACATGTCCTGCAAGACTGTCAACGGTTAACAGGTATAAGGAAAGAGTCATGGCCCCAACACACAGAGCTTCGTGAAAAGCTGTACGGAGGAACGGAGTCCCTTAAAATCACAGTAAAATTCATGATAAAAATTGGTTCATCAGTCTAGGCCGGGAACGCAAAGGAAGGAAAGTAATAGAAGCAGATATGATGGGTATACACATCTTTCTTCTGAAGGTGTGGTGTAACTACTTGTATACGCTTTGTAGTTTAATGTTAACTCTGATAATAAATGAATGTTTTATTAACACTCGTACATCTATAGAGAAAGATTGCTCTGAGGATGAGACGAGAATAGCAAATATGGCTAGACAATACAAAGAGCTGCTGTTTACACTGTGTTTTGTTTTTCTTTCACATGTCATATTTTGTTCACATGTTTTATTGTTGTCTATTTCTGATCGTCTCCCAGGATGTATGTTAACGTAACCAACAGCAAGTGACTCATATCATCTCGTATTATGTTTATGTAAAACTGGTAATGCAACATGCTGGTGGTGTAGTTCTGCATAGTTTATTGTTTAATTAATAATAACCATCGTCTTGTCGTGTTTAACTATTAACTTTGATGTGATACTGTGTCTCTTCTACATTCAATTCTGTTCAGTTCTCCTGGTCAACAATGGACAAGTTCATGCGTGTTCCGTTCTTTAATTCAGCAGTCGTGTCAACGCTCTCGCTTTCACTGTATCCAAGTATTGTTGGTTTACATATCTTATATTTCTCTCGTTACCCTGCAGACAACACCTGTTTAGTGTTCATGCTTAACCCCCATTTGAACTCTCACAGAACGACAGGCTTCCTAAGAAACCGTCTGGGCAGTATCAATTTTCCGACAAGCGCCTTCACGTACCTAGCACATATTTTATTTTTACATATGTATTCAGAATATCGATTTGCTGAAATATGTGTATATTATTTTGTAGAATGTTGTAGATGAGTTTACCAAATACAGTTCTTACATATTCTGATTTTTGAAAATGTGTTCTAGTGCGCTCATTTATTTTGTTTTTTTCCGATCCAGAAGCACTTGGGCTTTCAGCTCTTCGGCTCAGTGCCATGGACATCGTAACCCTTCGGTTCGGTGCCACGAACACCGTAAGCCTGGAGAACCTGTGGCTTCTCTGCCAGCCCGGGGAATTGAACCCGCACTCACAGAGGGATTATCATCCGTCATCCAACGCGATACGAACACGCTGGGCAGGCGGGCAGGTATGCGTTCCATAAAAAAGTTATAATCGATTTCGTTAGGGCAAAAGGTTGAATTCTTAAAAGCTGCGCATAAAACAATATTTTGGTGTACGTATAATTGGAGTACACGCTCCCGGTATCTACCTGACGCTGAAAGGCAAAACAGGATTAGGGAATACAGACAGACAGATAGACAGACAGACAGACAGACAGACAGACAGATAGACAGATAGAAAATCGTGGCATATCCTTTACAAGATGTAGCCATCAACCACAGTAAACGAGTCGTCGATCGTTCTAGGCACCACTTATATGTTCAGTAGTTTACCGTTGCTTTATGAAAGGTGAGGTCTATTTTTATCGTTCGTAAAATCCAAGGAAACTAATTTGCTTCCAAACTTTCCCGCCGCGGAGTTGTGATCGAGCTCACTATCATAGTAAATACGCTCATGTTGTAGATAAATTTATTATAGTTCGTTCCAAAATTTGTGAACATCTTTACCGACCGATATAAAATCATCCACTTGACAGAAATTCTTGATTTTTATATTTTTATATAGGTAACAGTGGCGACCTTCCAAAAGTATTTTTGCCCACCCAAACCTTTAGTTCTGTAAGATTTTTTATTATATGATATTACTAAAATTACAGCGATGTTGATTAGGTATACTTGTCGAAATTTTACAGTACGATTTATCAAGTTTGTCAATAACTAAGTATTTCCGTGTTCCACATGCAATTCAGTGCAAGTTAAAATCGGGAATTCCGTGGAATTAATCAGTTCACAACGTATCCTAACGACTGTCATTGGCGTATGTATACAACATCTATTTTCACTTATAGAAGTGGAAGGTATCATTTGTTCACAATGCCACCTTTCTTTTTATAATATGTAAATAGGGATACGCCTTTGCAAACATTCGCCACCATTTTGTGTATTAATGTTAATTCTAAACTTTAGTTATCTTTTTGTTGTGACTGCTTGCAAAAAATTACTGTTATACATCAGGTAGATTTCGTACATATTAAACCTTAGTGTGTTCACGAATTTTGGAACGAACTATAAATACAATTTTTACATATTTTGATTTTTTTTTAAATGTTCTAGGGCTTTCCGTAAAGAAGTCATAATCGATTTTCTTAGTGCCAAAAGTTGAATTCTTAAAAACTGCTCGTGAAAACAAGGTTTAAGTGTGCGTGTACTGGGAGTTAATCCGGTGTTTCTTTGTCTTTGAATTTTTGTAGACATATATAAAGCAGAAGATAATTATAATATCCACTCTGTCGATTTCACTCTCACTTGTAACTGATACTGTTCCAGCGAATTTATTTGCTCCTTCTTTTCCCTTCACCATTGGATGCCTAGTCGTATAAAAGTCAAGATACGCCCCAGGGGCATAAAGTCTTACTACGGTGATATGTAACGAAAGAATTCAATAAAGACATGAATGTAATACTGGTATAGTGAGAATTCGAGAATCACAAACTACATAAAACGCAGTCGAACCCACACCGTTTCGCACGGTAGTACCGCACTATTATGAGAACTGACATGTAAGTGACCGTAGTCAGCAGCGATCTTTTAAAATGAGACACTGGCAAGTCTTGTCTTTCTAACAAGTATAGCTCGTAACTCAAGAAATTTGCTAAAGACAGACGTGCATAGAGAGAGGATGGGGTAACAGTCGATAAAAACAGACGTACATACAGAAAGGAGGAGGAAACAGTCGATAAAGACAGAGGCGCCTAGGGAAAGGAGGGGAAAACAGTCGCTAAAGACAGACGTACATAGGGAAAGGAATGGGAAACAGTCGCTAAAGACAGACGTACCTAGGGAAAGGAATGAAAAACAGTCGATAAAGGCAGACGTACTTAGGGAAAGGAGGAGAGGTAACAGTCGCTAAAGCCAGACGTACATAGAAAGGAGGAAAAACAGTCGCTAAAGCCAGACGTACATAGAGAAAGGAGGGAAAAACAGTCGCTAAAGCCAGACGTACATAGAGAAAGGAGGGAAAAACAGTCGCTAAAGCCAGACGTACATAGAGAAAGGAGGGAAAAACAGTCGCTAAAGCCAGACGTACATAGAGAAAGGAGGGAAAAACAGTCGCTAAAGCCAGACGTACATAGAGAAAGGAGGGAAAAACAGTCGCTAAAGCCAGACGTACATAGAGAAAGGAGGGAAAAACAGTCGCTAAAGCCAGACGTACATAGAGAAAGGAGGGAAAAACAGTCGCTAAAGCCAGACGTACATAGAGAAAGGAGGGAAAAACAGTCGCTAAAGCCAGACGTACATAGAGAAAGGAGGGAAAAACAGTCGCTAAAGCCAGACGTACATAGAGAAAGGAGGGAAAAACAGTCGCTAAAGCCAGACGTACATAGAGAAAGGAGGGAAAAACAGTCGCTAAAGCCAGACGTACATAGAGAAAGAAGGAGGAAACAGTTGATAAAGACAGACGTGCATAGAGAAAGAAGGAGGAAACAGTTGATAAAGACAGACGTACATAGAGTAAGGAGGAGGAAACAGTCGATAAAGACATACATACATAGAGTAAGGAGGAGGAAACAGTCGATAAAGACAGAAGTACCTGAAGAAAGGAGGAGAAAACAGTCGCTAAAGACAGACATACCTGGAGAAATGACATGCGGAGTGGACTGCTGCATTTTGAGCACAACTGATAATGTAAGGAAAAAAATGAGATTCTACTCCAGGAATGCAATCCCATCTCGAGAGACCAGTCTCATCATTTTGTTGTGCGAATTGTGACAAAGTCAGTCTCTACCGCAACGAATCTTACAGTCCTCAACTATGCTGCAAGGCACGTATCTAGCAGCACAGTTATATTAGCTCTTAGAACTGAAAGAAGCCTACTTTTGTTTGTTAGTGGGGGATTTAGCCTTTATGCAGCAGAGGCTCGTTTCTTTCAACCTAAGACGTCTATCGTTTTCAGTTATGTCAGAGCGTATTGGCTTTTTTTCTTGGTTCGGCCATGTGACCTGGGACTAATCCTAAAGAAGTACTATTTGTTGAGTATTGTGTGAAGTCCTGAGATGGACGCATAATGGTGATCTAGGTGTAGCCCTGATAAGGACTTTTGGTGTTGATCTGGTTGTAGCCCTGAGAAGGACGTGATGATCTGGAAATAGCCCTGACAAGGACTTGTGTTGATCTGAAAGTAGTCCTGATAAAACCTTTGTTGATCTGAAAGTAGCCCTGATTTTTTGTTTTTTTCCGATCCAGCAGCACTTGAGCTTTTCAGCTCTTCGGCTCGGTGCCATGGACATCGTAACCTTTCGGTTCGGTGCAACGAACACCGTAAATCTGGGAAATCTGTGGCTTTTTCTGCCATCCCGCGGAATTGAACCCGCACACACAGAGGATAGTCACCCGTAGTCCAACGCGTTACGAACACGCTGGACAGACGGGCAAAGTAGCCCTGATAGGAACTTATGTTAATTTGGATGTATCTCTGATATGGACGTGATGATCTGGAAGTAGCCCTGAGAAGGCCTTTGTTGATCTAAAAGTAGCCCTGTCAAGGACGTGTGTTGATCTGAAAGTAGCCCTGATAAGGACTGTGTGCTGGTCAGATGTGTGTGTGATTATAAATGTTCGCTGTTACTCTCTTTTTCTCTCTCTCTCTTTCTCTCTCTCTTTCTCTTTCTCTCTCTCTCTTTCTCTCTCTCTAACCTCAATCACTCCATCGCGTGCTCATAACTATTGTAAACACAAATAATCATAAACTACTCTGCCCCGTAAGATACACACCCCCTTTCTTCTATGAACAATTAGACTGACAAATGGTTCACCGTCGCCCCGTCCCCCCTCCCCCTCCTTCTAACACGCGCACTATTATAGTAATGTCGTCGGTGTACTTCAAGAGTCTGTTAACTAGTTGCATTGGGCGGTGAGTGCAAACCAAAATGAGTATTAGACACCCAGTCTATAATGGCTATGACATTTATAGATATTCAGCAAAGATTTGTCAGAACATGCTATTATTAATGAGCCTGCAAACATACACAAGTCACACAGACGATTAGGCCAAATGTTGACAGTCAAGTAGTCTCGAGGTCAGATTATATCACAGAAATAAGTTTCGCCCTGACAGTATTTGATATATTTGATATGCTGTGCATTTTGGTAACCCCTACTATTACTGATGACAATAACATTTTTCGTCAGTTCAAGCTGTGATTGTTAAGTTTCTGATAAATGGTCGGTCGTGCCCCTACCAGTCGTTACATGTCAAACAATGTGAGGCTGAAAAAACCTCTGTCTGACAAAGCGTATAATCTCAAAATGTCAAACATGTGGCTGAAATAACCTCTGTCTGGCAAAGAGTATAGTGAAACATATGTTCCGTCGTGAAAGAACCAGATATGTCCAAATATGCTGTACACATAATATAACGCATATCGAAGAACATAGCATGGAAATAATAAATAGTGGTTACTTCTTCTTCTTCTTCGAGCGCTCCACAACGACCGCCTGTTAACCACTTTGTGATTTGTATGTGATCTGAGCTGAGCCTAAGAGCGATTGTACGTTGTGCCAGTTATGCACCTACAAGTAGGCCAGCTCATCCGATTTCTACAACGCTTTTTATTGACTAGGG
Organism: Arion vulgaris; assembly: GCA_020796225.1. Taxonomy (NCBI): domain Eukaryota; kingdom Metazoa; phylum Mollusca; class Gastropoda; order Stylommatophora; family Arionidae; genus Arion; species Arion vulgaris. Next base: position 74,578,324 of record CM036756.1, on the reverse strand, counting down.
TAGCAAGCTATTCTAGGTCCTACATCAGTCGCCTTCTACGACATGCCTTGTAGGTGGCAGTGTTGCTATTCTTTGCTTCCTTTGCAGGCCCCGACATCACACCAGCGAAATAGTGGTTACAAAAATTGGTCTTGTATAACCATCAAAAACTAACAAATTATAAAATTTATGTACAATAATCTGATTTTTTTACATTAACTTTCCATCCATATCCACATTAAACTTCCCTTCATTCTTAACACTCATATCTTACAAGCACAAACTTCACGTCATTCGTAACAGGCATATCCTCAACTGCACATTAAACTTTCCATCATTCTTAAGAAGCAAATTCTCACTTGCACAAACTTCATGTCATTCTGTAAAGATATGAACATATTCTGCATGAATATACTACACTTTTGTAAAGATAATCATACTCAGCCTCTAGACCGGTCAGAATCTGCAACACACGGTTGCCAAGCAGATCTATTTCATTTGGTTGGCGTTGTCAAGTTAATTCTAATGTAACAAACCATATAATTTCTGAAAATTGAATAAATTATAACTTTAAATTCATACTTTTAGAATTAGTTTTCTTTGATATCACATCACACATGCTCACTAAATATATTTCATACGTCAACCACTTGGATATAAAGATAACATTATTCCGTTAAGCACATGTTACGAACCAATTCAGCGAAGATATGTGATGTAGCTTTGTTTAACAAAAGCAATTAAAGAGAGAGTGAATAGTAAAATAGTACAACTTTGTTATAAATAGCTTATATATAGTTTATAAGCTATATAAAGCCATCATCGTTTCTTGCGTTAAGCAAGTTTTAGAATTATGTTCGAAAATACAATTAGCTCATTAGTCATTTACATAGGTAAGCACTTTCCCACTGTTACTTGACTAAAACGCCGAGCTCACACACCGAACAAAATAAAACTGACTATTTACTTAAACTATTTACGTATTCTAGCGGGCCGGATATATTGCTTATTTTGTAGAGTTGTAGGTTATTTTGGACGCACACGTTTTAATGGAATTATCCGATTTGCAGAACTTTCAGTCTACAGGCTACACCATCAGCTCATTTTGTCTATGCAAACTTTCCAATGTATCGCATCATTTATTTTATTTGCAAATTTCATTAAAATGTCTCGAAATCTCTGCCAACAAACAAACTTCTTACAACTATTATTGCAGTTCATTATATTGTATTGTATTTTTCTCGTACAAGCAATTACTATATACCGCTCTATCTTAGGTAAATCGTTCAATCTCTTGTATGGAATTGAGTCTGATATTTTTCGCATCACCTGTTGTACTATATATTTATCTCGTACCGTCGTTATACGTTACATAGAGTTTGTAAATAATTTATCAAGACCTGGGTAACTCGCCCGTTTGTAAATAATTTCTCAAGACCTGGGTAACTCGATCGTCTGTAAATAATTTCTCAATACCTGGGTAACTCGTTCGTCTGTAAATAATTTCTCAAGACCTGGGTAACTCGTTCATCTGTAAATAATTTCTCAAGACCTGGGTAACTCGATTGTCTGTAAATAATTTCTCAAGACCTGGGTAACTCGCTCGTTTGTAAATAATTTCTCAAGACCTGGGTAACTCGATCGTCTGTAAATAATTTCTCAATACCTGGGTAACTCGCTCGTTTGTAAATAATTTATCAAGACCTGGGTAACTCGCTCGTTTGTAAATAATTTCTCAAGACCTGGGTAACTCGATCGTCTGTAAATAATTTCTCAATACCTGGGTAACTCGCTCGTCTGTAAATAATTTCTCAAGACCTGGGTAACTCGCTCGTTTGTAAATAATTTCTCAAGACCTGGGTAACTCGATCGTCTGTAAATAATTTCTCAATACCTGGGTAACTCGCTCGTCTGTAAATAATTTCTCAAGACCTGGGTAACTTGCTCGTCTGTAAATAATTTCTCAAGACCTGGGTAACTCGCTCGTCTGTAAATAATTTCTCAAGACCTGGGTAACTCGATCAATCTCTTCCATGGAATTGAGTCCGATATTGCTTGCCCTCTCTCAGAAAAGCTCGTTTCAGGATGTCCTTATGGTGCCCTGTCTTTCGTGAACCCTTTGTCTCCCACTGCAATACCTGATTTGATATTCTTGTATTCTTTTTTCGCAAGATATTCCCAGCACATTTCAGCTTTTCTTCTGTACTTTCTTTAGTGGTACTTTCTGTACTACTGCTCTAAATTGTGACAATCCCCCCTCCTCCTCCCATCTCCCAAAAATAATTGTGTTTGGCTGGTTTTCATTTGAATTTGAGCAACAACTATGCAGTAGTTGCAATATTTCGCTTAAAAACACGCACGTATGTTGTCTGGGCTCGCCATTGGAGCAAAGAATAGTAATACTGCCACCAACATATCATGTCGTAAGAGGCGACTGAGGTTTGGGCCTAGTGAAGCTACCAGTGGCGGCTCGTGATCATTTTTGTTGGTGGGGCCAGAGACATATTTTCGAAATAATCATGGTTTTGGGTTAGGTTATATTTCAATATATAAAAAATAAATACATGTTACACATTATTTGGGGGAAAGGGCAAACACATATAGGTACAGGACAGGAATCAATGTTGAATCAGATCAGGAAGACCACAATGTGGAACACATAGTCAAGTGTAACTACACAAGCATTTGAGTGAAACCCGAAGGAAAAACGGAAAAGAGGACGTCATAAAAAGATCTAGCGACAGAGTCTGCTTGAAGAATGAAGAATGCTCTACTATCATGTAGAGCTTAAAGAAAACGAGCAGAGACAAGGGAAAATGAAGGACAACTGTTGAGGCCATATGTTTCATGAGAAACAGAGGGGAATAAGTCATTAATATTTGTAAATATGAAATTATTTCTCTACGTTACCATCTAGATCAGGTAAATATGATGTTGTCTGTGATCTGATAATGTCTTCTATAGAGGTAACTATGGTGTTGTCTGTGATCTGATAATGTCTTCTATAGAGAGGTAACTATGGTGTTGTCTGTGATCTGATAATGTCTTCTATAGACAGGTAACTATGGTGCGGTTTGTGATCTGATAATGTCCTCTATAGACAGGTAACTATGGTGTGGTTTGTGATCTGATAATGTCCTCCAAGACAGGTAAACGTAGTGATGTCTGTGATCTGACAATGTCCTCTATAGACAGGTAACTATGGTGCGGTTTGTGATCTGATAATGTCCTCTATAGACAGGTAACTATGGTGCTGTTTGTGATCTGATAATGTCCTCCAAGACAGGTAAACATGGTGATGTCTGTGATCTGATACTACCCTCTAGGTCAGATAAATAAGGTGTTGTCTATGATCTGATGGTCTCATATTGTCATTGAAAGTTGTGCTTAAATCACGAAACGTCATTTTAATACTCTGTTTTCCCTGTCTAACCGTTTCTACTAACTATCTAATATGGCATACGAGTGAGAGTCTAAGCTGGTGGGAGCCTAAGGGAGCGAGATAGGACGAGCACGAGAGTCGAAGCTAGAGAGAGAGTTAAAGAAAGCAGTACAGGCGATTGTAAAAAACAGTATGCTAGAGAAATAGAGAAAGTGAGAGAGATTGTGAGAGAGAGTGCGATAGAGAAAGAAAAACACAAGTGAAAGAGAGGGAGAATAAAAACGAGAGTGACAGACAAAACGAGAATGGGAGAGAGAGAGGGAGAGAGTGTGTGAGAGAGAGAGAGAGAGATAATGGGAAAACGCAAGTTTTTGAGAGCGAAATGAAAAACGAAAGTGAGGGACACAATAAGAACGGGAGAGAGGGAGAGAGAGAGAGAGAGCACAAAAGACAGAAAGAATTATAGTTAATGACAGTTAAGGAAAGAAAACGTTTACCGGTGAGAGAATAAGAACGATAGAGCAATGACAGGAATGAGAGAAGATAATACTAGACAGAAAGAGAACACGAGTTAGAAAGATAAACACAGATTATGAACGATAGCGAAATAGATAACGACAGCAAGAGAATGAAAGAGAGTGTGAAAATTAACGAGCTAGAGTGAATTAACGAGAGGGATTGAGCGAATAAAGCGAGGAGAGAATGATACCAAAAACGGGAACGAGTGAGAATACAGAGCTAGAAAAAGCTCATATTTCCCCCAGAAAATTTCTGATTACGGCTATGTCTTGACATTGATTTTTATTATTGTTGATGCTGTCGTCTATATTTTCGAATGTAATGTCGTATAATGTGTCTTCTTCTACTTCTTCTACTACTACTACTTTATTGTGCATGTTTACTTGTACCTTTTTATTGTCCATGTTTACTAGTACCTTTTTATTGTCCATGTTTACTTGTACATTTTTATTGTCCATGTTTACACGATTACAAGTGCATTTTGATTCCTATCTTGTTCAGAATGTTTAGTTTAGCTTCTTTATCCATGAAATAAACACGGTTCTGGTTCTTTTTTCTTATATAGCTTTCTCTCTTTCTATCTCTCGTGTCTATTTAATCCAGGTAGGGCATTTGCTTTCAACAAACTCATACCAAGTCTTGAAATCTCTAGCTATCTCGTGTATGTTTTCCTTGTCTTCCTTATAACGTTAATCTGTCTCAAATCTTTTTACGCATATTTTTAGGCCTCCTCTTTTCGCTATTTATACTGGATTCCAAGAAATGGAACTCGCTTGCTATGTTCTTCTCGGTTTTCTCAAGGTGTGTTCTGTCAGAGTCAACTATAAACTTATGGGTCTTTGGACTCAGGTAAGAATTATGGGAAATCAGACAACTACACAACGTGACCTCGCATTCCAGTATTGTTGTATATAAATGAATTCATTTTAAAATCAACACAAAATGCTAAATCGAAGTTATATTTTGCAACAAATTCAGTTTAACAATAAGGAATACCAATATTATGAATAAATTTCACCAATAAATAACCATAGACTCACAGAATTGAGTAAAATTGCAAAAAAGCTTGCAGTGTTCTATCAAACATCTATATTTTTCGGCCCCTTTTCTGATCTAGGTCAGGGAACACCTAGTCAGTTGTCTGGCCTAGTTATCTAGAGTTGGCTGTTGTTCTATCCACCGACGGAGCTCCCCCTTCCATCCTTGACTCAGTGGTTTTTGTTTTGTTCTCTCCTAAGACTCCTCATGTGAGATCCTATCATACCATCATACCATCTCACTCCCTCTATTCTGCCTGACAAGAGTTGATCAATTTATTAATTATTACTTTTTTTTTTCTCCGATCCAGAAGCACTTGAGCTTTCAGTTCTTCGGCTCGGTGTTATGGACATCGTAACCCTTCGGCTCGGTGCCACGAACACCGTGAATCTGGGGAACCTGTGGCTTTTCTGCCAGCGCGCGGAATTGAACCCGCACACACAGAGGACTAGTCACCTGCAGTCCAGCGTGCTACGAACACGCTGGGCAGGCGGGCGATTATTGCTTAAGCTGTTCTCCACGTTTCTGTCCTATACAACAGAACTACTTTAATATTGAAGTTACTTAAATATTATAATTTTAATCTTAACCTAGATTTGTCTTATTTAAACTTTCCTAAATTTCGTAGTCCGATGAAAGCTCATCATGCCTTGTGTATTTTTGTTCTGACATCTCTACCTGTTCTTCCCTCTTTAGTTACATTCTTGTTTCTTCTTCTTTTTCTTCTCTTAATGTCCCTTGAATCTCAAGGCATCAACATATTTCATCAAACCAGATCTGTCTTGAGCAAGTCAGATTAGTTCATTCCATATCTTTCCGTCTCTTCTTCTTATATGTCTACAGTTTGTCTCCATGTCTCTAGGTCTTCCCTACCTCTCTTGCCTACCCGATTCCATTTTAGAGTCACATGTTAAATGTCTCTTGCATTCTTAATGTATGTCCCAACTACTTTTATCTCCATTTTGTTATTACTTCTTGGTTGATTTTGTTGATCTTGGTTTATATTTCTTCCCACGTATGTCTAAAACGTTCGTCTGTTATTCTTTGCTCATAGTTCATATGTACGGTTCCAATTTCACTGCAACAGGTCACCCCATAATTGCTCCGTTCCTTTGTCAACGAAAATCACACGAAATGCTAACAATTGTCTCCTGTGTCGTGAACTAATTCCAGAATGAAACAGCCGTACCGCCACAAAAAAGCAACCAGCACCGTATAAATGTATATGGCCGTCGCTAAAGTGTCAACACAAAACTGTTCATTACTTGAATTGCAATTCATGTCGAAGGGAACATCAATCACAACACAATCCAGCTTTCTGCACACGCAAAACACTGCATACGGCAGATTGAGTCGGTGTGTCATAACCGTAATCTGCCATTTTCTGAATATCCACAATCACAACAAACGCACAGTTGACACAGCAAAAAGCACTCCATGTAACATTCATAGCTCACAGTGTTGCTCATGCACTAACTCAGTAGCTCAGCAGACGAAACCGGAAAATACCCGGCAAAACATGGCGAAAATGCGCTAGCAAAGTTTAGCTAGTCTTTGCTAAGGTCATGTAGTATGCTCCTTCTTTTTTTCATAACATAATTAAAAGAACAGTACTTACCAGAGGTGGAACGCTCGTCATCAGTGTTGGAAGACCATTGCCCTAACAGTGTAACTACACTCTCTTGTCATTATGAGATCAGTAATCGTGAAGATGATTGTTAGATGAGAGTTTCACTTTCAGTATCGTCTATTTTCTATCTGGTTTTGCAGAAGAATGTTGATAATCCCACAAACTGTTAAAGAAATAAAGAAATATTCTCGTGGCTCAATCATGGAATAAAATCATATTTCTGTGAGTACCAATTACTTTTTTATTCCTAAGTACAGAGATGTGGTTTTACAGAAGAATGCTGAAAATTCCATGGACGGCGAAGAGAACACATGAGGAGATTTTAAATCAGGCCTTCACACAAAGAAACCTTATCAAAAGAATAAGAATCTGACAATCAAGGTTCTTCAGGCATATAATGCGAAGAGAAGGTTTAGAACATTTGGTGACTACAGGTACAATTCAGAGAAGGAGAGATCGTGGAAGACATAGGGAGAAGATGCTGGATGGCCTGACATGATGGTTCGACACAAGATCGCCGTCAGAACTGATTATCTGCACCAATCAGAGACAGTTGTGGAGAGACTTGATCGCCTTCGCCGGCAGGCATGGCACTTGATTGATTGATATTTTTATGAATAATATGCAAATAAATTTATATAATTGTCACAAAACTTGAAAAATTAACTTGAAAGATTCATAGAAAAGTGCGTCAGTATATTCTCTCTAAGAATACTTTTCTCTACCTTATTCTAATATTGCTTTCAAAATTGCAAAATTATCACAGTAGTCATGTCTATTTTCTAAAGAAATGGCTCGTCTTCTTCAGACGGAAAGCTCAATTTTGCTCGGTGCTAAAAGGGTTAATAAACTCAAAGATGTCAACGGACACAGGAAGCTCATTATAAACAGCAGATATAGGCAACCCTTATTTATTCGAGCTTGTCATGAACATATGAGGTTTAGAACACATTATGACTACCAGAGAAAACAAGGGAGCAAGGGATCAAGATCAGCAGAGAAAGAAAATACTACACAGCTCAACCTTTTTTTTTTTTTTTTTCGATCCAGAAGCACGCTCTTCGGCTCGATGCCATGGACATCGTAACCTTTCGGTTCGATGCCACGAACACCGTAAATCTGGGGAATCTGTGGTTTTTCTGCCATCCCGCGGAATTGAACCCGCACACACAGAGGGATAGTACCCGTAGTCCAACGCGCTACGAACACGCTGGGCAGACAGGTCAGCTCAACCTTCTGACCCGGAAATACATCATAAATGGAATGCATTGCGTTGTGTTCTGAAGTTCGTGGATTCGAACAGTTCTGTTCATGAATGCGTTTTTTCCAGAAACCTTTAGTATTGGGACCGGAGCTACGGAGTTCTGCTTTGTGCAATACTCTCTGTAGGTTACGTGCCATTTCGACACAGAGGGACAGATCCATATGGGGTAACATCCTAGGTTGCCTGCCATTTCGACACAGAGGGACAGATCCATATGGGGTAAAATACTAGGTTGCGTGCCATTTCGACACAGAGGGACAGATCCATATGGGGTAAAATCCTAGGTTGCGTGCCATTTCGACACAGAGGGACAGATCCATATGGGGTAAAATCCTAGGTTGCGTGCCATTTCGACACAGAGGGACAGATCCATATGGGGTAAATCCTAGGCTGCCTGCCATTTCGGCACAGAGGGACAGATCCATATGGGATAAAACCCTAGGTTGCCTGCCATTTGAACACAGAGGGACAGATCCATATGTGGTAAAATCCTGAGTTAAATTAAACCAATCCTTCGGCTTAAGATCCTTTTCTTTTAGAACACTTTCCCATAACTGAAAAGCTCGTGTTCTATCATCTCGGTCATTCGCTTCTCATAATGAAAACTCCATGTAAACTTATTAACATAATTTTTTTTTAAAACACCACACTGAACATGCACACGCCTGTCTTCAAACATTATCTGATAAACAATCTTAATGCTTTAAGGGGAAATACATATCACGTGCAGATATAAATATTTATAATATATGTCAGCATGTACGATTTTGTTAAAGATTCATACGCGTTTCATATCATCTTTTATCTTTAACCAGCCTAAATAAAATATGTGTTATCTTATCACTCTTTCTTTCTTCCCCTTTTCTTTCTTCTGGGTGGCTTCTTAATAGCTTTCTTTTAGTTCCAGAAGACTCCCACTGTTATGGTAATAAGCAATAACGTGTTCTAGAGACACCTAGCCAGATGGGGTCATGAATCATATATGGGAATTATTTTTGTTCCCAGTATTGAATATCTTATAAAAGGTGTTTTTCATTACGTATTTTTTATTTGTACTTGTACATTCTTCTTCTTCTTCGAGCGCTCCATATCGACCACTTGTTAACCACTCTTTGTGATTTGTATGTGATCTGAGCCTAAGAGCGACAGTACGTTGTGCCAGTTATGCGCCTACAAGTAGGCCAACAAATTGATTTCTGAGATTTTTTTTAAAACTAGGGTAGCTTCCCTAGGCCCCTACATCAGTCATTCTTACGACATGCCTTGCAGGTCGCGTGTTACTATTCTTTGCTCTACGTGCGAGCAACATACTGATGGTGTATTCATTGATGTTTATGAATTGCTAACAAGGAATCTTATCTATTCTATCTGTCTGTTCTCTGCAACACACGGGTGGTGTATTCATTGATGTTTATGAATTGCTAACAAGGAATCTTATCTATTCTATCTGTCTGTTCTCCGCTCATGTTCTGCCTCTCAGCGTCAAGTCCAACACAGAGGTTCCTGGAGCCAGTCTTCCTATGCGCTTTCTTCAAGGTAAACCGGATATTTCATTAATCCATCGTTTACATTGTTGTCATCTGTGCATGTTACCGTTGTATCTTAGCGTTAGTGCTCTTTGTGGGAGATTGGAATATGGAGAAGAAATTAATATACAGAAAACAAATACTATGGTTGCCATCAAAGAAGAGTTTATGTAGAAAACTTTTGTTTCGGATGCGACTGTCCTACACTAGTAGGGGCTTAAAGAGGGTGCAACATTCTAATCGTTCTTGACAAAGACTGTTTATATATCACGAGTGGCATTGCAATGATTCTCTTATAAACTTGAAGCAATGCTATAGATGAGATAACTGACTATCTCCCAGCATACAGGCATAGATATCCAGCAGGTTTCGATGAGATAACTGACTGTCTCCCAGCATATAGACGTAGATATCCAGCAGGTTTCATCACAGAAGAGATTTTGTTCATCCTTGCTTCGACAGACAGTCGTATTTGTTACTATAATAGCATGTTGCAGTATGAATGAATATCGGCTATAGAGGTTTCCAACCTCCCGAGTCATACGTGGATCTACTATTCTGAACAGGCTGGTGTTCGCAGCAATTAGAGTACGGACATGATTGCATGAATAACATTGATCGTTAGAGAGTTGAGGATGGATAAGGGAATGTTCTACTGTCTCTTGACAATCATCTGTTTGATGAGAACACTAAAATCGATGTTTAATCTATCCAGGAGAAAATAGTTTGGAATTAACCACTTAGCACAAGCAGAACTGAATGCCTAAGCCTGCAGAGTAGAGTATGTTTAACCAGCGAGCGACGGGAATAATCAGTATGCATACCCTTATACATTTTTTTTTGGGGAGACTGAGCGCATATGGGTCTACCCGGAGTGCTATGACGTCGGTTCAGTAACCGATAACCAATAACATCTCTATCCTCACACACACACACACACATAACATTATTTGATGTATAACTTTTCTCTGTCCTCACACACAACACATAACATTATTTGATGTATAACTTCTCTATGTCCTCACACACACATAACATTATTTCTTATATCTTTACGATTTGTTATTTGATGTATAACTTCTCTATGTCCTCACACACACATAACATTATTTCTTATATCTTTACGATTTGTTATTTGATGTATAACTTCTCTATGTCCTCACACACACATATAACATTATTTCTTATATCTTTACGATTTGTTATTTGATGTATAACTTTTCTATGTCCTCACACACACACACATATAACATTATTTCTTATATCTTTACGATTTGTTATTTGATGTATAACTTTCTATGTCCTCACACACACACACACAATATAACATTATTTCTTATATCTTTACGATTTGTTATTTGATGTATAACTTTTCTATGTCCTCACACACACACACATATAACATTATTTCTTATATCTTTACGATTTGTTATTTGATGTATAACTTTCTATGTCCTCACACACACACAACACATATAATATTTCTTATATCTTTACGATTTGTTATTTGATGTATAACTTTTCTATGTCCTCACACACACACACACACATATAACATTATTTCTTATATCTTTACGATTTGTTATTTGATGTATAACTTTCTATGTCTCACACACACACACACATATAACATTATTTCTTATATCTTTACGATTTGTTATTTGATGTATAACTTCTCTATGTCTCACACACACAACACATAACATTTTTCTTATATCTTTACGATTTGTTATTTGATGTATAACTTCTCTATGTCCTCACACACACATAACATTATTTCTTATATCTTTACGATTTGTTATTTGATGTATAACTTCTCTATGTCCTCACACACACAAACATTATTTTTATATCTTTACGATTTGTTATTTGATGTATAACTTCTCTATGTCCTCACACACACATAACATTATTTCTTATATCTTTACGATTTGTTATTTGATGTATAACTTCTCTATGTCCTCACACACACACATAACATTATTTCTTATATCTTTACGATTTGTTATTTGATGTATAACTTCTCTATGTCCTCACACACACATAACATTATTTCTTATATCTTTACGATTTGTTATTTGATGTATAACTTCTCTATGTCCTCACACACATAACATTATTTCTTATATCTTTACGATTTGTTATTTGATGTATAACTTTTCTATGTCCTCACACACACACACACACACATATAACATTATTTCTTATATCTTTACGATTTGTTATTTGATGTATAACTTTTCTATGTCCTCACACACACACACACATATAACATTATTTCTTATATCTTTACGATTTGTTATTTGATGTATAACTTCTCTATGTCCTCACACACACACACACATATAACATTATTTCTTATATCTTTACGATTTGTTATTTGATGTATAACTTCTCTATGTCTTCACACACATATAACATTTTTTCTTATATCTTTACGATTTGTTATTTGATGTATAACTTCTCTATGTCCTCACACACATATAACATTATTTCTTATATCTTTACGATTTGTTATTTGATGTATAACTTCTCTGTCATCACACACACATATAACATTATTTCTTATATCTTTACGATTTGTTATTTGATGTATAACTTCTCTATGTCTTCACACACATATAACATTTTTTCTTAAATCTTTACGATTTGTTATTTGATGTATAACTTCTCTATGTCCTCACACACACATATAACATTATTTCTTATATCTTTACGATTTGTTATTTGATGTATAACTTCTCTATGTCCTCACACACACAAATAACATTATTTCTTATATCTTTACGATTTGTTATTTGATGTATAACTTCTCTATGTCCTCACACACATATAACATTATTTCTTATATCTTTACGATTTGTTATTTGATGTATAACTTCTCTGTCATCACACACAATAACATTATTTCTTATATCTTTACGATTTGTTATTTGATGTATAACTTCTCTATGTCTTCACACACATATAACATTTTTTCTTATATCTTTACGATTTGTTATTTGATGTATAACTTCTCTATGTCCTCACACACATATAACATTATTTCTTATATCTTTACGATTTGTTATTTGATGTATAACTTCTCTATGTCCTCACACACATAACATTATTTCTTATATCTTTACGATTTGTTATTTGATGTATAACTTCTCTATGTCCTCACACACACACATAACATTATTTCTTATATCTTTACGATTTGTTATTTGATGCATAACTTCTCTATGTCCTCACACACACACACACACACACATATAACATTATTTCTTATATCTTTACGATTTGTTATTTGATGTATAACTTTTCTATGTCCTCACACACACACACACACATATAACATTATTTCTTATATCTTTACGATTTGTTATTTGATGTATAACTTCTCTATGTCCTCACACACACACACACATATAACATTATTTCTTATATCTTTACGATTTGTTATTTGATGTATAACTTCTCTATGTCCTCACACACACATATAACATTATTTCTTATATCTTTACGATTTGTTATTTGATGTATAACTTCTCTATGTCCTCACACACACACACATATAACATTATTTCTTATATCTTTACGATTTGTTATTTGATGTATAACTTCTCTATGTCTTCACACACATATAACATTTTTTCTTATATCTTTACGATTTGTTATTTGATGTATAACTTCTCTATGTCCTCACACACACATATAACATTATTTCTTATATCTTTACGATTTGTTATTTGATGTATAACTTCTCTATGTCCTCACACACACATAACATTATTTCTTATATCTTTACGATTTGTTATTTGATGTATAACTTCTCTATGTCCTCACACACACACACACACACATAACATTATTTCTTATATCTTTACGATTTGTTATTTGATGTATAACTTCTCTATGTCCTCACACACACACACACAACATAACATTATTTCTTATATCTTTACGATTTGTTATTTGATGTATAACTTCTCTATGTCCTCACACACACACACACACATATAACATTATTTCTTATATCTTTACGATTTGTTATTTGATGTATAACTTCTCTATGTCCTCACACACACACACACACACATATAACATTATTTCTTATATCTTTACGATTTGTTATTTAATGTATAACTTCTCTATGTCCTCACACACACATAACATTATTTCTTATATCTTTACGATTTGTTATTTAATGTATAACTTCTCTATGTCCTCACACACACATATAACATTATTTCTTATATCTTTACGATTTGTTATTTGATGTATAACTTCTCTATGTCCTCACACACACACACACATATAACATTATTTCTTATATCTTTACGATTTGTTATTTGATGTATAACTTCTCTATGTCCTCACACACATATAACATTTTTTCTTATATCTTTACGATTTGTTATTTGATGTATAACTTCTCTATGTCCTCACACACATATAACATTTTTTCTTATATCTTTACGATTTGTTATTTGATGTATAACTTTTCTATGTCCTCACACACACACACACACACATATAACATTATTTCTTATATCTTTACGATTTGTTATTTGATGTATAACTTCTCTATGTCCTCACACACACATATAACATTATTTCTTATATCTTTACGATTTGTTATTTGATGTATAACTTCTCTATGTCCTCACACACATATAACATTATTTCTTATATCTTTACGATTTGTTATTTGATGTATAACTTCTCTATGTCCTCACACACACACACACATATAACATTATTTCTTATATCTTTACGATTTGTTATTTAATGTATAACTTCTCTATGTCCTCACACACACATAACATTATTTGATGTATAACTCTCTATGTCCTCACACACACATATAACATTATTTCTTATATCTTTACGATTTGTTATTTGATGTATAACTTCTCTATGTCCTCACACACACACACACATATAACATTATTTCTTATATCTTTACGATTTGTTATTTGATGTATAACTTCTCTATGTCCTCACACACACACACACATATAACATTATTTCTTATATCTTTACGATTTGTTATTTGATGTATAACTTCTCTATGTCCTCACACACATATAACATTATTTCTTATATCTTTACGATTTGTTATTTGATGTATAACTTCTCTATGTCCTCACACACATAACATAACATTATTTCTTATATCTTTACGATTTGTTATTTGATGTATAACTTCTCTATGTCCTCACACACACACACACACACATATAACATTATTTCTTATATCTTTACGATTTGTTATTTGATGTATAACTTCTCTATGTCCTCACACACACATATAACATTATTTCTTATATCTTTACGATTTGTTATTTGATGCATAACTTCTCTATGTCCTCACACACATATAACATTATTTCTTATATCTTTACGATTTGTTATTTGATGTATAACTTCTCTATGTCCTCACACACACATATAACATTATTTCTTATATCTTTACGATTTGTTATTTGATGTATATCTTCTCTATGTCCTCACACACACACACACACATATAACATTATTTCTTATATCTTTACGATTTGTTATTTGATGTATAACTTCTCTATGTCTTCACACACATATAACATTTTTTCTTATATCTTTACGATTTGTTATTTGATGTATAACTTCTCTATGTCCTCACACACATAACATAACATTATTTAATATATCTTTACGATTTGTTATTTGATGTATAACTTCTCTATGTCTTCACACACACACACACACATATAACATTATTTCTTATATCTTTACGATTTGTTATTTGATGTATAACTTTTCTATGTCCTCACACACATGTAACATTATTTCTTATATCTTTACGATTTGTTATTTGATGTATAACTTCTCTATGTCCTCACACACACACACACATATAACATTATTTCTTATATCTTTACGATTTGTTATTTGATGTATAACTTCTCTATGTCCTCACACACACATAACATTATTTCTTATATCTTTACGATTTGTTATTTGATGTATAACTTCTCTATGTCTCTCACACATAACATTATTTCTTATATCTTTACGATTTGTTATTTGATGTATAACTTCTCTATGTCCTCACACACACATATAACATTATTTCTTATATCTTTACGATTTGTTATTTGATGTATAACTTCTCTATGTCCTCACACACACACACACATATAACATTATTTCTTATATCTTTACGATTTGTTATTTGATGTATAACTTCTCTATGTCCTCACACACACATATAACATTATTTCTTATATCTTTACGATTTGTTATTTGATGTATAACTTCTCTATGTCCTCACACACAATATAACATTATTTCTTATATCTTTACGATTTGTTATTTGATGTATAACTTCTCTGTCATCACACACACATAACATTATTTCTTATATCTTTACGATTTGTTATTTGATGTATAACTTCTCTATGTCCTCACACACACATAACATTATTTCTTATATCTTTACGATTTGTTATTTGATGTATAACTTCTCTATGTCCTCACACACACATAACATTATTTCATATATCTTTATGATTTGTTATTTGATGTATAACTTCTCTATGTCCTCACACACACACACACACACACACATAACATTATTTCATATATCTTTATGATTTGTTATTTGATGTATAACTTCTCTATGTCCTCACACACACATAACATTATTTCATATATCTTTATGATTTGTTATTTGATGTATAACTTCTCTATGTCCTCACACACACATAACATTATTTCATATATCTTTATGATTTGTTATTTGGCGTAATAGGAAACTATTCAACAGCTTCTCTCTTCATAGTCTTGACGCCAGTGCGTTGCCAGGACCACAATGTAAGCAAAGAATAATAACACTACCACCTACAAGACATGTCGTAAGAGGCGTCTAAGGTGGGACCAGGGAAAAACCCTATTAAACAAAAAGCATCGCATAAATCGGATGTGCTGACCTACATGTAGGCGCATAACTGGCAGAACGTACAATCGATCTTAGTCTCAGATCACATACAAATCACAAAGAGTGGTTTAATAAGTGGTCGATATGGTTTCTCTCATCTTATTGATATATTTACATGTACTTTCTAGTAGCAGCTTCAATCATTTTTAGTGTTTCGTTTTAGCAACTATATTCGCAATAGCCCTATAAAAATAAAGTTGTAGTTGTATTGAAACTGTAATTTTTCCAAGTGAGTGGCTGCCAATTTCCCCTGGGAAATTCTTTGTTTGTAGAATTTTTAAATCCCTTGATTGAAATCGTTGAAAAATAAGATTAAAGATTAGTTCGGTAAATTGTTCTGAATAAATGAACATCTAGAAGACAGATCCTACAAGATGTTCATGCTGACCCTTTAAGATAGATGTGACAGTTTAGGAGGTCGATCGATATAAGGTATTCCAGAATTAAACAGGATCAATGGAAAAACGATATGTTCATTTATTGAGGATTTATCCCTTCTTTTTAAAATCATTTATTGTCTATAACTTACCAATTTAATCATTTATTGAGTGTCTCTAACTTACCAATTTAATCATTTATTGAGTGTCTCTAACTTACCAATTTAATCATTTATTGAGTGTCTCTAACTTACCAATTTAATCATTTATTGAGTGTCTCTAACTTACCAATTTAATCATTTATCGAGTAGTCTATAATTGTTTATTTTAATCATTTATTGAGGAGTCTATAATTGTTTATTTTAATCATTTATTGAGGAGTCTATAATTGTTTATTTTAATCATTTATTGAGGAGTCTATAATTGTTTATTTTAATCATTTATTGAGGAGTCTATAATTGTTTATTTTAATTATTTATTGAGGAGTCTATAATTGTTTATTTTAATTATTTATTGAGGAGTCTATAATTGTTTATTTTAATTATTTATTGAGGAGTCTATAATTGTTTATTTTAATTATTTATTGAGGAGTCTATAATTGTTTATTTTAATCATTTATTGAGGAGTCTATAATTGTTTATTTTAATTATTTATTGAGGAGTCTATAATTGTTTATTTTAATTATTTATTGAGGAGTCTATAATTGTTTATTTTAATTATTTATTGAGGAGTCTATAATTGTTTATTTTAATTATTTATTGAATGAATTGAAAATCGTGACATATCCTTTGTGACTCAACCGTCAACAACTGTAAACGAGTCGTTGCTTTTCTAGGCACTATTTATACGTTCAGTAGTTTGTCATTGCTTTCTGAACGGTGAGGACAATTTTATCGTTCCTAAAAATCCAAGGGAACTAATTTTCTTCTAAAGTTGACCACCGCGGAGTTTGAACCAGGTACGGGTGGGTTGTGATCGAGCTCACCACCCCTTAAGCTACAGACGCACACGATCATTTATTGAGGATCTATAATTTTCTATTGTAATCTTTTAATTAAACAACTAAAAACACTATGGACTGGAACTGATAGGAAAACAAAGGTCAGAATACTAAGAGCATGCATATTCCCAGTGGCAACATATATGTGTGAAGCTTGGACATTCAACAAGGCAGTGGTAAAACATATATATACTTTTGAATATAAGTATTACAGAAGAGTCCTCCGTATATCACGGACAGACAAGAGAAGAAATATATATATATATATATATATATATATATCCATCAAGAACTTAAAATCAAACTGGCTGATGGTACAAATAAGGAAGAGAAAATTAAAGTTTTGTGGACGTATATAGACACACAACGGGTTGGAGGAGAAAATTATGGAAGGAGGCATCCCGACAAAGACGAGAGGAAGATCACGGAGAAGATGGATTCAGAATGCAACCTAATGTTTGAGCATGATCGCTGCAGAAGCAGGACATATGGTCTATGAGAGAGAGAGAACAATTCCGAAGGACTGTTGGGGTAACAAAATTCTGCTCAGGACATACTATTTGATAATGATGAATCATTTATTATTTTTTTCTGGAGGATTAATCAAGATAATGTTGTAGGGATGATGTTCTCTTTGGGTCGATCATGCTTGATGGTAAATTTCACCACTACTGGACAATTCACAACATAGTTGTAGATGAAATAACTATAGAGAATTCTGTTTAGGTAGTTGGATGGTATTTCTTTATTGATGGTTATTACATGATAGACCAAGATCAACAATACCTCCATCCACGGTTAATGTTTATGTTCGTCTCTCTATGTTGTCACTACGTCGCTAAGCAGTACTAACAAATCTACGTCAACTAGTTTCACTACGTCAATGTCTCGTTCTAGTGTTGCTATCTGCTTATAGTGGGCAGTTTTGGTGTGCAAACACTAAGTCTCTACTTATCTCCCTTTACAAGCCTATCTCTATCTAAACTACCTGTCTAGTCTGTTGGCTACTACCTGGGGTTGGGGAACGGTTGTGCCCGATCCTGGCAGACTACTACAATAAATCATTCAAAAAAGGAATATATTCTAAAATAATGCTTGAGAACTATTGCTCTAGAATAAGAATCGGGATGTTTCTTTTCTGACATTATTCTACAAATATTTGTCCAAAATGAAATTACTCCAAGACTTCTAAATAAACACAAACAAGATAAATAAAATAATAAAACAACGGTCATAAAAACATAAGAACTCTTTGATCATGATGTGTTTTTTTTTAAAATTACAAACAAATTGGATACTGGCTTCTATTTAGAACCTATTTTTGTAATTTATTTTCTAGTTTAATAAGATAGAAAATTGTTGTTCAAAAAGAAATATTGTTGAAAAAGAGAAACATTGTTATCGCTTCTACGTGTGCAATTACAGAAAGTGTTTGGAGTTTTATGAAATAAAAAACAAGAACAGAAAGGATGATATCTTGCAACTGATTTTTTGATGCCACAAATAATAATATCTTCACAACCTTTCAAAAACTCTCTTAATTTTGGAGACGATCGTTTCTTTTTTTATTCCACTTTTTTCCCCGCAATAGATGAGCGTTAATACCACTGCTGAAATCTGCTCAATTGATAAGCATTAGTAACTAGATTTGAGTGAATTATCTTGTTCAAAGATGTCACCTAAATATATGAAATGTATAATCTAAGTGAGGTGGCGTCTGTGACCTAGGGGATAGTGACTCGGTCTATTAACCCCGACATTCTTAGTTCGAAACACGCTGCGGACAATTTGGTTGCAAATTGTTTCGCGTGGATTTTAACAAAGGACGATGGCACCACCAGTTCAGAAAGCAATGGCAAGCTACTGAACGTAATAATGCCTAGAAAAATCACAAACAACGTTACAAAGCTGAGGTTAATTCGCAAAGTCCTGTAAAGGATATGCAATTAACTTTGAATCTAAGTGAAGATTCTCATAGTATGTATAACTATATGTTTTTAACATGGATCTCTGTGACGTAGAGGTTAGGTACTGGTCTCTCGTGCCTAAGGTACCAGGTTTGCTCCTCATGGAGCCATCTGGATATTTTCCAGAAATCCCTGATCTCAGCGTAGGTGAGATCAAGTTCCTAGTACTATCAGAGACGGACGATGAAACGTTAATGACGTGTTCAATTTGCGGAGTAAAAGAACCCCTAGCAGTTCCAAATCGAGAAGAGCAGGCTGGAATGCCGCTGCCCGTGAAAAAGTCATTAGAAAAGATTTGAAAAAATATTCTTACAAAAATATTTTCACCATCTTCAAAATGGACACTCGCCGGTGCTACGGAATTCGTGCACTGCAGCAGACATCTTCCTAGGTAAGTAAGAGATCGGAGCACGTATCCATTTTCGTTATAGCATCCCATGATAATTCGGAGATCCATCAGTTGCCCAAGAAGACTACGTCTGTTTAGGGCTGCTGCTTTTACTCTGTAAAGGTAGCGAGTAGCGTTCCCTTGCAGACTTCGCTCAAGCATTTCTCTATTGAAACTCAACTGTGTCTTAAAGTGTCTAGTGATACTCGACTGTGTCTTAAAGTGTCTAGTGACACTCGGCTGTGTCTCAATGTGTCTAGTGACACTAAACTGTGTCTCAATGTGTCTAGTAACACTCGACTGTGTCTTAAAGTATCTAGTAACACTCGACTGTGTCTTAAAGTATCTAGTGACACTCGACAGTGTCTTAAAGTGTCTAGTGACACTCGGCTGTGTCTCAATGTGTCTAGTGACGCTAAACTGTGTCTCAATGTGTCTAGTAACACTCAGCTGTGTCTCAATGTGTCTAGTAACCCTCGACTGTGTCTTAAAGTATCTAGTGACACTCGACTGTGTCGCAATGTGTCTAGTGACACTCGGCGGTGTTTTAAAGTGTCTCGTGACACTCAACTGTCTCTTAAAGTGTCTAAAAGCGAAAGATTGACTTCATTGTACAGTGTTTCCAAATTGGCTTCGTCCCTCTCTGCAGAAATGGCAAGCCACATGCCAAGAATGTTGTACAAAGCACGAGCTCCATAGCTTCAGCAAGAATTCTAGGGTTCTTCGGGAAAAAATACATATAGGAACGGAACAACGTAATCCAGATTCGAACCCACAGCTTTTAGACCGTAAAACAAACATCTTAGCCA
The DNA here is from genome assembly GCA_020796225.1 of Arion vulgaris. Taxonomy (NCBI): domain Eukaryota; kingdom Metazoa; phylum Mollusca; class Gastropoda; order Stylommatophora; family Arionidae; genus Arion; species Arion vulgaris. The sequence goes on along the minus strand of CM036756.1, from coordinate 74,557,478 downwards.
CTTCGCCACAGACTTCCATGTCTCACGCAAAGAATGCCCAACAGTGGCTTCCGATAACATACGGCCGGCGGGCTCAGGCAAATATGTTAGGAAATAAGTCCACAATTGCCAGGTGATCCTCGCATTTTACTGATGTTGGTTACAAACAAATTTATGTTAAACACAATACAACATGCTAAATCAAGGTTATATTATGTAACAAATGAAGTGTAAAGCTAAGGAATATCAATATTAATCACATTTTTCATTAATAAATAACAATGCACGAATAGAATTGAGTAAAATTGGGGGAAAAAGTACAGTTCTCTATCAAATATATACAAAAACCAGTCCTCATTGAACAGGAATTTTCGATTTCCCGCCTGAGCTAGTTGGTCTTATATTGCCGGGGACCACAGCACAATCTACCATCCTTTTCTCCTTCTGATCTGAGTCATCATGGGTTCCCGCCATCTTCTTATCTACATGTCTGTGTTTGTTACTCTGTTACATTTTATATACATAACTAACATAAATATGCTATTAAGTTGTGATTGCATAGTTAAATAACACGAAGATAACACGAAGATAACATCATGAATCTCCAAGTATTTGATACACATCAAGAAAATAACTTCGCTATTAAATTCTGATTGTACACTTTTTCATGTTCACAATTATTATCTTTGTGATTCTGCAAGATCAGCAACTAGATATTTGAAACAACTTATCAGACAAGTTGAGTCGATATTTATGGATACCAGCGTCATGAGTTGCGTCAATAGAAATGTCGATTTCAGTTTCTGACAGCAGTTAAAACGTTATTTAAAATATACCATTTAAGCGGAAGATTACTTGGGTGTTTGTGATATAACTTATGACAAGTTCGGATAATCGGATGGTATCTCTCTTATACTTCTATATGCGTCTATTTGCAAAGGTTGCAAAGTTCGTCATCAGCTTCAACTTGAGAATTGACCGAGCGTATTCGTCATCAGTGTCACCAAGGCCGCGCGTAATCAATTTACCTTTCTCAGAATACGGAATCGTTCAAGTCAGCACTACACGGTTCTAAAGCGCACTTTATTCTGCAATGTTTCACACAATTTTTGTTTTCTAAACCTAAAAAAAATCTCTAAAAATAAACGATGGCCTATTGGGTCAAAACCAGATTGCGTCACTTGCTTACTGTACCTTGCAAAAATAAACTATCAAAATAGTCGTGAAACTGATTGAAATGATAATCACACACACAAAATAGTCGTGAAACTGATTGAAATGATAATCGTGGCATACCCTTTACAGGACGTCGCTGTTAACCAGACTATACGAGTTGTTGATTTTCTAGGCACCACTTGCACGTTCAGTAGTTTGCCATTGCTTTCTGAACAGGGAGGTTTATTTTTGCCATTAATAAAATTTCACGCGAAACACATTTGCTTCCAAACTGATTGCCGCTGTGTTTGAACCTGGTACTCTTGGGTTGTGATCAAGCTGACTACCGCTAAGCCACCGGTGTGATGCTGACCACATCACCCATCGTGTGCCGATGGTCAACGAAAAATACAGGCCTAACACTGTATTGACCTATATACCACGAGGTATGAAAGGGTTCCTTTTACCGCTAAGCCACAGAAGCCATATAGAACTGATTTACTGCTAATAATAGAGAAGTTACTTTTAATCTATGATAGTGAAAGTCTGAGAAGGCACAGCTATTTCTGCAAGTCAACGAATCTCTGAGATTAAAGGAGTGAGGTGGACCCGCGTCATGCTTGTGAACTATTCAGAAAAAGATGACTACTATTCTTTAACTAGAACATGACAGTAACAGAAGAAAGAGGGACAGTACAACTAATGAAGCTGTCCATCTAAGGGTTAACAATGTAACATGCTATTACAGCTTTTAATGACGAATGTTTATGTGTTTAACATCTGGAAATGAACGTAGATAGCTAACAATGCGTAGTACATATGACCCTGACTGGAGTATAGTGTAGTCTATAAGACTGACTGGGTCCTCCTGCCCAGCGTGTTCGTAATCGTTGGATGACGGGTGACAAGCTCCCTGTGAGTGCGGGTTCAATTCCGCGGACTGGCAAAAAAGCTACAGATTCTCCAGATTTACGGTGTTCGAGGCACCGAACCGAAGAGCTGAAAGCTCAAATGCTTCTGGATCAGGAAAAAAAAACTGACTGGAATGCAGTCAGGTCAAACTATTTAAAAAAGATAGCTAATTCTGAAAGAAAGCTACAAAACAAATTATTAAGAAGGAGAGGATCATATTTGTAAAAAATTACCTGAGACTATAGCTTAACGTCATTTATCCATCTCTTTACCACATATACCCTCCGCTACCAACTAATGTTAAAAAATGGACAGTACTAACACAATTGTCTATAGATGGACACCCGTTATGACTATATTAATTACTATTTCTTTACTGTCTATATAAGATTATTATCCTGCGACATTAGTTAATCTTGGCAAGATTAGACAGAATGTGTGTGGGAGATAAAGACTGATTTTTAGGAGATAACAAATCCTTTTTTAAAATAAGGTTCTCAAGGCTAAGGATTAACTTCCTTGTACCAGGTTCCTTGTATGGCTTCATCCTCTCGGCAGAACTGGTACGCTACCTGCCAATAGGGCTACACAAAGCACGAACTCCGTAGCTTTAAAAACAATCCTAGCAATCTACGAGACAAAATGCACATGTGACTTGGTCCTAACCACTTCGCCATAAGAACCCCATAAATTATTTTTTTAATCTGAAGGAAAATAACAACTGGAAGATTAGTTCAATTGGATTTATCTGAATCAGAAGCGCCAGTAGTGGTGTTCACTATGTTTCAGCTAGAAGTATGGACGGTAGAGCACGTACACAGACGCGCTATAACAATTCAGAGCTTTTTTCCGGACTCAAAATGTCCAGGTACACATTACGTTGGATAGAAGATGAAATAGATCACGTCTAAACTATAGCCCTGACGATGATTACATTATGGATACTATCACTGTGCTACATCTACTGATAGTATGAAGGAAGAGACAGTAAGTAATGAGAACATAAGAAGAAAGAAAGGTATAAAATAATGAGAACAGAAGAAAAAAGAAATGTATAAAATAATGAGAACAGAAGAAGAAAGAAAGGTATAAAATTATGAGAACAGAAGAAAGAAAGGTATAAAATAATGAGAACAGAAGAAAGAAAGGTATAAAATAATGAGAACACAGGAAGAAAGAAAGGTATAAAATAATGAGAACAGAAGAAGAAAGAAAGGTATAAAATATGAGAACAGAAGAAAGAAATGTATAAAATAATGAGAACACAGGAAGAAAGAAAGGTTAAAATAATGAGAACACAGGAAGAAGAAAGGTATAAAATAATGAGAACAAAGAAGAAGAAAGAAAGAGTATAAAATAATGAGAACAGAGAAGAAAGAAAGATAGTAAAATATATGAGAACGAAGAAAAGAGAGAAAAGAAAGTATAAAATAATGAGAACACAGGAAGAAAGAAAGGTATAAAATAATGAGAACAGAAGAGAGAAAGGTAAAAAATTTATGAGAACATGAAGAAAGAAAGTATAAAATATGAGAACAAGAAGAAAGAAGGTATAAAATAATGAGAACAAGAAGAAGAAAGTATAAAATTATGAGAACTGAAGAAGAGAGAAAGATATAAAATAGAGAACAGTAGAAAAGAGAGAAAGATATAAAATTATGAGAACTGAAGAAGAGAGAAAGATATAAAATTATGAGAACAGTAGAAAGAGAGAAAGATATAAAATTATGAGAACAGAAGAAAGAGAGAAAGATATAAAATTATGAGAACTGAAGAAAGAAAGAAAGATATAAAATTATGAGAACTGAAGAAAGAGAGAAAGATATAAAATTATGAGAACTGAAGAAAGAGAGAAAGATATAAAATTATGAGAACAATAGAAAGAGAGAAAGATATAAAATTATGAGAACTGAAGAAAGAGAGAAAGATATAAAATTATGAGAACTGAAGAAAGAGAGAAAGATATAAAATTATGAGAACTGAAGAAAGAGAGAAAGATATAAAATTATGAGAACTGAAGAAAGAGAGAAAGATATAAAATTATGAGAACTGAAGAAAGAGAGAAAGATATAAAATTATGAGAACTGAAGAAAGAGAGAAAGATATAAAATTATGAGAACTGAAGAAAGAGAGAAAGATATAAAATTATGAGAACTGAAGAAAGAAAGAAAGATATAAAATTATGAGAACTGAAGAAGAGAAAGTATAAAATTATGAGAACTGAAGAAAGAGAAAGATATAAAATTATGAGAACTGAAGAAAGAAGAAAGATATAAAATTATGAGAACTGAAGAAAGAAGAAAGAAAGATATAAAATTATGAGAACTGAAGAAAGAAAGAAAGATATAAAATTATGAGAACTGAAGAAAGAAAGAAAGATATAAAATTATGAGAACTGAAGAAAGAAAGAAAGATATAAAATTATGAGAACTGAAGAAAGAAAGAAAGATATAAAATTATGAGAACTGAAGAAAGAGAGAAAGATATAAAATTATGAGAACTGAAGAAAGAAGAAAGATATAAAATTATGAGAACTGAAGAAAGAAGAGAAGATATAAAATTATGAGAACAGAAGTAGAAGAAGAAAAGATATAAAATTATGAGAACTGAAGAAAGAGAGAAAGATATAAAATTATGAGAACTGAAGAAAGAGAGAAAGATATAAAATTATGAGAACAGAAGAAAGAGAGAAAGATATAAAATTATGAGAACTGAAGAAAGAGAGAAAGATATAAAATTATGAGAACAGTAGAAAGAGAGAAAGATATAAAATTATGAGAACAGAGAAAGAGAAAGATATAAAATTATGAGAACAGAAGAAGAAAGAAAGATATAAAATTATGAGAACAATAGAAAGAGAAAAGATATAAAATTATGAGAACTGAAAAGAGAGAAAGATATAAAATTATGAGAACTGAAGAAGAAGGAGAGAAGAAGATATAAAATTATGAGAACAGAAGAAAGAGAGAAAGATATAAAATTATGAGAACTGAAGAAAGAGAGAAAGATATAAAATTATGAGAACTGAAGAAAGAGAGAAAGATATAAAATTATGAGAACTGAAAAAAGAGAGAAAGATATAAAATTATGAGAACTGAAAGAAAAGAGAAAGAAAGAAAGATATAAAATTATGAGAACTGAAGAAAGAGAGAAAGATATAAAATTATGAGAACTGAAGAAAGAAGAAAGATATAAAATTATGAGAACTGAAGAAAGAAGAAAGGATATAAAATTATGAGAACTGAAGAAAGAGAGAAAGATATAAAATTATGAGAACTGAAGAAAGAGAGAAAGATATAAAATTATGAGAACTGAAGAAAGAAAGAAAGAAAGATATAAAATTATGAGAACTGAAGAAAGAAAGAAAGATATAAAATTATGAGAACTGAAGAAAGAAAGAAAGATATAAAATTATGAGAACTGAAGAAAGAGAGAAAGATATAAAATTATGAGAACTGAAGAAAAAGAGAAAGATATAAAATTATGAGAACAGAAGAAAGAGAGAAAGATATAAAATTATGAGAACTGAAGAAAGAAAGAAAGATATAAAATTATGAGAACTAGAAGAAGAAAGATATAAAATTATGAGAACTAGAAAGAGAGAAGATATAAAATTATGAGAACGAAGAAGAAAGAAAGATATAAAATTATGAGAACTAAGAAAGAGAAAGATATAAAATTATGAGAACAGAAGAAAGAGAGAAAGATATAAAATTATGAGAACTGAAGAAAGAGAGAAAGATATAAAATTATGAGAACAGTAGAAGAGAGAAAGATATAAAATTATGAGAACAGTAGAAAGAGAGAAAGATATAAAATTATGAGAACAGAAGAAGAAAGAAAGATATAAAATTATGAGAACAATAGAAAGAGAGAAAGATATAAAATTATGAGAACTGAAGAAAGAGAGAATTAACATATTCTTCTTCTTCTTCGAACGTCCGTATCGATTACTTGTTAACCACTCTTTACCATTTGTATGCGATCTGAGCTTAAGAGCGATTGCACATTGTGCCAATTATACGCCTACAAGTAGGTCAGCACATCCGATTTCTGCGACGCTTTTTATTTACTAGAATAGCTTCACTACCTCAGTCGCTCCTTACGACATGTCTTGTAGGTCGCAGTGTTACTACTCTTTGCTCCCCATGGAGCCCCGTAATACACGGGTGGAATTACCATGTGAGCAATGTTCTAGAAAGTATATTCGCATTCAAATATAAACAGTTAGGACACCTCATGATAATAGTTGATTTGCCTGCATTGACAAATAATCGTATAAATGAAAGTGCGTTTGTATGTTTCAGATTGCAATAAAACACTGATTTCTAAGACAAGTTCAACAAACGATTTTACTTGATTAAAAGCTCACGCTATTCACAAATACTGATTTTTACCATGTGCAAAGAGCGAGTTCTAAAATGGCCACAATTCTGTGAGTATATTTTTACCATGTGGCTTCGTGACAACGTCTCAAGTTAAAAAAGTTTCTTCGTGAATACAATTTTCAACTTTACCTGCTTCTGGCGTGGAGTCAGATACAAGTGACAAATTTTTATTTGTTAGCGTAACAAACATCATAAATAACATCCTAATCTAATTAACGTCATCATAAATTATTTCTCACTTTAAGGTGGGAACTCTGGTCTGGAAACTTTTTCGTTGCTTTCATATTAATGTAGAATTTGTATTACAATTTTGAGATATTATGACTTAAAAGAGTAGAAAAAGTTTAGTTTTCAAAATATGTCAACGCGTTGCCATGGAAACAATAAAAAATGGCAGTCAAGCACAACATTTCATATCCCTAAGGCTCTGAATCTAATGAATATAAATGAATTTTGTTTTTACTCCAAGGTGAGCAATTGTAATATCTAAACTTCTACACATGATTTTTAGGATATAGAATAATGATTAGAATAATTTATCACATAATAAATGCACGTTGCACTATATTTTTGATGGGCCTCGGCCCCACTAGCACTTAATGACGAGCCGCCACTGGGTAGAGTCTTTATTACTTATCGTACGAGCTTTGCTTCTAATATTCTTTCTTGCGAACGCTCCATTTCGACCACTTATTAAACCACTATTTGGGGTTCGTATGTGATCTGAGCCAAAGAGCGAATTATGCGTTGTGCCAAGTTATACACCTAAGGTGACTAGGCCAGCACATCCGACGTATTGCCAGCATTTTATTTTCTAGGGTATCCTGAACTAGAGCGATCTTTCTGACTATATGAGGTTGTTCCGGATTAGGAACACTCTCAGTCATTGGAGACACATGTGCTTGTCACGCAAACGATCATTTTTTGGCTTTTTAATTGGCCTTTACATGTTCTGAGCCATAGTGTTTGGACGTCATCTTGCTCTTTGTAGGATGATCGTGGCGATCCGAGAAGAAGTATCGCCCTTAGCCAATTCTTGGGTTTTTACCAGTCAAGCCTTTGCATTATCGGCCTTACTTTCAATCCACGGTGAGTTTGTTCCTGAGTAGGAGTATTTCCAGCCGTTTCGCAGCGTGTCGGCACTTGGAAATTTGCAATGTCTACTCTGCATTTTCCCTGTCCCCGGAAAACACTAGACTGGAGCTGCACACATATATTCTAGAGGGTCGTTTCAATCGGCGCTAGCAACGCAGCTGATATTTTGCGCTCGCCAACATCACCCACCATAGTTCTTCCGGGGATGTTAGTTGTTAATGCAAGAGTACCTTGCCCTGTTGGCCCAGGGAGGGCAGTTTTGTTAGGCAATAAAACGCAACTCTAGTATCTGCGCTTGGCCAACCTTACCCAGTAAATGTATCTGCGCTAGGTCTTTGCTACGGAGTTTGCCGCAATCTTCCCATGTGTCGACACGATACGTTAACACTTGCCGAGACTTTTGATTCGTTATGCATCGTTCTCATTGATTCTTGCCACACAGCTAGCAATTTTGGTGCTGCCATTTTCGCCAAGAGGTTGGCAATCGTTCCCAGACGACTCGTACGCTGTTATTTCTTAAGTGTCAGCAACTATTTCGGTAACTTTTCATCGGACTTCGGCCAGGAGAAGCGTGCATTTTGTTCAGGGTTTTTGAACCTGCATTACTTTTCCGTACTTGCACTACTACCACTAACTGTAGCTTTCCCTCGATCCCTACCCTCTTAGCCAGACAGGATCCACTGTCTGTTTCTAGGGTCACCGCGTGGAGGTGGGGTAGGATCTTGAATAGTACCAGCTCACTAAACCTGACGCGACGTTGTCCCTCGAACTGCGCCTTTGATCCCTTTCAATATTCTAATCAAGAAAACGATCTAACAAATGATATGATACATTTTGTAAAACAATGAATTTATTCACAACGTTTAAAAAACGATTCAACTACAAGTATAGCATATGTACATCGACTAATTTTGTAATAAAAGAAAACGCCCTAGTTGAACGTTTTGTAATTCACACCTGGCAACAGCAGTGTTGGTATAATATATTGTATTAGTGAATCCTGACTCAACGCTCTTAGGGAGACACGTACACATATGATTAGTCACTGTTATTGTGATACTCACATGGTAAGTGGAAGGCGTGGTTTAAAAGGGAATATTGATGTGTACCTGTGAAATGTTAGATAAACTACAGTTGAGTCATTTTATGTTTGAATAACGTTATATCTGAAGGTTTCTGAGGCTAAGTGGCTAAGTGGCTAAGTGGCTAAGTGGCTAAGTGGCTAAGTGGCTAAGGGCTAAGTGGCTAAGTGGCTAAGTGGCTAATGGGATGGCTAAGTGGCTAAGTGGCTAAGTGGCTAAGTGGCTAAGTGGCTAAGTGGCTAAGTGGCAAAGTGGCAAGTGGCTAAAGTGGCTAAGGGCTAAGTGGCTAAGTGGCTAAGTGGCTAAGTGGCTAAGTGGTTAAGTGGCTAAGTGGCTAAGTGGCTAAGTGGCTAAGAATGCTCCTTGTATTCCAAATGTCGTAGAGTTTTTGAATCCGGGACCCGCATCGTTCTGTTCCCCGACCGATCCGTTCCGACCGCATCGTTCTGTTCCCCGGACCGCATCGTTCTGTTCCCCGGACCGCATCGTTCTGTTCACGAATGCATTTTATTGGATATCTCTATAATTGTTGGCGAAGTGACGGATTTCGTGCTTTGGGCAAAAATGTTGTCAAGTGATCATCTTACCGTTTAAGCGGAGAGGGACCGAGCCATATGGGAAAACCCAGTGCGATAAAGTCAATCTAATCCTACGTTTTTTAGTCCCTCTAAATCAGCTATCTGTTTAAACCGACCATTTTGTCGGATAATTTACTTCTTTACTGTGTATATATATATTCAACTCCTACCCTTATACATTACATAGGACCTGCAAGTAATTTCTCCATACCGTTCTGTCCTGGACTTCTCGCTTAATCCGTCCGTTGGACTTTTGTCAGATATTTGTTGCCTCTCTCAGTAAAGTTTATTTCAGGTTTTCGGAGAGCGTCATTTCGTTTGCGTGTACATATCTATACAACATAACATCAGGAAAGAAGGCGAGAGGAAGACCACGAAAAAGATGGTTAGATAGCATAGCAGAAACCTGTTAAAGGTCAACAATAACAATCACCCAGGCCACCAGAACAGTGCAAGACAAAAACAGAAAACTACAACACTGGGCAACAACCCGGTAGCAGTGTGACGTCAAAAGAAGATGAAGAAGAAGAAGATATATATATATATATATTACATGAAAACGTTTAACTGGAATGTTCTGATTAGCCGAAGACAATTTCAGTCCACACACTCAGTTTGCATAAACCAGATTTCTGCAACATCATCATTCAGTAACTTGTCCTTTCTGGAACTTGGCTTCCGTGACAGCTGCCCTGAAAAACGTTATATTCTGTACAAGATGTCCGGTGTCAGCAGCAGTCATTCTCAGCTCGTCAATGACATCCTGCACCAACGTCCTCTAGGTCTTGCTCTCTTTCTTCTTCCATGCATGGTTCCTTCTAGAATTATCTTCTCCGAGGATTCATGTCCTTTAATGTATCGAAATGTTTATTTTCCTTGTTTTTATGTTCTATAATAACCAACTTTCTTTAATATCAAGCTGTTGCAGAACAGAAGTATTTGTTCAAACTAAACAGATCTGTTTAATCGATAGTTTATGATGACTTATTACTAACAAATAAAACAACACAATACCTAAATATGTGCTACACAAAGTGGGACGGATTAGAGTAATGCATAAATATTCGCCTATCGATTAGGACACAAGAAGGTTGTGAGTTCAAATTCCACACTCGATACTCCAAAAATGAGAAAAGAAATTGGCCTTCCTACCTCCTCTACACTAGAATCTAGAAATGTCAAGTGATAGGCAAGTAATATTGTCAAATCGGAAAAGGCTGCGGGAGTTTTAAGTACTTGATAAAACTGAATATTTATCAAGTATTTTTAACTGAAATACTGGTTAAATTATTCCTACTTCTTCTTCTGCTTCAAACGCTCCACATCGACAACTTGTTAACTACTCTTTGTGATTTCTATATGATCCGAGCCTAAGAGTGATTGTACGTTGTGCCAGTTATGCACCTACAAGTAGGCCAGCATCCGATTTCTGCGACGCTTTTATTTACTAGGTAGCTTCCTAGGCCAATACCTCGGTCGCCTCTTACGGCATGCCTTGTAGTCTATTGTGGTCTATTGTGGTCTATTGTGGTCTATTGGGAAGATATACTGTTAGATCCAGATATTTTTTTTAAATCAATGACGCACGTGTGGTGCCACGGGCCCTCAAGGAAGCAAAGAATAGTACCACTGCGAACTACAAAACATGTCGTAAGGAGGCGACTGAGGTAGTGGCCTAGGAAGCTACCTAGTAAATAAAAAGCATCGTAGAAATCGGATGTGCTGGAGTACTTGTTGGTGCATAAATGGCACAATGTACAATCTCTCTTAGGCTCAGATCACATACAAATCACACAGATGGGTTAACAAGTGGTCGATATGAAGCCTTCGATGAAGAAGAAAAAGAAGAAGAAGAAGAATGGAAGAAGTAAAAACATTATACAAATTGCTCCAAAAAAAAAATCAAATCAGCAGGAAAAATATGGGAAAAATATGGAAAAATATGGAAAAATATGGGAAAAATATGGGAAAAATATGGAAAATGATGAAAATATGGGAAAAATATGGGAAAATATGGGAAAATATGGGAAAAATATGGGAAAAATATGGGAAAAATATGGGAAAATATGGGAAAAATATGGAAAAATATGGAAAAATATGGGAAAAATATGGGAAAAATATGGGAAAAATATGGAAAATATGGGAAAAATATGGGAAAATGGAAATATGGAAAATATGGAAAATGGGAAAATATGGAAAATATGGGAAAATATGGAAAATATGGAAAATAGGTCAGACGAATCTTCCAGACCGCCGGGCCAAACCAGAACAGCAGAAAATTGGCAAACACCACTAATCATATCAATATGGAAATAGGAAACAAGAAGAGTGTACTAACTATATAGAGTCTCACTTACTTAACAGATAAATATATATAAAATAACAGTAAGGAGATTTAGACCAATAACTGTTTGATAAAATATCAGAAGTTGAAATGGAGTTTAGATCAAACAGAAGCTGTATAGATGCAATATTCATATTAAGACAAGTGACAGAGAAAAGTAATTGACATGACAAAGCCTGAGAAAATACGCCTATAATTATAACATGCATTGACGTTAAGTTTCAGTTTGTAATATCTTCATTACACTCCGCTCATGTCCATTTGTACTCTGATATCGTTCACAATATCTCCAACAGCGTCCAGCGGCTAACCGTACCAGTTCGATGTTCATTGATGAGCCTTTTCATACGCATGTTGTGCTGCACTTTTCTGCCCACTCTAATCTTCAATCCCAGCTTTTGCAATCTAGCAGTTGATGTGGATTGGTTTAGATTTGAGATGAAAATCATCTTTGCTGTCACACTCTATTAGGACGTTTAAAATGTCAGCCATATCGACTGACTGACTCACCTGATATGGGGACAGAGTCAGCTCTCTTATTGTCATCGATACGACACGCATCGACCTCGACTGGCTGACTCACCTGATATGGTGACAAGAGTCAGCTCTCTTATTGTTATCGATACGACACGCATCTGGCTGACTCACCTGATATGGTGACAGAGTCAGCTCTCTTATTGCCATCGATACGACACGCATCGACCTCGACTGACTGACTCACCTGATATGGTGACAGTCAGCTCTCTTATTGTCATCGATACGACACGCATCGACCTCGACTGGCTGACTCACCTGATATGGTGACAGTCAGCTCTCTTATTGTCATCGATACGACACGCATCGACCTCGACTGACTGACTCACCTGATATGGTGACAAGAGTCAGCTCTCTTATTGTCATCGATACGACACGCATCGACCTCAGAACGAAGATGAGTGTATATCTGCAAATTGTTGACGCCTGTGGGGATTAGTACATTACATGCGTGCCTTACCAGCCTTCTCCTTTTGGATCATACTCAATAAATCACTCAGAATGCACGCATGCGTATAATTTTGTTGACTCCAGCCAATAGTAGTACCTTAGTCATCGTCAGTACTTCCATAATCATTGCTACTTGTTGTCATACTAAATGCACCATTGGCTTCCTTGACCTTTCTGCCATATGAGCTTGCAGAGAAGGCCAATGCTGACTTTTCGTGGCGAACTACCGATCCATCCGTGCACATCACAGCGTCACATTCATTGAAAAATGAAAATCGTGGCATATCCCAAAGGACGGAGCCATCAACCACAGTAAACAAGTCGTTGATTTTCTAGGCACCACTTATACGTTCAGTAGTTTGCCATTGCTTTCTGAACGGGTGGCGCCATCGTCCTTTGTTAAAATCAACGGAAACGATTTGCAAGCAAACTGTCCGCAGCGTGATTCGAACTCAGAACGTCGGGTTAATAGACCGAGTCACTAACCCCTAGGCACCAGACGCCACCACATTCATTACATTTGTTTAATTAATGATGTCATTGACACTATAGGTAAGAAACAACAAAAAGAAAAGAATATATCAGTTTCGTTATTTGCAGATGACCATTTACTGATATCATAAAAGAAGAATCATCTAGAATCATCTGAGTCGAGTTAACACTCAGAGTAAAGAATATAATATGAAAATAAGCACTTTAAATATAGAAACTACAGCAATAGAAAGGAAGAGAAGCAAGCGTATTCAATCAAATTAAAGAATACAGACATCAAACAAACAAGTGAGTTCAAATACTTATGAAGAGGCTGAAATCGGATGACATGACCTAAACGTGTGAAGTCATGCGTTTAGGGGGTCTACCAAACCAATGTGCAACGTATACACGTTCTTGGCCAAGATCAAACATATCATAAGAAGAGATCAAATTGGTTCTCAAAGGCAGAACGAAAGAAGAAGAAAGACTTAGTGAATTGTCCATTCAGACAGAAAACTAGTATAAATATGCACACACTATGTACTGGGATAACTAACTACTCCAGACATATAACAGATACATAATATACTAAAGCTAGCCAACTTTTAGCTATCACTGTCAACATGTCGCTACATTAGCTTCTGAGTGGAAAGTCATAACAACAACAGACATACAAAGTGTTAGAAGAGCTGCAGGAGTAACAACAGACATACAAAGTGTTAGAAGAGCTGCAGAAGTAACAATAACATACAAGTGTTAGAAGAGCAGAGTAATCAATATACATACAAAGTGTTAGAAGAGCGAGCAGTAACATATCATACAACAATATGTAGAAGAGTGCAGCAGTAACAATATACATACAAAGTTAGAAGAGCTGCAGCAGTAACAATAGACATACACAAGTGTTAGAAGAGCTGAGCAGTAACAATCATACATACAAATGTAGAAGAGCTGCAGCAGTACAATATACATACAAACAAGTTTAGAAGAGCTGAGCAGTAACAATCAGACATACAAAGTGTTAGAAGAGCTGCAGCAGTAACAATAGACATACAAAGTGTTAGAAGAGCTGCAGGAGTAACAATAGACATACAAAGTGTTAGAAGAGCTGCAGGAGTAACAATGCAGATACTATTGAAATGAAGATACTGAAGAATACACTAAATGAAACCAGTCATACATTCTCATAAAGAAGGTTTGTACTGAGAAGAATACAATGTATCATTTACCCTCAGAGAGCTACATTGAACAATAGAATAAATACAGTTCAATAAAACAGAACACAAAAGATCACAGAGTTACAGTATCAAAATGCTCTGAGAAATGAACATCAACTTGAAAAGCGTATTAGACAATGTGCATAGAAGATCTAAGATATCTCCACAACACATCACTGAAGAGCAATGAAGGAAGAGAACAAGGTATTACATATCTCCACAACACCCTCACTGAAGAACAATGAAGGAAGAGAACAAGAAGATTCATACATATCCCTTAAACACACACAGAAGAAAAATGACAGAAGAGACGAGAAAGAAAATCCCCATATGTAACAAACATTATCCCTCATGTTACGTCTTCTACACCGCCCATAGCAAGAACTCCAAAAACATCTGTGCTATTAAGGTCGTAAAGATTATCATTTTTTGTCCATCTCAAAGATATTTTAGCTCTTCATGTATTATTTTTGGTCTCATTACAAAATGTGTTGTTTATTTTATGTTTTACGTTCACATGTTTCCCAAAATAATTGTTTTCATAATAATAAGATAGTTAGCATTGCTCACAACATTGTGTGTTATATATAGTAGACATCACAGAATACATTTTTCACGGTTGGAAGTCAAGTAGTTAGAAGAGAAATAAGACCGCCTGCACAGCGTATTCGTAGCTCGTTGGACGTAGGGTTACAAGCCCCTGTGAGTGCGGCTCAATTCCGCGGGCTGGCAGAAAAGCTGCAGGTTCTCCAGTTCGTGGCACCGAACCGAAGGGTTACGATGTCCATGGCACCAAGTCAAAGAGCTGAAAGCTCACGTGCTTCTGGATGGGAAAAAAAAGAGAACTACAAATAAAAGCAGACGTACACTTTGATTGATTGATAAGCCTTTATCATTGCACTCTGATGGGTGCTTCAATCTTTCTCTTACATAAGAAGATCTCAACGGCAGTGCACGAGCTCCGTAGCACCGGCGAAGATCCCTGATGAAATTTAGAAGATAGTGAAAATATTTTGTAGGAATTTTATTTTGTAACGAATTTGGAACTGACAGCGGCTTTCCAGCCAGTTCTCATCGTTAGTGAACTGACAGCGGCTTTCCGCTCAGTTCTATCGTTTGCATGAACTGAAGCGGCTTTCCAGCCAGTTCTCATCGTTTGTGAACTGACAGCGGCTTTCCAGCCAGTTCTCATCGTTAGTGAACTGACAGCGGCTTTCCAGCCAGTTCTCATCGTTTGTGAACTGACAGCGGCTTTCCAGCCAGTTCTCATCGTTAGTGAACTGACAGTCCAGCCAGTTCTCATCGTTTGTGAACTGACAGTCCAGCCAGTTCTCATCGTTAGTGAACTGACAGTCCAGCCAGTTCTCATCGTTTGTGAACTGACAGTCCAGCCAGTTCTCATCGTTAGTGAACTGACAGTCCAGCCAGTTCTCATCGTTAGTGAACTGACAGTCCAGCCAGTTCTCATCGTTAGTGAACTGACAGTCCAGCCAGTTCTCATCGTTAGTGAACTGACAGTCCAGCCAGTTCTCATCGTTAGTGAACTGACAGCGGCTTTCCAGCCAGTTCTCATCGTTAGTGAACTGACAGTCCAGCCAGTTCTCATCGTTAGTGAACTGACAGTCCAGCCAGTTCTCATCGTTAGTGAACTGACAGTCCAGCCAGTTCTCATCGTTAGTGAACTGACAGTCCAGCCAGTTCTCATCGTTAGTGAACTGACAGCGGCTTTCCAGCCAGTTCTCATCGTTAGTGAACTGACAGTCCAGCCAGTTCTCATCGTTAGTGAACTGACAGTCCAGCCAGTTCTCATCGTTAGTGAACTGACAGTCCAGCCAGTTCTCATCGTTAGTGAACTGACAGTCCAGCCAGTTCTCATCGTTTGTGAACTGACAGTCCAGCCAGTTCTCATCGTTAGTGAACTGACAGTCCAACCAGTTCTCATCGTTGTGACGACAGTCCAGCCAGTTCTCATCGTTAGTGAACTGACAGTCCAGCCAGTTCTCATCGTTAGTGAACTGACAGTCCAGCCAGTTCTCATCGTTAGTGAACTGACAGCGGTCAGCCAGTTCTCACGTTAGTGAACGACAGCGGCTTTCCAGCCAGTTCTCATCGTTTGTGAACTGACAGCGGTCCAGCCAGTTCTCATCGTTAGTGAACTGACAGCAGTCCAGCCAGTTCTCATCGTTAGTGAACGACAGCGGTCCAGCCAGTTCATCGTTAGTGAACTGCACGGTCCAGCCAGTTCTCATCGTTTGTGAACTGACAGCGGTCCAGCCAGTTCTCATCGTTAGTGAACTGACAGTCCAGCCAGTTCTCATCGTTTCTGAACTGACAGTCACCAGTTCTCATCGTTTGTGAACTGACAGTCCAGCCAGTTCTCATCGTTTGTGAACTGACAGTCCAGCCAGTTCTCATCGTTTGTGAACGACAGTCCAGCCAGTACTCATCGTTTGTGAACTGACAGTCCAGCCAGTTCTCATCGTTTGTGAACTGACAGTCCAGCCAGTTCTCATCGTTAGTGAACTGACAGTCCAGCCAGTTCTCATCGTTAGTGAACTGACAGCGGTCCAGCCAGTTCTCATCGTTAGTGAACTGACAGCGGCTTTCCAGCCAGTTCTCATCGTTTGTGAACTGACAGCGGTCCAGCCAGTTCTCATCGTTAGTGAACTGACAGCAGTCCAGCCAGTTCTCATCGTTAGTGAACTGACAGCGGTCCAGCCAGTTCTCATCGTTAGTGAACTGACAGCGGTCCAGCCAGTTCTCATCGTTTGTGAACTGACAGCGGTCCAGCCAGTTCTCATCGTTAGTGAACTGACAGTCCAGCCAGTTCTCATCGTTTGTGAACTGACAGTCCAGCCAGTTCTCATCGTTTGTGAACTGACAGTCCAGCCAGTTCTCATCGTTTGTGAACTGACAGCGGTCCAGCCAGTTCTCATCGTTTGTGAACTGACAGCGGTCCAGCCAGTTCTCATCGTTAGTGAACTGACAGTCCAGCCAGTTCTCATCGTTTGTGAACTGACAGTCCAGCCAGTTCTCATCGTTTGTGAACTGACAGTCCAGCCAGTTCTCATCGTTTGTGAACTGACAGTCCAGCCAGTTCTCATCGTTTGTGAACTGACAGTCCAGCCAGTTCTCATCGTTTGTGAACTGACAGTCCAGCCAGTTCTCATCGTTAGTGAACTGACAGTCCAGCCAGTTCTCATCGTTAGTGAACTGACAGTCCAGCCAGTTCTCATCGTTAGTGAACTGACAGTCCAGCCAGTTCTCATCGTTAGTGAACTGACAGTCCAGCCAGTTCTCATCGTTAGTGAACTGACAGTCCAGCCAGTTCTCATCGTTAGTGAACTGACAGTCCAGCCAGTTCTCATCGTTAGTGAACTGACAGTCCAGCCAGTTCTCATCGTTAGTGAACTGACAGTCCAGCCAGTTCTCATCGTTAGTGAACTGACAGTCCAGCCAGTTCTCATCGTTTGTGAACTGCCAAAGGTTCTTTTACGTGCTCATCTTGAAAACGGGATCTACGTTTCATCTTGACTTTCCGTTAGGACTAGGAACTCGATCTCACATACACTGAGATCAGGGATCTCTGGAAAAATATCCCGATGGTTCAAGGAGAGAGCGAACCAAGTACCGATGGAACGATTGGCGAGCACATTACCTCCTCGACCGTTTATAAAAAAAATAAAGATTAAATGGTTTGGTAACCTGACCAGAATGACATGGTATCGTCTACCACAGAAAGTCATGATACTACAGCCAGTATTGATCATGGTATCGTCTACCACAGAAAGTCATGATACTACAGCCAGTATTGATCATGGTATCGTCTACCACAGAAAGTCATGATACTACAGCCAGTATTGATCATGGTATCGTCTACCACAGAAAGTCATGATACTACAGCCAGTATTGATCATGGTATCGTCTACCACAGAAAGTCATGATACTACAGCCAGTATTGATCATGGTATCGTCTACCACAGAAAGTCATGATACTACAGCCAGTATTGATCATGGTATCGTCTACCACAGAAAGTCATGATACTACAGCCAGTATTGATCATGGTATCGTCTACCACAGAAAGTCATGATACTACAGCCAGTATTGATCATGGTATCGTCTACCACAGAAAGTCATGATACTACAGCCAGTATTGATCATGGTATCGTCTACCACAGAAAGTCATGATACTACAGCCAGTATTGATCATGGTATCGTCTACCACAGAAAGTCATGATACTACAGCCAGTATTGATCATGGTATCGTCTACCACAGAAAGTCATGATACTACAGCCAGTATTGATCATAGTATCGTCTACAAGAAAGTCATGATACTACAGCGATTGATCTGGTATCGATTTCAGAAAGTCAGATACTACAGCCAGCATTGATCATTATCTCACCGTTATAAAAATAACATAATGTTGTACGACCAGTAATGACATGGTATCGTCTACCACAGAAAGTCATGATACTACAGCCAGTATTGATCATGGTATCGTCTACCACAGAAAGTCATGATACTACAGCCAGTATTGATCATGGTATCGTCTACCACAGAAAGTCATGATACTACAGCCAGTATTGATCATGGTATCGTCTACCACAGAAAGTCATGATACTACAGCCAGTATTGGTCATGGTATCGTCTACCACAGAAAGTCATGATACTACAGCCAGTATTGATCATGGTATCGTCTACCACAGAAAGTCATGATACTACAGCCAGTATTGATCATGGTATCGTCTACCACAGAAAGTCATGATACTACAGCCAGTATTGATCATGGTATCGTCTACCACAGAAAGTCATGATACTACAGCCAGTATTGATCATGGTATCGTCTACCACAGAAAGTCATGATACTACAGCCAGTATTGATCATGGTATCGTCTACCACAGAAAGTCATGATACTACAGCCAGTATTGATCATGGTATCGTCTACCACAGAAAGTCATGATACTACAGCCAGTATTGATCATGGTATCGTCTACCACAGAAAGTCATGATACTACAGCCAGTATTGATCATGGTATCGTCTACCACAGAAAGGCATGATACTACAGCCAGTATTGATCATGGTATCGTCTACCACAGAAAGTCATGATACTACAGCCAGTATTGATCATAATATTGGTTGTTAGGTATATCGATTACTGAATGTTGTTTTGTTAATATGTATTGATCTGAATAAAACAGGTTGTGCACAATTATTTTTAAACTTGGCTAGTATTGTTTATGATGTTTATAATTTATGAATAAATAAAAGTTGCACTGTTTCAAACTTCAACAAACGGGCGGTCTCGGTGGCGAAGTGGTTAAGATATTTGCCTTGCGTTCTGAAGGCTGTGGGTTTGAATCTGTAAAATTCAGTTCATGCGTGTATTTTTCTGGAGATCACTAGTATTGTTGCTGGAGCTGAGGAGTTCGTGATTTGGGCAACACTGTCGGCAGGTGGCGTGTCATTTATGCTGAGAGGGACGTGGGGCCATATGGGGAAACCCAGTGCAATGAAGGCAATCCTTCGCTTTTGGAGCCTTCAAACGTAGAAAAACAAGGATATCTACACACATAAAGGGGACACATATGCACACATAAAGGGGACACATATACACACATAAAGGGGACACATATACACACATAAAGGGGACACATATACACACATAAAGGGGACACATATACACACATAAAGGGGACACATATACACACATTTTATATAAGTACACAAGTAAGCATTGTTATAAATGTATGTGTATGTGTGTGTCTGTGTCAGAAAGAACAGAGAGAGAGAGAGAGAGAGAGAGAGAGAGAGAGAGTGGAGGAAGTAAGGGGTCAGCTTGACAAATATTATGGTTACAAAATGGGTTTGCAGAAACTAGAAAAGAAATGCTTGGCACCCATTGGTTCACTTGTTAAACACCCACCAGTCGTTGTCAAGGAAATTGTAACGAAGAACAATCACTGGTGTTATGAATGACAATTATCTGTGTTACGAACACTTGTCCAAATAACTATGCACATAATGGAGTGCATCAAGACTAACTACAACTTCGTGATAAAATGTGACATTTTTGTGCACCAAGAATTCCCTTTAGGAATGTGTTACGAATTATATAATTATGGACATAAGTGGAATGCTTGGTGTAACAAGAAGAGACCGGTTGAGAAACGAAGACAGCAATGAAAAAGTGGGTACAACATCAGTACTAGACTTCATCAAGAAACAACAAATTAAATGGTTCGGCGACGTAAGCAGATTACCAACAGACAGTGCACCTCAAAGAGTAATGCTTCTCCGATACAATGGGTACAAAGCAAAAGGTCGGCCACGCAAAAGATGGACCTCAGGGATAACAGAGGCACTAGAGACACTCAGATACACTATCTATGAAGCACACACAAAGGCCCGTTTTAGAAATCTCTTGTTGACCTGACGCTGTGAGGCAAACATTATTCGAGAAACGAAAGAAGAAAAACACATAAGTAGATTACATTCTTCTTCTTTGAACGCTCCATATCAACCACTTGTTAACCACTCTGTGTGATTTGTATGTGATCTGAGCCTAAGAGCGTTGTACGTTGTGCCAGTTATGCGCCTATAAGAAGGCCAGCACATCCGATTTATACGATGCTTTTATTTAATAGGGTAGCTTCCCTAAGTCCTACATCAGTCTAATCTTGCGACATGCCTTGTAGGTGGCAGTGGTACTATTCCTTGCTTCCCTTGCGGGTCACGGCACCACACGGGCGAATTAGATTACTAACAAAAAGTGCACTTCAAAGAGCAATGCTACTTCGATACAATGGATACAAAGCAAACGGTCGTCCACATAAAAGATGGACTACAGCAATCACATAATCTATGAAAAGCAGTAATGAAGTGCACACAAAAGACCGTTCTAGAAATGTCTTCTTATCCTTACGCTGTGCGGCAAAACAGGATTAGGGAACAGAAAGAAGATTAATCAATTTCAGTGCAAAACGAATGCTTATTGTAGGTATGTTACAAATGACTATTATAGGTGTGTTACAAATGACTATTATAGGTGTGTTACAAATGACTATTATAGGTGTGTTACAAATGACTATTGTAGGTGTGTTACAAATGACTATTATAGATGTGTTACGAATAACGAAGGTATGTCAAGATTAACTTGTATGTGTGTTACGAAGGATATTTATGTGCACCTATAATTATTTATAGGTGTGCTAGAAACGATATGTATGTAAATAAGTAATGAATGTTATGTGTGTTACGAAGGATATTTATGTGCACCTATAATTATTTATGTGCTAGAAACGATATGTATGTAAATAAGTAATGAATGTTGTGTGTTACTAACGACGCTTAGGTGCGTCAAAAAAACCTTGTATTTTATTTTACAGATGCCCTTAAGTTTCTCCAAAAATGACGTTTAAGTGCGATACAGTAATATATAAGTGCGATACAGTAATATATAAGTGCGATACAGTAATATATAAGTGCGATACAGTAATATATAAGTGCGATACAGTAATATATAAGTGCGATACAGTAATATATATGCGATACAGTAATATTAGGGTGATACAGTAATATATAAGTGCGATACAGTAATATATAAGTGCGATACAGTAATATATAGTGCGATACATGTAATATATAAGTGCGATACAGTAATATATAAGTGCGATATAGTAATATATAAGTGCGATACAGTAATATATAGGTGCGATACAGTAATATATAGGTGCGATACAGTAATATATAAGTGCGATAAGTAATATATAGCGTGATAAGTAATATATAGTGCGATACAGTAATATATAGGTGCGATACAGTAATATATAAGTGCGATACAGTAATATATAGGTGCGATACAGTAATATATAAGTGCGATACAGTAATATATAAGTGCGATAAGTAATATATAGTGCGATACAGTAATATATTGGTGCGCAAAGAATTAATATTTGGTGTGTTACAATTAACTTCAAGTTATATATTTGTAAAATTTAACTATGAATTTTTCAGAGGTAAATGTACGTTCTATTCTACGTAGGAATTATTTCAAGCTTCTTATGTTTGCTGAAAATTGCGTTTAGATATTTTTTAAATAGGTAATAGACGCTTTTAAGGGAAGTAGAACATTAAGGGGGTGGGGAGCTCAGGTCGTGAGGTATATTTTCTCAGTATGATGCAAATTGTCGAAATGCCGCCCCTTAAATGTTTTATTTTTTAAATAGCTTGTGCTATTTTGCTGCTTATGCCGCCCCCTTAAGGTTTCGCCTGATTCGTCCGTCTCTCTGTATCATAGCACGGCACGGCTCTGAATGAGCCTGAGAAATGTAATGGTCGCATTGCTAATGCAGTCACCGCGAAACTATTCAGGTTATGATTTTATCTTTATGCCCCGACAGAAAAAAACTACTTGGCCTTACCAGGCATAGAATCTGGGTATCCCAAATGGGAGCCCGTCCATCTAATCCATTCGGTCAGACACTCCTCTACGCGCTGATATTATCAATAAAAACTCTATATCTTTGATGGAAAAGAGAGTGTCTCGGATTAAATAGGCTTTAATACCTTAACAAAACAAGTACAGATTGCATGCGTTTAGTGCAGTGCTTCTGGATGTAAAATAACTTGATAAACACTGTCAGATTCGACTATTGTTCTAGTGGAACACGTATAGTTCATTTACTGCATCAAATAACAACACAGAGCACAATCACATTTATTGGTGTCGTTGACATTCACGGTTGAGCAGCCACCCCTTCATAAACAATGCTGTTATCCGCCATGATGAAGCCAGAGAAACGTAAACATTGCCTTGATGTGCTGCTAGTCGCTAGGCTATGCATGCCGCTCCAGACCTTGGTCCAATTTTCTTGGAAATTTGCTATCTAGAGTCGTAGTTTGGTTGAAATTAGTTATTTTTGCTTGTAATTTAATGTAAGTCATTTAAAAATATGATTCCTATATCTTCTTCTTCTTCTTCGAACGCTCCATATCGACCACTTGTCAAACCCACTCTGTGTGATTTGTATGTGATCTGATCCGAAGAGCGATTGTACGTTGGCAGTTATTTGCCTACAAGTAGGCCAGCACATCCGATTTCTTCGCTGCTTTTTATTTACTAGGTCCTACATCAGTCGCCTCTTACGACATGCATTGTAGGTTGCAGTGGTACTATTCTTTGCATCCCTTGCGGGTCCCGGCATCACACATGCGACAATCTTCTAATTTACTTTGGAAACCCTCGCCGGTGCTACGGGGTTCGTGCACTGCACCTGTGATCTTCCCGTGTAAGAAAGAGATTGCAGCACACATGGGTACTCACCGAAGTGTAATGATGAAGGCCCAATCAATCAATCAATCAATCAATCAATCAATCAATCAATCAATACCATATTTTGCTTCCAACATACATCAACACACACTCACATCAATATATAAACATATTCAGATCAACACATACATATATCAACACATACATACATCAACACATACATACATCAACACGGATTAAAATTAACATATCTGAATATATTAATTAATATAAATACATCAAATCACATACACACACACCTACACACACTTTCATCAAATGATGTTCATCAACAATCACATGCATCAACACATACATACACACACATTCTGATAAACGTACAGAGAACACACTTACAATACACATACATACATCAACACACTTACATCAATACACATACATACATCAACACACTTACATCAGTACACATACATACATCAACACACTTACATCACTATATACACACATATCCATCAACACACGTACACATACACACATACATCAACACACATACACATACATACATCAACACACTTACATCACTAGACACATACATCAACAGATGTACACATACACACATACATCAACACACGTACACATACACACATACATCAACACACATACACATACATACATCAACACACTTACATCACTAGACACATACATCAACACACGTACATATACATACATCAACACACTTACATCAGTACACATACATACATCAACACATTTACATCAGTACACATACATACATCAACACACTTATATCAACACACTTACATCACTACACATACATACATCAACAAACGTACACATACATACATCAACACACGTACATCACTACACCACACATACATCAACACACGTACATACACATACATCAACACACGTACACACACATACATCAACACACGTACATGCATAAACACACTTACATCAATACACATACATACATCAACACACATACATCACTACACACACATACATCAACACACGTACACATACATACATCAAAACATACATACATCAACACACATACATCACTACACACATACATCAACACACGTACACATACATACATCAACACACGTACACATACATACATCAACACACGTACACATACATACATCAACACAAGTACACACACATACATCAACACACGTACACACACATACATCACCACACGCTACACACACATACATCATATACACATATATACATTCTTCTTCTCCTTCAAACGTTTCACATCGACCGCTTGTTAAGCACTCTTTGTGATTTGTATGTGATCTGAGCCGAAGAGTGATTGTACATTGTGCCAGTTATGCGCCTACAAGTAGGCCATCACATCCGATTTCTGCGGTGCTTTTTATTTACTAGGGCTTCCCTAGATCCCTTCCTCAGTCGCCACTTACGATATGCTTTGTAGGTCGCAGTGATACTATTCTTTGCTCCTGTTGCGGGACCCGACAACACACGGGCATATATAAACATAAATACACTTAACACATCGCCATTAACACATTTATATAAATAAACACACCAACATTAACACAATAAAAAAACATACACTTACATTAGTATGTAAATATCAGCACAGAAACATTAACACACTTACATATATATTCCCACATATCTTCATCACCATCAACTCTCACAAACCAATAAGAACACGTTAACATATGCGCACAAGCAGCACACGAGTACCGACACACGCGAGCGCAATAACTCACAGTCTGTAAGATAATCGTTCCCCATTCAAACAATGCATTATTCAGCAATGCTACTTCAACAGCTGAAGTTATCAAGTGCAGAGCACTCTTGTTTTTTTTTAAAGTTGTGGTTGTTGTGGTTGTAATAGAGACAAGAGTGACCTGTTCTTGTTGGGAGGGAGGAATTATTGTATGCGTGTTTTGTAAACAAAAACAATATGAGAACAATAGAATATACAAGCATTTAAACGAAATAACAGATGCACTTTAAAACAATACAGAGATAAATAAATGAACAAGTTGAGTCGTAGAACTGTGCTTTTCAATTTGCAGGAAACAAGTCAGAAACGTGAATAAAAGAACTCGACAAAAGTCATTGAGAACACGTAACGGTCGATACACGCATGCACAATACAAGAATATGTATGAACACACATACCACTCATGTATATTACTATATACACATGGACACATATATACATTAACATACTCATACAAACATCAACACATAAATACATCACCCCCTTACACCAACACACACATACATAAACACACACATACATCAACACACACAGATACATACATCAGCACACACACATACCTCAACACACACATACATAAACACAACATACATCAACACACACACATACATCAACACACACACATACATCAACACACACAGATACATACATCAACACACACACACACATGTACACATACAGTCAACACACACATACATCAACACACCCCATACATCAACACACACACATACATCAACACAAACATACATCAACACACACACACATACATCAACACACACACACACACACACACATACATCAACACACACACACATCAACACACACACACATCAACACATAAAACATCAACACAACACATACATCAACACATACACACATCCATCAATATGTTTTATACATTTGTATCAATATATAAGAAACGAACAATCATCATTTGTCGAGCACGTACTGACAAAGGGAGGTCTATAACACATAGCTACGTCCTACTGAATCAATGAGAGTCGAGATCTAGAACGATAGAAAGAACACATTCTGGGCAGTTTACCTTCATGGCACGGAAGACTGTCAACATCTGCACTTTTAGTCAGTACTAATTATAAACATTTGAGGATATCTACGTTAGATTACTCCAACCTGCAAAGCCACTTGATGATGATATTGCACCCAGGACACCCATGTTGACCACACGACTAATAAACAGTATTATTTAATCTCGATCCAGTAAACAAAAACATATTACAATTACATGTTCCAGAGTTGAAAACATTTTGCAATCTCGCACAGAGCAAAAGTACATCCTCGATCGAAGTTGCACTAACTAATCTGTGTGGGGAAAACAGTATATATTATTTTTATAATTACAAATAGTAATTTAGAAAGATTTAATAATATTTTATTTTATTCTTCATTTGTTCTTCTTTCTTTATTATACAATTACAAATGATAACAGCGAAAGTTTTCATAAAATTATATATAAACTATGCAATTACATCTATCACATAAAGAGATTCCGCTAACAACTGAAGCAAATCTTATAAGAACGATTTTCTGGCCAACACTATGTTACCAGTGTCAAACATGGCCAATAACAGCAGCTAATGAGCGGAAAATCGTAACGACAGAGAGGAGGTGTCGTAGAAGAACTCAGGTGTAACAATAAGAGACTAAATTAGAAAGGAAGAAATCAGAAGAAGACTGGATGTGAAACCAGTCATGCAATTCATAAAAGAACAGCAGATTAAATGGTTTGGACACCTGACAAGAATACTCTGGTATCGCCTAACACAGAGAGCCACACAGAAAAAGTATAATGAGTACAAAGCAAGAGGAAGACCACGCAAAATATGGAGCAACGACATCAAGAACAGCCAAACAAAAACGAATATCAGCTTACAAAGTGCCTTAAAATAGCAAACACAAGATCACTACGTGTTTCACCCCCCATCCCCACCCCCACCTCCCCAAACACTTCTACAAAGAAGTAAATGGTGGAAGAAAAGAAGAGAATTACATGTGTTGGCTTAGAAAGTTTTCATAAAATGATATATGAAATGTTGACAACTTATAAATGTTAACAGCGAAAATCTTATCCTGACGCTGTAAGGCAAAAACTGGATTAGAGAGGAGAAAACAAAGTAGAGCAGTGCAAGTTTTCACAAAGTAACTTATTAATTTGACAATTACAAATGATAGCTTGGAAAGTTCTCACAAAGTGATATATAAAATATATAATTCAGTACAATTTCGATACAGCAATAACTATTCAAACATGGATAGGTTGTCTTTTCTCTATGTTGAACTGTCACCATCGATAAGATAGGTATATCTACATATGCATGTGAAGACTGGATTAGACTGACTTCACGTATCAGGCCACTTTATAGTTAACTTAACGGTTAGAAAGGCGGATCACAGCAGGGTGGTGTGGACCATATAGAGCACTGTGAGGCACGTAGAAAGTCGTGATCATCTACTGCATCTGGCACTATTTCCAGTCGTCTTGACTTGTTTTACCCCTGGATACAGATAGTGCTGGACGAGAGAGAGATTGACGAATAGAGCAATCTTTCCAAATACAGCGCTAGCTACAGTTTCAGACAACTACAAATCACACAAAAACACAATGAATGTATGCCCCATTTGTGGTAGAGAATTGTGTTAGAGGATTGGACTTTATAGTCACCTTCGAACACACAAGAGAGGTGCAGCAACATACGTCTGAGACTGTTGTCGTCATCGCTTGCGATGGACTGCTATTAAGTTGAACTGTTATTTACAAATATCACAATCAAACTATTATATTTCTTGTTCGTTTACCTTATTCTATCGTTTGTCTCTAGTATATTCCCATCTAACACATTGTTTGCAGTTTCAGATATGTTGTCTAGTTTTTACAGTCAAACTGAGACCACTATCTTTCGGCCTGCAGCATCAGATTTCGTCATGTGCCTTTTACTCGCTTTCGCTATCCAGACTGCTTCATGTTGATAATATGTGGTAAACATTCAAGTTAACTTTGAATATCTCAGTAAACATTCAGGTTAACTTTGAATATCTCAGTAAACATTCAGGTTAACTTTGAATATCTCAAACGTTCTCTGGAAGCGGCACATGTTGTGCACTCTTTTATCAATCTTTAACTGATAATGAAACGCAATGTTGAAAAAATATATATTTAGAAATATAAATTAGCAGACAGATACACATACAAACACATTGATATACAGACAGACAGTTAGATAGATAGATTTATAAATAAGATAAAATAGACAGGCTGATGTATAGATCAGATACGATATAATAGAATAAGCTAAGATAGGATACCTAGACAGACAGACATATATATATATATATATATGGATAGATAGACAGACAATATGGATAGATAGACAGACAGACTATCCTTGAGTACCTTGAGGATAAAATGATTGTCAAAGAAACGACGAGGTACGGCTCTCTGCCGTCAGCAGGCTATACATAATGTACCTTACTGGTAGTGCGACTCATCAACTCCGATAACATACGGCCGGCGGGCTCAGGACAAAATTCTAGGAAATAAGACCACAACCATCACATGACAACGCATTCTTCCCGCGCAAATGATGCCGGGGGTCAAGTTTGACTATAGTCATCAATTTATCTACAAGCTTGCGGGCGTCACATTCCGTTTACTCGGAAAATATTAGCCCAAGATGGAATCAATTTGGTGTGAAAAAAGATGCATAGCAAGCCGAAGACGGAATCAACGCGCGCAAGGAAAATATTATCCAAAAACGGAATCAATGTTGCGAGAAGAAATGATTAGCAGAAGACAGAAATAATGTGGTGAGAAGTAATTATTTGCAGAAGACAGAAATAATGTGGTGAAAAGAAATTATTCACTTAAGACAGAATCAATGCAGCGAAAAGAAATTATTAGCACAAGACAGAAAAAATGTGGTGAAGGAAATTATTAGTCCAAGACAGAAACAATGTGGTGAGAGGAAATGAATTCCCGAGACTTGTAAAATTAGATTATTACAACTGGTTAATGTTTTATAATAAATTGATAGACTAGCTGTCAATCATTTCAACATCAGTATGTGTATAGCTTATGTGTTTTATGTATAAAAAACATTATTGGGTTAAGTCTTATATAGGAGGGCAACGCTTGGTACTAAACCAAACTAAACAACCTGCTCTTTGTGAAATATAAAGTTGCAACGTTCACACTCCACTAAACTCTTTTCTGTGTCCTCTTATTTAATTCTTCATCATAGACTTCATTCGCTTTGACATCATCTTTTACAATTTTTCACCACATACTTTGTGTTTCGTATATGCATATGCTTATTCTCTTTTTCCCAGCTGGAAGATAGAATTTGTTGTCCATTCTTGCCGTTAAGCGTAGAGATGGGAGCTTTAATTTGTGTTATAGGACCAGATGAGTCATCCTTGTTGTGTTATATCCGTGTTTATGTAGTGTGGTCTTGATATTGTCTATCCATCTTTTCTTGCTCTCCCTTGCTCTTGTACCTGATCTCTTTTTATTGTATGTTGTTAGTGGTGGTTGGTTGTATTCTAATCTCCTCCTTAAATGTCCAAATCACTGTATATATATATATATATATATATATATATATATAGAGAGAGAGAGATTTATTCGATTCGTTTTTACTTACGTATTTTAATTAGGTAGGGCAGCTAGGCTTCTTCTAACAACACCTGCGTCATTATGATTACAATTTGTTCCTTTAGAACCAGTGTTTCGTGTATGTCCCCTGGTGCCTTGTAACCTCTTTGCTTGATAAAGGCCTTTTCATCGAAACGTTCACAGCTGTGTAGCAAGCTTCCTGTGTGTATTGTATTCCTTCAGTATGTTCTCATTAGTCTTGTCAGGTGTTCTAATATTCTGTCATTCATAAAATGAACCACGGAACTGATAATTTTAATTAATTCCGTTAGCACAGTTGACAAATTTATTTGCAGCCTTAAAGAATAATACAATAGATGGGAAATAATCAAAAATAACAAAGGTAGATCGCCAATTTCGAAATGCAAACATGTTGCCATGAACACTGAACGAGAAATTGTACAACACAATCTTTTTCCCAACTTTATACTGTCAGTGCCAAACCTGGACTCTGACATCCAAACGAAATAAGAAAACTAGTCTCTGAATCAAACGAAATAAGAAAACTCAGATGCTGAATCAAGAAATGAAAACTAGTCACGACAGAGATGAAGTGTCTCGCAGAATGCTGGGAGTATCAAGAAGAAAACTAGTCACGACCGAGATGAAGTGTCTACGCAGAATGCTGGGAGTATCAAAAGAAAACTAGTCACGACAGAGATGAAGTGTCTACGCAGAATGCTGGGAGTATCAAGAAGAAAACTAGTCACGACAAAGATGAAGTGTCTACTGAGAATGCTGGAAGTATCAAGAAAAAACTAGTCACGACAGAGATGAAGTGTCTACGCAGAATACTGGGAGTATCAAGAAGAAAACTAGTCCGACAGAGATGAAGTGTCTTTCGCAGAATGTGGGAGTATCAAGAAGAAAACTAGTCACGACAGAGATGAAGTGTCTACGCAGAATGCTGGGAGTATCAAGAAGAAAACTAGTCACGAAAGAGATGAAGTGTCTACGCAGAATGCTGGGAGTATCAAGAAGAAAACTAGTCACGACAGAGATGAAGTGTCTTCGCAGAATGCTGGGAGTATCAAGAAGAAAACTAGTCACGACAAGATGAAGTGTCTACGCAGAATGCTGGGAGTATCAAGAAGAAAACTAGTCACGACAGAAATGAAGTGTCTACGCAGAATGATGGGAGTATCAAGAAGAAAACTAGTCACGACAGAGATGAAGTGTCTACGCAGAATACTGGGAGTATCAAGAAGAAAACTAGTCACGACAAAAATGAAGTGTCTACGCAGAATGCTGGGAGTATCAAGAAGAAAACTAGTCACGACAAAGATGAAGTGTTTACGCAGAATGCTGGGAGTATCAAAAGAAAACTAGTAGAGAGATGAAGTGTTTACGCAGAATGCTGGGAGTATCAAGAAGAAAACTAGTCACGACAGAGATGAAGTGTCTACCAGAATGCTGGGAGTATCAAAAGAAAACTAGTCACGACAGAGATGAAGTGTCTACACAGAATGCTGGGAGTATCAAAAGAAAACTAGTCACGACAGAGATGAAGTGTCTACGCAGAATGCTGGAGTATCAAGAAGAAAACTAGTCACGACAGAGATGAAGTGTCTACGCAGAATGCTGGGAGTATCAAAAAGAAAACTAGTCACGACAAAGATGAAGTGTCTACGCAGAATGATGGGAGTATCAAGAAGAAAACTAGTCACGACAGAAATGAAGTGTCTACGCAGAATGATGGGAGTATCAAGAAGAAAACTAGTCACGACAGAGATGAAGTGTCTACGCAGAATGCTGGGAGTATCAAGAAGAAAACTAGTCACGACAAAGATGAAGTGTTTACGCAGAATGCTGGGAGTATCAAGAAGAAAACTAGTAGCAAAGATGAAGTGTCTTCGCAGAATGCTGGGAGTATCAAGAAGAAAACTAGTCACGACCGAGATGAAGTGTCTACGCAGAATGCTGGGAGTATCAAAAGAAAACTAGTCACGACAGAGATGAAGTGTCTACACAGAATGCTGGGAGTATCAAGAAGAAAACTAGTAGAGATGAAGTGTCTACGCAGAATGCTGGGAGTATCAAGAAGAAAACTAGTCCCGACAAGATGAAGTGTCTACGCAGAATCTGGGAGTATCAAGAAGAAAACTAGTCACGACAGAGATGAAGTGTCTACGCAGAATGCTGGGAGTATCAAGAAGAAAACTAGTCACGACAAGATGAAGTGTCTACGCAGAATGCTGGGAGTATCAAGAAGAAAACTAGTCACGACAGAGATGAAGTGTCTACGCAGAATGCTGGGAGTATCAAGAAGAAAACTAGTCAGAAAAATGAAGTGTCTACGCAGAATGCTGGGAGTATCAAGAAGAAAACTAGTCACGACAGAGATGAAGTGTCTAAGCAGAATACTGGGAGTATCAAGAAGAAAACTAGTCACGACAGAGATGAAGTGTCTACGCAGAATGCTGGGAGTATCAAGAAGAAAACTAGTCACGACAGAGATGAAGTGTCTACGCAGAATGCTGGGAGTATCAAGAAGAAAACTAGTCACGACAAAGATGAAGTGTCTACGCAGAATGCAGGGAGTATCAAGAAGAAAACTAGTAGAGATGAAGTGTCTACGCAGAATGCTGGGAGTATCAAAAAGAAAACTAGTCACGACAGAGATGAAGTGTCTAAGCAGAATGCTGGGAGTATCAAGAAGAAAACTAGTCACGACAGAGATGAAGTGTCTAGCAGAATGCTAGGAGTATCAGAAGAAAACTAGTCACGACAGAGATGAAGTGTCTACGCAGAATGCTGGGAGTATCAAGAAGAAAACTAGTCACGACAAAGATGAAGTGTCTACGCAGAATGCTGGGAGTATCAAGAAGAAAACTAGTCACGACAAAGAGAAGTGTCTCGCAGAATGCTGGGAGTATCAAGAAGAAAACTAGTCCGACAGAGATGAAGTGTCTACGCAGAATGCTGGGAGTATCAAAAGAAAACTAGTCACGACAGAGATGAAGTGTCTACGCAGAATGATGGGAGTATCAAAAGAAAACTAGTCACGACAGAGATGAAGTGTCTACGCAGAATCTGGGAGTATCAAGAAGAAAACTAGTCACGACAGAGATGAAGTGTCTACGCAGAATGCTGGGAGTATCAAAAAGAAAACTAGTCACGACAAAGATGAAGTGTTTACGCAGAATGCTGGGAGTATCAAAAGAAAACTAGTCGAGATGAAGTGTTACGCAGAATGCTGGGAGTATCAAGAAGAAAACTAGTGGAGATGAAGTGTCTACGCAGAATGCTGGGAGTATCAAGAAGAAAACTAGTAGAGATGAAGTGTTTACGCAGAATGCTGGGAGTATCAAGAAGAAAACTAGTAGAGATGAAGTGTCTACGCAGAATGCTGGGAGTATCAAAAGAAAACTAGTCACGATAGAGATGAAGTGTCTCACAGAATGCTGGGAGTATCAAGAAGAAAACTAATCCGACAGAGATGAAGTGTCTACGCAGAATGCTGGGAGTATCAAAAGAAAACTAGTCACGACGAGATGAAGTGTCTCACAAATGCTGGGAGTATCAAAAGAAAACTAGTCACGACAGAGATGAAGTGTTTACGCAGAATGCTGGGAGTATCAAGAAGAAAACTAGTCACGACAGAGATGAAGTGTCTACGCAGAATGCTGGGAGTATCAAGAAGAAAGACCTGGTTCTCGATCAAAAGAAGACAGTCAGAAAAAGTGGATACAGCGAATACTGAACTATCAAGAAACAACAAATTAAATGGTTCGCAATAAGCAGATATCAACAAGGATAAAAGCAAAAGGCAGTTCAAGCAAAGTGGACTCAGATATTATATAGTCGACGAAAATACATGTTTACGAAGAACATGGTTAATCTGACAGAAGAAAACATGTCTCAGACTAGTTAGATAAATAGACAACAGTATATTTAAATATTGCAAAACAAAACACTGTGCTAATATAAGGTGAATATCTGTTTTCAAAATAGTATTAAACAAAAACATCGTCACCAAATTCCAACTGTTCAGTGACAAATGTATATCAGAAAACATCTAAAGGGCTCCCCAAAGATATTTGACAAACATACTCCATCATTACTAATTTGAGGTCTCAAATCTATCCTCGGGAGATTAAATTGCAGGATAAATCTTGGAGAACTGAATGCTAACGACAGAATTCATTTAGTCAACACACTTCAATATTTAGATATCGGATCATGAGAAACTGATCGCACAAAAACAAATAACATACATTTTTCTTTCTTGTTTTATGACTATAGTTATTCAATAAGCAACTTTGTTTGATGTCTTTGAAATGTGAATTTACATCATTATGTTTGTTCACTTGATGGATAGACAAATATAACTACAACAATAAAGTTATAGAAACATTTGAAATGAAATTGGAAATATTAAAAGTGGTTAGAAATATAAATAGCAAATATTGTTGGCACATAAAAAGACAGGATAGCGATACAAATCATAATGTTGAAAAAGGTTGTGGACAGACGGGCAGGAGGAAAGACTATATAAATGGAGAGATATATTATTTAAAATGGTGCAGAATGCAGCGACGTGGCAATAGATATATTATGTTACAGATCCAGTATATTGTATATTGATTGATTGGACTATCTGTGTGAAAGAACACATGACCTCATTTGTTTTATTGCTAAACTTGTATTTGAATTTTAGAACATACAATCTTTAACTATTTTGTTTGGTAAAAACTATAACGGTATAAACAATTTTATGTATGACGTACTCTGAGAAATTAGAAATGAAGAAATCAGAAGGAGACTGGATGTGAAACCAGTCATGCAATTCATAAAAGAACAACAGATTAAATGGTTTGGACACCTGACCAGAATGCCATGGTATCGCCTACCACAGAGAGCCACACAGAAAAAGTATAATGAGTACAAGGCAAGAGGAAGACCACGCAAAGATGGAGAGACGGCATCAAGAACAGCCTTACGAAAATGAATATCAGCTTACAAAGTGCCTTAGAAAAAGCACACACAAGATCACTACGTTTACCCCAACACTTCTATAAAGAAGTAAATGGTGGAAGAGAAGAACAAGCACACACA